>JAQLOL010000004.1:5203960-5215521 GCA_029783665.1 Naso thynnoides
AGCTCTTTCAAGGGACTGTTTTGCTGCTTTCACATCTCCAGATATGATGACCTCTTTTTGCGATTGGCTTCCTTCTATTTCAGGGCCTTGAGCTGACAAGTCCATGTCATAGATCGTTCCAGGTACAATGATCTCTCGCTCCACACACATGCTCTGTTGCTTTGCTCTTTCTAATGACTGCATTGTTGCCTTGATGTCTCCAGCCACTATGTCCTCTTTTTCCACTGTGATAGGTGTCTGTACTGCAAGTTGTTGCTTTGCTGATGAGACATCACCAGGGATTATTTCTTCCTTTGAAGCACAGTTGTCAACACTGAAAGAGCACTCGGATGAAAATACTTTTTTGGTGTTCTTTACGTCCCCTGGCAAAACATCAGAAATTGTTCGCTCTACTTGTTGCTTTTGTTGACAGAGACTTCTCTTTGCTTCCTTCACATCCCCTTGAACTATATCAATGTGCCCCTCAGCAAGAAGGCTATGATCAACTTCATCTTCTAATGTTTCAGTATGAAGACTTTTCAGATCTCCTTTCTCAATGCAAATTTTGTATAAATTCACATTTCCCTTTTCATTTTCATCCACTTTACATGATGCTGCAGTCCTCTGGCTGTTGGCAGTAGCTAACAGATTTCCAATTGTAGACTTAACATCTCCCTTCTCTCTAATGGGACTCTCAGTTTTGGTTTCACAGTTGCAAATGAGTGAATAAACTGATAAATCAGCTTGTCCCCCTGCAGTCTCTTGCATTATTATTCCTTTCTTCAAATCCTTATCTTGAGCAAGGAAGTCATCGATCATCTGAAGAATGTTTTGTATTCTTTGATCACTTTCAAGGTTGATAGGTGCCGCTGACTGATAGACTGGGAGTTCTACTACTGTTGTATTTACTTTACCCTCTTCCACCTCCCTAAGAAGACTAACTTGGGGCTTTAGAGTTGGTTTGAGTAGGAGCTGTAACATGATGTTCCTAACATTGCCTTCAACGACTTCTTCTTTCTGAATTTGCACTCCTTGGTTTCTTTCAAGCAGATATTTGGCCATATTAACCTTTTTACTCTCATCTGCTTCTATTATAATGCCACTTGAATGAACAAAACTCAATTGATGTAGATAGGAGAGGGTATCAGAAACACTGCTGGCAGTGATTTTGTCCAGTGGAGTAGTCTCAAAGAGCCAGGTTGTGCACTTCACATCAGCTTTTGGTATGTCCTCCTCAGTACCTTTCACTGAAGTATCCTCAGAGTCTTTGATTTTGTCCAGTGGCTGTGATTCAAACAGCCAAGTGCAGCGTTTGACATCTCCTTTTTGGCTATCTTTTCTGTGAACTGTTTTTACTGGACCTTGTTCCTGAGGTTCCCCTTTCAAGCTGTCAATGTTTTGATTCTCAAAGAGCCAGGTGGAAGTCCTGACATCACCCTTCTGGACATCAGTGACGCTTACCATTCGCACAAATTTGTTGCATGACTGCTCCGATTCAAACATCTGTTTATTTAGCTGCACACTACTACTTCCAAAGTCTTCAATGACCTTGACAGTGGGTTCATCTTGGCTGGTAAGGGAGTCCAAAGGTTGTGTTTCAAACTTCCATCGGGCTGCTTTGACATCTCCTTTTTTGATGTCTTCTTGGGTGACAGCTCGGATCACATAAACTTCATTCTCAGCCTTGATGGCATCAAGAGGTTTCGTCTCAAACATCCACCTAGCTCCTCTTACATCACCACTCATCACTTCCTCTTTTTTCACAGTTGTAACTTCATGAAATTGGCCTTCTTTGTCTCTGATGGCATAGAGTGGCAAGGACTCAAACATCATGGTGCTTGACTTTACATCAACAGTGATCACTGGCCCTTCCACCGAGTCTGACTCTTGTTCAAGGGGTTCTTCATTGATTTTGTCCAATGAGGAGGTTTCAAAAATAAATTTCTTGTTCTGTACATCACCACTCCTAGCATCACTGACTCTGTCAATGTTTGTATCACTGTCGTCCTTATTCATCTGGTTCATTGGACAGTTCTCAAACATCCAAGTAAATGTATGTACCGAACCTTTCTCGATGTGTTCATCTTGGTTCTGTTTATCAGCTGTTGTTGTTACCATTACTGATCCAATGTCATCAAGAGACTGAGATTCAAAAAGTTCTTTGACTCTTGAGACATCTCCTGACTGAAAGTTGACCTGGCTGACACATCGTACATCGTGTTCAGTATCTGTATCCTTTCTGATTCGGTCCAGGGTTTCTGTTTCAAAAAGATGTTTCACTGTTTGAACACCAACATCTGATTTGATAGAGTCCTGAATGGTGCTGCAAAGCTTCAAATTGTACTCTTCACCATCTTTGATGCTGTCTAGAGGCTGTGATTCAAAAAGCCAAGTAATGGACTTGACATTGGTATTGTCAATAGCTTCTTTATCATTTACCTTTTCTGCTTTGTCATACAAAATGTCCATTGGTTGTGTCTCAAATAACCATTTACAGGTCTTGACATCACCTTTACGAGCCTCCTCAACAGAAGCATTCTGCTCTGCCTGGTTGAATTTGGAATGGATCCCATCTATTGTCTGGGTCTCAAAAAGCCACTTCGCCATCTTGACATCACCCATTTTGTCCTCCTGTCTTGTGATGCCTTTGATTACCTCGATATTTCCTCTTCCTTCTGTAAGACTGTCTAAAGGATTGGTCTCAAACATCCACTTATAGTTTTGGACTTTCCCTTTGATGAATTCTTCTCGGCT
Organism: Naso thynnoides; assembly: GCA_029783665.1. Taxonomy (NCBI): domain Eukaryota; kingdom Metazoa; phylum Chordata; class Actinopteri; order Acanthuriformes; family Acanthuridae; genus Naso; species Naso thynnoides. Next base: position 5,206,694 of record JAQLOL010000004.1, read on the forward strand.
GACTGTTGTGACCTTATGGAGGTTTCCAGAGCTGTCTTTTATTGCATATAGAGGAGTTGTCTCAAACATTTCTTTGTTACCTTTTACATTTCCTGCTGCAATAGCCTTTTCCTTCTCAACTGTCTCCTCATCAGAATGAGCAATTTTGCCGAGAGGAATTGTTTCAAAAAGATGTTTGAATCTCTTAACGTCGCCTTTTTCAAACTCAAGTTCCTTGGTTGAGGTATTCTTTTGAATATCGCAGCTCTCAAATATTTGTTTTTTGCCTTTTACTTCTCCTTGTTCACAAGCTGTAAGGGTAATTTTCTTCAAATGGCCAACTTCATAGCTATCATTAAGGGTCTCCATGGGTTGAGTTTCAAAGAGCCACAAAGAAGTCTTGACATCTCCTCCAATAATTTCTTCCTTTTCCAAAGATTTTTCTTCTGAGTCTCCTTTTAGTGCTGCCAAGGGTTGCATCTCAAAGAGCTTCCTCTTGTTGATGACATCCACTTCTCCTGCCCCTTCATGCTCCATTCCTTCAAACTTGTCCACTCCCACAGCTTCTTGTATTGTGTCGAATGACTGAGTTTCAAACACCCACCTCTTTTGGTCAACTCCTCCTTTGTGCCCCTCTTCAAGAGATATACCACGAATTATTTTCACCCCATCACTTCCCTTATTAATCAGGTCCAGAGGCTTAGTTTCAAAGAGCCAACGAGCAGTGCTGACAGTGCTGCTTTTGATCTCCTCCCTACAGATAGATTCAATTTCATGGATTTTGCCACTGTTGTCCCTGATGACACAGCAGGGTTCTGCCTGAAAGAGTTTTACGGTTTTCTGAATGTCTCCTTTCTGCTCCTGGAGCTCAGATTTCAGTTTTAAGAGGCTGTGGTCTTCTATTGAGCTGCAACGTCCCAGGTCACTCAGTGTTTTAGACTCAAAAAGCAACCGAGTCCCTCTCACATCTCCTGACTGGATGGGTTCTTGCAGCACAGCTTCAACCAGTTCACCTTCTTCTGTTATTGATTGATTTAAAGAATCTAAAGGCTGGGTCTCAAACAACCACACTGATGATCTCACATCACCACTGACAGAAGTCTGTCTCTGAGCAGACATTTGTTGGGAGCTGTCACTGTGCTCAAACATAGAGGATGTGCCTCTGACATCTCCACCTTTTACCTCCTCATCATACAGCAGCTTCTTGGTTGCATGAGGATCCCCAATATTGTCCAAAGTCCAGTTCTCAAAGATCCACCTCATGGACTGCACTTCACCTTGATAAGCTGTATCAGCTGCCTGAGTGTTTTCTGACTGTACTGCCTTGATTATCTCCTCATCCACGGTATCATCAAGACTTGCCCGTAGGTCTGGGTGGATGTGTTTAAAGAGCCTCTTCAGCTCACTCTTTTGCCTTTGCTGGTAAAATGTGGAGAAGGTTTCTTTAGGTGGGGGCGCAGCGAGGACACTTAACTCTGAAGGCCCTTCATAATCAAGGGGTCTAGGTGGTACAGGAGGAGGTGGGGGAGGCAGGTAGTCTTCATCATAAGATGAATGTGACACTGTGACTTTCCTGGCTGCTTCAGCCATCTTTAAATGAAAGACAGATGGGAGTAATATCGTCAGGTTTCAGTTATCAAAAAACATATTAGTTAAGTTACATGCAAATATTAAAATGACATGCACTTGAGCAAGTGAAGCCATACTTTACCTTTCTTTGTGGTCGCTTGATGTTTATCACAGCAAATCATTCTCTGTCACACCAGGGTTAACAAAACACTTCATAGCTGTTAGTAAGCAGACATCACGTGGATATACGGTCCTTTCTGTAAGTTATAGCAATAACCGCATTTCTGCCTCTTTTTTCTCTACAGGTAGTGGTAAAGGTAAATTTACTTTAATGATCATATATACATTGTGGTGCCTGAGGACCAACTCCAGATTTCAAGGCACTACAAGGGCTCTGACTGCAGGGTTAACTTAACACACATTTTTGATGTATGGTATTGACAGAAACACCTGGAAATATGAATCTGCATTAAACCAGCATTAGCTGATTTTTGGCCACTTAGGGGCAGCAAAAAACAAGTTGTAAACACAACACAGATATCTCCTTTCTAAAATGGTGAACCTATTAGCAAAAAGGTGCATATTTAGCAGCAATGGGGCAACATCATTATTCATTTGAAATCTAGTGACCTGACAAATGCAAATTTAATGTTCACAGTTTTTTCACTCTTTTTTGGGTCTCCATCAACTCCTGACAGTGGATTTTTAGAGCTTTTTGCTTCTCTGGAAATGTTTGTCAGCAGTCAAAAACAACACTGTTTGGCATGGTGCAACTCAGGCAATTTGGTTACATTGCGGGACTGTACAGCAAGCAAAATAATTAAAATATACTGTATGTATCACTCTAGATAGCTGAGGAGAACTCTACAGTCGCATTAACTTTCTATGGGTGTCACTTTGGGCACCTCTCTAGACACATGGTCATTTGATCCATTATTAATTAGATGTAACATAATTCTAAAATATTATAGCATAGCATTCAGATTGTGTGAAACACAAGGGTACTGCAGCTCTATCTCTGTTCTGCTGCACTGTTTGAAAATTGGGGAACTATGTATTAAAAGATCTTTGAAGCACAAATGGATGTGACCAACCTAAACCAGCACATAATAATAACATTGGTGGGATGACAGTGTAAGACACAGCTTTTATTTTATTTTGTTTGTTGCTGACTATTATTTTCTACCTGACACAGATATTAATTAACAGTTAATGTAAACATATTGGTTGATCTGGAGTGCTAACGGTGGTCTCGTCTTAGAGTTAAAGGGATACACCAACTGTTTTTCTTTTTGTTATTTGCCTCCATCTCAAGTTCTGGACAAGAAGATAGATACCATTCTTTCGACTGTGTGCGCAGTAACAAAGACGAGATGAGTGGAGCTGACCCATCGCTAATTGGCTTAGCTCAAACACTGTTATTTAATACAAAGTGCTAGCCTGCCTCCATCTAAAGTCATCAGATAAACTTTACAACAACTCTAACAGTCCTGTGTGCTTGTTGTGACTTGTTTATTTTACCAAGTTTTATTATTTTTGAACTCAGATTAGCACTTTATGTAATTTTAAAATCAAATATATGCTGGAAGTAAACCATGGGGCACATGTGCAAACCACTGCGGATGTACTCTCAAGTAGGTCAAAAAAACAAATGTCTCTTAAAAATTAATTAAAATTACACAAGGTGCTTATCTGAGTCTATAAATAGCATACTGTGGTAAATACAGTTGCAACAAGCATGTGGACCATTTAGAGTTTTCGGAAAGTTTATCTGATGATTTTGGGTGGAGGCAGGCTAGCACTTCCCATTGACTACCAGTATTTGAGCTAAGCTAATTAGCAGTGGGTGAGCTCTGCCTGGCTCTTCCTTGTTACTATTTGCACAGTCGAAAGAATGGTATTTATCTTCTTGTCTGGAACTCGGGAGGGAGGCAAATAACAAAAACGAAAAAAAAAAGTCCTATCCCTTTAACAAAACTGAGTTACTGTTAATGGCACTTCACTCATGATTACACAGAAATCGATATGACATTAACATCAAACCTGACATTCATACAATGTTTGTTCACTGTGATGCAGAAGCTATGTGAAAAGAATAAAGCACTGTATAAAACCAACTTATTCTGAAGGTAAATGTAAATGTCATATGTTTCTACTGTGTTGCTTTTTTTAGTACTAGATCAAAGGTTAATGGTCTTAAGTCAAACAAGCAAAGAGTCAGTTGCAGAGCACCCACACACTGTAGTGAAGGATGAAAAGAGAACTGTACGGTACCTCACTCTTCTTAGCTTTCTTTCCTGGAGAAATGATCAATTCCTGTTGAACAACAAATTAAAAAGTGTGATTTAGATGAGTTTGGATCATACATATGTGCATTTCTTTTCTCTAAAATTATATGGCATATTTAGAGTATATACATTATATTTATTGTAAAGAAATGTATTTGCCCTATTTGTGAGAGAGCACAGTGGTCATTCCCTACTGCAGCCCTTGACCTTCGGGTGTAAGCAGGAATGAGAGGCATTTCAGGAACTCACTGGCTGTGGTGAGTCTCCTGCTGAGTTGATAGCTGCTGCTCTTGACAGATAGAGAGCTGATCGGTCTCTCACTGTGGACGAGGTAGATATCTGGTCTCCGGTTTGCCTTGCTGGGGGACCCCCCTTTGTCACTGGTGAACTATATCTGTCATCTGCAATAGAGGAGACAAAATACATTCAATATCATATCTACCTAAAGTATTTATATCATTTGCTAAAAAAGATCACAAGTACAGTGGTGCAAAATTAACTAGTGTTGTTTTTGCCAGTTTAGATTTTCTGACATGCACTTGTAAAAGTAGGACTCAGATGTGTCCCAAAATAGCAAAGTTGGTGTCTTGTGCCATCAACAAGTGACAATTAATGATAACACTGTGTGTGTGTGTGTGTATGTGTGTGTGTGTGTGTATTTATAGTGTGTTGGAAACTTTGTTATCACTGTTGTAGCTCCTAGTTAACTTGTGGAAACTATTTAATCTGATACCAGGCCTGCAGTATGTAGTATATGGCACCATAACAGTGGTCTTGAGTAGCTTGGAGGACTTATAATTTAAATTCATCTTCATATAATTTACTGGGTGAAGACAAATACTGAAACTAACAACAACTGTAACAGGCTTTGATCCCAGTAGAGGGTAAAAACAAATAGGCCCACACAGCTTGCTTGCTGCCTGGGACCCTCACCAAACTGCATGCCATGGTCTGACCACAACGGCCAAGAAGAAAAAAAAAAAAAACAGCAACTGCCAGCTCAGCTGGAGTGACACAGATTGTTTGCACATTGTTTGTGTGAGCTCTCACCCATCAAACCATCAACACCTGACCAAAGGAATGCGACTGGCTGCCCTCGTGAAAAACATGGAAATGTTCTCAGCTTGGTTTGCTTTATTTCACCGTAAGCTGTTTCACCCTGCAGTGATACAGCTTGTTCACGGATTAAAAAAGCCCTCAGTACCTATTAGCTAAAAAACTGTTGATCTGTTCAAGTCATGAGTATGTTAGATGTGATAAATTCAGAAAATACTTCAACGGGGCTGCGAACAATATGGCAAGAGGTCAACAGCCCAGTGTGTTACCATCCAGCTGTAACTAATGGCCAGATTTGAACACACCTCCCCTTTTCACACACTAAGCCCTCGCAGCACAAAAGGATGGACCAGCAAGCTGGCGCCTCTCACGAGCCCGGACTTAAAACATTTTCATAGATGGGTGAGCAGACAGAATGAGGCAACAGAGTGCCATGCATGTTCTGTTGAAGTCCTCATCCGCTAAAACGAGAGGTCAACTTCATCACTTAAAAGCACCCGTACACTCACACACACTGGTGTAAAAAGCTGGTGAAACACTGATTTGTAAAACGCAGCTGTTAACAAATCATAAATGAGCTTCACTGACGTTTGATGCCATTCTCTGTGATTCCCACACATTCAAAGCACTTTCTGCTGACAAGCCTTTGATCTGCGTTTATTCTCCAGGAATGAAGAGCAGCTATTAGCGGCACGGTAATGTGGGGGCGTTTCGTGCCGCTGGCAGCTGTACAAATGATGGGGAAATGTGGTTGCTATTTGTTCTTCACCACCACCACCACCATCACCACCATCAGCTGTTGGTGATTGTAGCCACATTCACAGACTGTAATGAAAACCAGCATGCCTGAAGGCTGCTCACACAGGAGGGGCCTCAGACCAACACAACAGCACATCACACTAATGTGTGTTTCATGAGTCAATAAAAGTGGCATTTGCCTTTGCTCATTGCTTTTATGACAGATTTTCTGCCTGTCAGTTGGTCAATTATTACTCTTTTGATGATAGAAAGAAGGAAAACTGATGATTGAGCGCTCCTGTTGTCTGACCTTCCATTCCAGACATGTCTGAGGATAACGGGCTGAAAAATGAGAGCCACTTAAGACTTAATGAAGATGCCAGCGGCATAGTCACAACACTCTGTGACCTTGTTTAGCTTTGACATCACTCACAGAAATAGCTATTAAAAGGAACAAAATGGCAAACATTCAGATCATAGTTTCTTTTTTTTCTTTTTTGGGGTCAAAGTCAGTTATTTAATAATTTATTCTAGACTTTTGTCCTAATAATTAGCAGAGTCTTAAGGTTTTTAGTGACTTATCACTGACACACTGGTACATTATATAAACTACAGTATATAAACTTTAACAAAATATTCTGAAAGCTGTTTTCCTGAGTTAGAAGTTAAGAACATCCACTACATGTTCATTTTACTCATCTAACATTAGAATCATATCTATACAAATAAAAAGTACTGTTATAAAGAATATTGTATACATTTAGATAGCTTGCTCAGTCATCATTATACAGTAGTACTTGTTTAACATTAGCTTCGTACACATTTCCATCAGTTACGTCTCTTTCAATAAAGTCAATACTCACTAAAACGCCATCCAGCGTTGTTGTCTGCCACTTCCCTGTGTTTGATAGCTGACTCTCGAGGCCCCTGTGATGTGTGCCACAGCCTGTCTCCTCTCTCAGTGCTCCTCTCTGCTTCTCACTTCACTGGGACTGAATTGTCTAGTCCTGTGGTCTCGGTGACAGCTGATTTTTATCAGAGCCCGCTACCCCAGTGGAAGACTTTGGCTATTTTGGGAGGGTGGGCTGGCGGCTGCTGCTACTCAGCTTAGTCAATCACCTCTGTTAGTCACTGAAGGACTGGGGCACCCCTCCACCACCCATTCCCATAGCTACATTGTCACCCACTATAATGGGCATTGGGTGGGACCTGCAGTGTGTGTGTCAGTGGGTGTTTGGTGGGCAACATAATTTTTTTTTAAGGTTTTTTGATAAAATGGTACACTAAAATGGCGGCTTATCATCTCGGTATTGTCTCTTATATTTTAGATTACGCAAGTTAACATGATTTTCTAATGGTGGAAGCTGAAGTTTCACCATATTTTCACTAGTGTTTTGAAAAGAACACTATGATTTTTGCCAGCAGTCCTTACTGTGCTGATCCACTCACATTTCTGCTCATGTGTTACTCACACTAGACATACCACAAGGTCAAAATGTCAAGATACGTTGGAGCAATATCAGTTCCAGGACACAGAGGGATGTGGCTCAGAAAAGTCTGCGTCATGGTCAGAGCTATCAGAGGCAACCTCACTCCTATCTTAAGCATGTGTGCAAAACACATAGTTATGCATTCACACAGCTACATCCTTGTCTTTATTTAGCTGTTTCCCTGTTACTCACTCGGCCATAGTACACAGAGGTTAAAATCATACCAACTCTGCTAGGCTAGGATGTTCATGGGGACACTTTTAAAACCCAGGAATACTGAGCCTGACCCTTTTACTCCATGTTGACTTCTTCTAGATTGATCTGACATAATGGATGTGTGGGACGTACTACATACATATTTTACAGAGCTGGCAGGAGGACAAACATTCTTTGCACAACGATCAGTGAAAGTGGTCCTAATTTTCAATAAGTTTTCAATAGTCGTAGTGAGGACAACTGATTGTGAACTGTGGTACCAAAATACAACAGTGATCTCATGGCTTTGAGGGGACTCTGGCACAAATCCCTTCGGCCCTATCAGGTCTCAGTGACTATAAAGATGAAATCCAGCCCTGCTGCTTACCGTGTGAGTATCTGGATGCTTTGTCGTAGGTCTCTGGCGGGACATTGGTGGCCTTTCCTCCTTTCACTTGGGCAGTTTTCTGTGGATTAATAAAAAAATAGTGTCGTAAAGACAGTTACAACCACTCTTTTTGGTGTTTCTGGTGTCAAGTCTGTTTTTGATTGCTCTGTGTAATGGGGATGTTCAGATATAGCTACATTTATTCCAGTTAGTTGAGTAAGTTTTTTTTTTACTGTTTTCCTAAGCAGTAGATGAGAGGATCAACAGTCCCTTGTCTGTGTGGTAAAAGTAAAGCTGCACAGCTTGTTAGCTTAGCATGAAAACTGAAAAGAGAAAACTCAAACAAATAGTTGTGGATACATTTCTTTATTTAACAGGTTAATTGTTGAGATTTAGAGGTGCCAAGTGTAACAAGAGTAATTATACAGCAATAATATGTGTAACAGAGCCAAACAACTATTTACACGGATTTGTTTTATTATAATTACCCAAATCCGTGTAAATAGTTATAACCTGACATGTTAGGCCTCCGAAATCAATATGCGGAACTTTTGAGACTCAGTTTCTGTACCCATACGTTCATTTTTGTGGGTTCCCATATATATTTTGTCTCTTATGTAAGCCTCTTTCCTTTTTGTCATCGTGCTTAACAGGAGAGGAGCTGAAGTTTGAGAGCATACTGTAATTGACTGGAGGATTTTGTTATTCATTTGTTGTCAGATTAAATGGAGATCGCCTTCAAACATATCCCGGTCTGGGTCTCCTCATACATTGCTAACCACCACCGGTTGCACATGAAGTAGATAAATTGGATGGGGCGGGCTAGCTGTGCCCCCCACATTAAGTCATTATGCTAAGTTAAGCTAATCTCACCACTGGCTCTTGCTTCATATTTACTTTACAAACACGAGAATAGTGCCGACCATCACATTTCACGCTCAGAAGTCTACCAAGTCCATTTGTGACTTCTCACAATTAGCAGAGATCGCATCTATCTTTGTGACGACCTCCTGTTTCTAGCAGGGCCTGCTGCCTGTGTGGATGTGTGTTTCCCCTTGTGTGTCTTGCAGGTACCTGTGGGGGCGGAGAAAATTAGCGCAACTGGGAGCACCTGGCCAGTCTGCC
>JAQLOL010000004.1:5219375-5230095 GCA_029783665.1 Naso thynnoides
AGGTTTAACAAGCCAGCTTTGTTGTTTGATGTTTATTTGCAGCTTCTATAGATATTTTTGTAGAATTAATGGTTTAAATGTGTATGTAGGCTAAAAGTCACTCACACTGACCAACCTACAGATAAACAGCTGACTTCATAATTTTCCTTAGCTCTAGGCACACAGCATTTTTTAGCTGATTGTTTTGGTCTGATGGCCCAAGCAGCTTTACTGTTTTGGTCCACTCTTGCAGCTCTCATAAGCTGTCAGATGCGCAGGCTCGTATTTGCAAAGAAAATGCAAAAAAATTAAAATAAAAAAATAGATAAATAAAAAAATTCCATGACTGCATCCTACCTGTCCAGCAACAAACAACCGGCTGACAAAGTTAGCAGCTAGCAAATGAGCCAGTTGCATTTTTAAGTTAAATCAGAGGCTGCCATAGCTGATACGACAGGTTGTTAACCAGTTACAGGGCTAAATCTTTGACATCTTCTTGCCAGATGTCAAAGTACCATTGAGCAAAACACTAAATCCCAACTTGTTCCCCTGTCGGTCAGGCCAGCTCCCTTCATTGGAGCTCACTGCCATCACTCTGTTAATGCTTGTGGATAAAAGGGGTGACGGGAAAAATCAATACAGTGTAACGTTGACATATTTTGCATGAAAATATTGATTCAAGGATCAATATTTTATTACATAAATTCTTAAAGTGCTTTAGAGGAATAAGGAAAAAGTTTTGGCTTTAGTTAGTGTGTGTTTAGCCAGCTAGCTAACGTTCACTTTAACAAAATCGACCCTTTGCAAATATCCTTCATAGCAGTTTTTATAACATAATGGTGTTAGGGATGCAGTAATCCTACCTGGCTATTGACCGTATCCACCGCGCTCTTGAGTAATTAAAACAAAACCACAGTTCAATACATTACCATAACTTTGATGAGGGCTGTCGGCACAGAGTTGGTTTCGTTTAAGTTAATGGGTGCCAAGTTAACCTTAGAGCCCACTCAATAAAACCAGGACTTTTTCTTCATTCATTTGACGTAATTTAAGTGCAGTCATGTCCTCTTTTCTTACTCATCAATAGGAAAGCCGCAGAATGACAGTTCAATCATTATTTATTCACTCAGACAACATGGGACTCAGCACTGAGCCATATTGAACAGACAAGGCCTGGACCCACAAACAGTATTTTGAATGGGTGTTATGTTACAACTTGAAGATCGTATATTAAGACAACCTAAAACCACAGCAGCATGTAGTAAAGACAAAACCATTAGGCGCCTTGAAGGTCAGTAGGTAGAGCGGGTCATCTGCTAATCAGAGGGTCAGTGGTTTGATCCCTGGCTCCTCCAGTCTACATGTCTGCAAGTGTCCTTGGGCAAAATACTGAACCCCACATGTGTGAATGTGTGTGTATGAGTTCCTGATGATCAGGTTAGGGTTAGGGGTTAGAGGAATGCTGACTTCTGTTGTAAAAGAGCTTTGAGTAGTTGAAAGATTGAAAAAGCGTTATACAAATACGGTCCATTTATCATTCAAAAGCATCCATAAAACAATCCACAGTGTCTACAATCATTTAAGTGCCACTGGTCAGTAGTCTAACCGCCTGAGGATAAAAACTGTGTCTGAGGCGGAAGGTCCAAGCTCTGATGCTTAGTAAGCGCTTTCCTGAAGGAGGTTGACGTGAGCGCAAAACAGAAGCTAAGAAGAAAGAATACTAGATTTTATATTTGTCAGGTGCACAGAAACATAACTTTAATTGAATGATACCATTGCTCTGTAAGTAACTGTTAGTGTGTGCTAAGGTATGTCCATAATGTGTCCGTCTCTTGTTTCTGCTGTCATGACTTTGCCCAGAAATCAATTACTTCAAGTGTTAGTTCATAATTTTGTTGACATGAAAGGTGTTTTCAGGCGACAAAGACTGCACTTTGTTAGTGTTTAGCTGCCTGTTTCCCATTTTACATCATTACAAAGCCTGTAGTCATCTAACACTAATAATTATTCTCTTATCTGATCACATAATATGTCATGAGCACTCACCATGTCGACCTCCAGTGGACAAAAAAGGTCTATTCATTCCATCATGAACAAAAACCATTGATTTGTTTTTGCATTATTGTAATTAAACAGCCAGTAGATGGCACCAGAGCCACACCCCTTCCCCCAACCATAACAAATATGGTTAAAGGGCACCATTACTGCTTGCTTATTGACTGAACGTTTGTTGTATACTTATCAGTGAGCAGGTGAGCGCAGCTTTTTTCAAAACTACAGAATGGCTGAGTGGCCTTTGTTTACAAATATCCGATGCACCTGCAAATGATCAAAATACACTCTAATAATTTGTACCAGCACATAAATACATGATAAATAGCGGTGTAGTTTGACATCCCTGAGGAAATAACTGTTGTGCTGTCAGCCTTTAATGCATGAGAGGCAATCAGTGATTGAACATGTTGGGGAAGGAGGGGGGGGTGTCATACGGTCTGTCTCACCCACACAGCTCCGTAGAACACTCAGTCCTGGCCTGAACAGCTGAGAACAGAGCTGCACTCCTTCCTGCTGCTGCGGCTGCTGCGTGCTCCTGCAACAGCCTCACATGGAGCTGCATGTGACAGGCAGCACCGACAGCAGAATACACTCCGAGCGCACAGGAGCTCCCACTGCAGGGCTGACAGGGAGTCGCAATCAGTGGCGAGCTGAGAACAGGAGCTCACTTCTTCCATACTAACACAACTCTGGCAGCCTGTAATTGTGAATGCATAATGAACCAACAGAAACATATTGAGAAAAACGTCTTTACTGCATTCCTTCAAGGAAAACGCCTTTTGTGCCCACATTGCAACACACAGGTCAGTTTGTAAGTTTGTAAGAAAGGTCACCACAGCTCTGTGGTTAATGTTGACAAGAGGTTCATTGTTGACGGGGGAATGTCAAACCCAATCACACAGCTGCTTGGCTGCTATAGCTTGCACCACATGGAGCAACAGATAAGATCACTTTTGGTTGAAATTGCAGTTGTGTAACCTACTTTGCACCCCGGGCTGCAGCTTGACTCGCTTCTGCAACATTACTGTAAACATGATAATGCATGGATGACGATTTGTGGGAATACAGTGAGCAAACTTGTCCTTGTAAAATCAAATTATATAACGTAAACAAAAACTCTGTTATGACATTTAGTTGAGCTGAAGTCAAAGATGTATTTTCAACCCTTTTGGACCATAATCCCTGCTCTTATTGTGGTCAAATTTGAAAATGTGTCACAAAAAAACATTACAAGAAATGAATTGTTTTGTGTTTTCAGATGAAAGTCTGCCACTAAAAAAAAAATCTCCGGGATCCCCGATGTCGTCGTTGACTCGGGCCATTATTGGTTGAATCATTGGTTGAATTCAAACAGATATATCACGCCAATTCACCTGTATCATTTTGTGGTTCCTATATATAGAGGATGGGTCACTTGGGATCTCTGCGGGTTTACTGTCAGGGGACAGATTGAGACAGATAGTGAGAGATAAACAGATATAACGACAGATAGATTAAGAGAGACAGTGAGAGTGCGACAGACAGTGATAACGTTAGTGAGAGTGACAGAGTGTTAGTTAAGTTATGGCGAAGATGAGGGAGGCGAGTAGTCCACCACTACTGAATGGAGGCGAACATCACTGGCATTCATCTACATGTTCATCTCGCTGTCACTGTCGCCTACATCCTGCCCACTTGCCAACAACACTCCAGTCAGATTCCTCCAACTTATGCCCCGCCCCTACAGCTTGTTCATTGGTAGTTTAATTGTTTGAATAGCGAATATGTCACAACATGGCAGTGGACGCGCTGGAAAAAGTCATTTCGGCTCATCTTTAAAAGGAAAATTCATCACTTCTCTTTTGAATGTCCAATCAGTGTTGATGGCAATTGTCGTCAACTGAAGCAACAAATTCCTCAGTTTGACAAAGAAAGCTGAGTTTCTTGAATTGTCCTGTTCACACAGCCGTTCTTGCAGTGCCTACATGTGCCAGGATGCACTGTAACACAGAAACACCGGGTCTCCTAGGTTGTTACCTGTTGCATCAAAATTGTGCAGTTTTCAAAAATGAGGGGTTTTTTGGTTTTGGAGTCAGAACAAGAGATTCTGAATCCCAGAGACACAGAGAACACTGAAAAAATATTGTGGGGTTTTACATTATATCCCTGATTTAGATGAACAGAGTAAGGTTGAAAATCAGCTTCCCTTCAACAAATAGCTACATCTACTGCCTGAAAATTACATTAAGCGGCTTTGGCCATTCTGTTCTAAGCTATGAGGAGACTGTTAACTAAAGGCATTTAAATAATGAATTGCACTTCATCCCAATCCATGCACTGTGCACGAAGGTTACTCTCCATTAAAGCACAGGTCCCTTTCATATCAATTTTTTAGCCTACATGTTGCACAGAGAGCTTTTGAGCTCCATGATGTTGAAGGCCGAGTGACTATGCTCGAGAGATACAATATCATAGCTGGACCAGCCCCAGGATTTGGCAGCAGTAGCCTACCCTTGGCACCAGACCAGCACCTGCAATTAGGCTGTCATAGGAAGTTCTCTGGTGTCACCCCCTGAACTGATACCACCGCACAGACAAAAAGATGGCAGTTGACACATCACTTACGGTGTCTCTGTTGTGAAATTTTACCCACAGTCTTTATCTGATGGCATTTTCTGAGGGGAGAAAGTGACATTTGGGTTTCTTTGACAGACGTGCCGCACGCTGTCGAGTTCAAAGGCGCTGACAACAAATTATCTCAACCGGCTTCTTACTAAGAGCAATGAGGTCAAACTCATCTTTTTGCGAACCAATCAGGGTTTAGCGACATTTGAATCAAATGAGATAACAGTTGTTAAGTAAACAAGGGCCGTAAATATCATCTGACACAACTGAACTGATAGAATTATGTGCTAACTTAATATATGACTACACATCAGACCCACATACTGCAAGAAATTTGAGATTAAATCAATACGGCCATTACAAAATTTTTAAATAAATGAATCTGTCCAAGTAACTCTTTCCCACTAGCTTGTTATGTTCCCAATCACCCCTGCTTCAAGCCATCCACAACTTTCACACACCAAAACAAAATGTCTGACTACTGTGTACTACATTGCAATCCCTACAATCTTTCATCTTCAGAATACATAAATTATGCCAAAAGAACCACAAACCTCTCTGTTCTGCAATCTCGTTTTACCTGTCACTTAAATTTTTGAAGTTTTATTGAAAATGTTATAGCTTTTTAAATAGCATTTAATTTAAAAAAAAAAAAAAAACCCAACATGATTTTGAACAATTTGTTGGCAATGGCCATCATATGCAATGGGGCCGTATTACATCACTTCCAGCAAACTTCAGTGAAAACAATAAAGGTACAACGACATCACTGATTTGTTTTAAACAAATATTCTCAAGTCCAGCTCCTAAAAACCCCCAAACACTGAATCTGTCAGCATGTTGTTCAGTACTGAGCCTGTTTGTACCAATACTAACTTCACTTCATTTGTCTTTCCTCTGCTCCACTCCGTGTGTCCAACTGTTCAGGTGATCTACATCTGGTTTTTGACCGGGTTGCGTATGAATTATGCAATGTTATGGTAAGTAATTCCCTCAGTGATCTAATCGGTCAACATGTGGTGGGCATTCAGATTAATTTAAAAAGTCTTTAAAAGGCCCCTGCATGAACTTTAAGGATATATTTGTAATATTTATATGCAGATGAACAATTTTTTAAAAAATTATACTTCCACAGATTTTTAGGGACAGTGCGTAATAAGAGTATTGTGTTTTATCCACCTGAGTGGCTCACTGCTCATGTCTGTTGTTTACGTGGCAGGAGACATAAGCCCCTTTCACACAGCGTGAACAGGACAGGGATCTTTTTCATTATTATCCCCCGAAAACGTATGATGAGTCAGTGAGGCGGTCGTATGAGACAGAGGTGTGATGTTTTTGACAATGTATAATGTGTGTGACACATCGCTGAGAGACGTAAAAACATCATCACGCAGCAGTTTGCAGCTAATTCAAAGAAGAAAACCAGCAACGGTACATGACTGAAAAGCTTGTTAGCCTTAAGCAGGAAAGAGGTTAACACCATGTAAGAGTTATGAAATAATTAGGCTTCGTTAATGAAATACAGGCATCTGTTAAAAAGTGTAAACTAATGGCTTTTTATCATGATTTTATGTCACACTAAGAAACTGTTGCCCACCCTCCAGCCCTGAGGAAAATGAATGCTCACCTACAAACTCATTTCTGCCACAGGGTCTCTCTGGAAGGTTAAATGGTCGTTTACATATTGCTATTTTGAACAATTGTTATTAATAAGAAAGTGCTGCCTGGCACGTAGGCTATATGAAATGTCATCTGAGACGATAATGCTGATGTTGCATATCAGACCCATCATGCCCCTTTAAGGTTTCGTAATGCCGTTTGACTCAGTGTGATTAAGAAAATGTCTGTTTAAAAAATGACCTTCATCGCCATGGCACTACATAATCTTTGTGTAAAAAAAAGCAACAATTTTTTCTATGGCATTTTTAATTCAATATTTGAAATGAAAAATTAGGAGAGAATAATAATTAATTTTAATTTCTCTTTTAATGCTCTTAAATATAAAATATCAAATCTTTGCCACCACTGCATAATTTTTAAACAATCTTTGAATTAGCTCACTGTGTATTATCACAGGTGTTGAATCAAGCTCCCAGATCCACAGTTGGCTCAGGGGATTGCAGAGAAACTTACGATGCGATACGATATGATACGATACGATACGATACAATACACGATATGTGTCCCACGATAACGCTGATATCACAATACGCTGATTCTGCAATTATTGATATTTTGCAAGAAAATTATACACCGATACATCATGATATCCATCTAACTAAAGAATAGAAAATGCATACGTTACATAAATTGTGTTTGTCCCACTGATGTTTTTAAAGCGAAGGTGGTTCAGCATCTTAGACTATAAAGAGGATGGTGCATCTCATCACTTTAAATTCTTTCTGTCCGTCATTATCTCGCTGTCAACTTCTTCTTTGGCCAATTACTTTCTGTTTATGTTACCCACATTTACATCATAAGTGCCACCATAAGGAGCCATTAAATAGTAACTGCAGTGAGTAAAATTGGAAATCTGTTTATAGCCACATATTATTTTGATTAAAATATTGATACTTGGCATCAGTGATTCAATAATCGCATCTCAAGAGTCAGAACGACGATATATCGCTGGATCGTCATTTTGTCCCAACCCTAATCTACAACGTGGGCCCATCAAGTTGTTAAAGAGTTCACTTCAGAGATTCATCCCCACTGTTTAAACATGAGAGCAATGCTTTCCAGCCACATCTCTGTTTGGGTGAAAACAAACCCTCCTCGCTGACTGGCAGTAAATTCAAAGTATCAGACATTGTGAATTTAATCGCTTAAATAAGAATACCGCATTTTTGGCCCGATAATCAAACTCTTTTATAATGTCTTTGCCGATCAATGATCGGCTCGTTACATTGAAAAAGTGAAGGAAATAGGGGCTGGTGAGCGTCCTTACAGCCTGTGACCATCAAAGTGGACCAACGACTCCACACAGTGGCCGCGGAAATCACATCCTCATTTGTACAATTACCTCACTGAATCTCCAGGTAATGTACTTCAGTCACATTTTCTGCCATTAAGAAACTTTATTTTGCTGTTTTGGTCGTCCGCACAATGGGGCATCACTGTTAACTAATTGCTCAGCAGGTATTTTAGCTGACTAGTACCTGCAACTCTAACAGACTATTCATAGTATTCGTGAGGGTTTTTTGCCATACAATAATATGACAGCACATGACCATAATTATCATTAATGATCAGCTGCTGTTTGATTAATTCAATGTTGTTTATGACCAAGATGTCTGTGATCAAATAAAACGAATACAGACAATTTGTTCTTATTTGTGTTCATCTGCCTATAAAGGGCTGTAAAGGGTGCATTTTTAAGACAATACACTTTTTTTTTGCAAAGTAAAGAAAATAGTTTTTATGCGATGTACACAACACAACACAGCAACTTTTAGGCATGATTAGGTTTTTGAATCTGGCACCAGTGTCCGGATCCCTTTTCACCCAAAATGGGGCGTGAGGGGGGTCGTGTCGTTCTGCGTGACGCTGTGTTGCTCTCATCTATGTGTTCATATTGCCGGCACACTGTCAGTCAAACAGTTCAAACCACACCCACAAACGTCTAAATAACACTTATTTTTTTGAATGTTTAAACTTGGAGCAAATAAAAGTTTTTCTCCCAACTTTAACTTTGCTTGTTACTTCTTCAGTCATGAAAACGGACCTTTATGGAGACGAGGAAACAAGTTTTGAGGTGCTTTACTGTTGAACTTCAAGCACCCATTTACAGTCGGCGTTTAACCTGATTTTAAACAGGCAAACTGAGGTCACTGCATCAGATATGAACACCAAAACCTAAAAAGATGACTAAGCCTACAGTCAGAATGAAAAGATCGAACATAAAGCCGTGAGTACCACTGATGTGAGAAATGATAATAATAATGACTGCAAAGATGTGGCAATGTTGATGATGGCTGTCATGCTGCTGCTGCAGCTGATGATGATGAAGACTATCCTGAATCACTGCCTTTTCATCATCTAAAACAGAAATGGCTGGGCTATATTTGAACTTGCGACCATGGTGACGACCGTCAAAATATGACATCAGAGGTGATGCAAAAAAGGAGCCAACTCATGTGTGTATGTGACATTTCAACAAGAGGAACTGGGTTAAGATTCATAGTTTGTGAGAGACAGAGACAGAGAAGGAGAACGTATGAGTGTATTTTCCATTTCTCAGTATCATTAATTAGTCAGTTATGTTCAGCTGCCTTAGTCATTGCCGCTGCAGTGAACTGAACTTCTATTATCTAATTTTGTTGTCAAGGAAGCTTTTTTTCTGAGAAAACAAAACAACGTCCAGGCAATGTGTGGCTCTATTTGTCACCTTACATTGTTACGTGACCGGAAAGTAATAACACAGTCCTGCACTACCTGATACTTCCTGCTATGTTCAGGAAAAATGAGAGTGCTCTTTAAAATGGGGTAGATCTCTGTGATAGTATCCACAGAAAGGGAAGAGGAACTGGGGCATAGTTTTACATGCCTGAAGCTTTGTCAAACCCTGTCAGTATATCGCTGTATGTGGGCCATCGTTGGCACAGCTTGACTGAGAAAACGGGGCCACAAGAGCCAGTGGCAGCAACCTGAGAGGCTGCCAGAATGTAGGTTAACTATAAGTTATGTAACGTGGACTTTGGTCGGAGAGCACAGAAACCGTTTACTCTCACTGTTCTCGGTGCCATTCGTACGTGATGGGATCATCTGTCGGACACAGAAAAGGAGCTGATGACAATGAGGGAAGCCGTTCCGAAATAATGAATCTGTGCTGTGGCGCAAGATGTCACACATTCATTGTGTTTGCATTCACTTAAATGCATGACATGTGAATGGAATTAAACCTGATAAAAAGTCAATAAACCAGGTTAGGAATCTGGGACATGTGACTCTGAAGGCTGCAAAAGCACACATTCATGGTGAGAATTGTTATAAGGAGTCTGGTCTATACCTGCTTTATACAAAAAACTCTGAGATGACCTCTATTATAATTTGATTGGAACCTGTGGCCACTGCAGCGGGTATACGGGGCGCCTGCTCTACCACCTGAGCCACCTGACGCCCCATAATTTGACTGGATTTGCCTGATCAAATGACAAATTAAACACGGTAAACTGTCATATTTACCAGGATATTTACTGTGCGTTCAGCGCTGCTCAAGTAAAATATTAATGTTCCTCAGTGACTCATCTCCATCTTCTGTTTTCTGAGAAAATCTGGACCAACCTCCAGACTAATTTGAGTGTACAACAAAGTCAATGTGCGTGGTAACAGGCAGCGCAAGGAACAGGAAACTCCAACTGTATTGCACAAATGTATTTTTGGACAGGCAGTGGGATTGTACTATAAATAGCCATGTGGCCTCACGTAGCTGTTTGATCTGACGTGTTATTGGTGAGTTGCACCATCCTCAACACTGAACAGACCCTCAAGCTGCAAAATCTATTTTTACATCAGACACACACAAGGAGTCCAAGGTTGATCATGACATAAAACACTTTCCTGGTTATCAATGTGCTGTTTCACTCTATTAGCAATTTCCTCCATTCATGCTGCACTCACTGTCTCCCTTGTGTTTACTCCTCATGCAGGTCAGTGGAATAGAGCGACAGACATGCAGCAGAGTGATCCCCTTCAAAGTGGGTCACACTCTCATAACACACTTGAGTGATGAGGTCAGGACGAGCCTGCCGTCCTCTGGCCACAATATCTAGACCAACAGGTATTTGGGTATTAGTGCAGTTTCTCTTCAAACTGAAACGCTGGTGTTTGTCAACATGGGGTCAGAGCTCAAGATTACACGTATTTTGGACTTGTCCGTCTTCCCGTTCATCTGTCTGTCCATCTGTTAAGCTGCCGCTCTGTTCGTCTCACTGAGCGCTGACACAGAGTAGCCTATGATTATCTTTAAAACAGAGTCACTGGAATGTTAATCCACTTGCTTTACTTTTCTCACAACACTATTTACATTTGCACAACAGTTAGTTCAACCTCCACAACATTTAGTCATTTGTGCACATCATAG
>JAQLOL010000004.1:5237649-5262711 GCA_029783665.1 Naso thynnoides
CAAAGTGTCCAAACTGAGAGAGGAGATTTCCACACACTTAGATCCATGCCATATTTCACTTTATTTTAAGCAAGCTCTCTGTCCAACAGATCTTGATCTGAGGTAATAAAGGTAAGGTAATAAAGTAAAATATTGCATAGATTTAAGTGTGCGGAAATCTCTCAATTTGTGCATATTTTAATGTAAAACTGTATTTTGAACTGGTAAAGCATCTCAAATGAGTTAAATGAAAGAAATGTTTAGTAAATAATGTAAAGTAACATGTTGCCTTTAGTGCTTAGAGGTGTACAGTGTGAACATATATGCTGTGAGATGATATGAATCTGTTATACTTTGTTAGTTGTACGTGTTCCCAACCAGTTTTGTCCGACATAAACTCCACAGCACTGCCGGTTGTAGCAATGTGTATGTTTTATTTATTGTTTTTACACAATTGAAATATCAGTATTTGTGTGTTTGGTCGTGTTTACAACAGGGTTGGGTGGTAAAAATTTTCCAGCCAGCCGTCAGCCGGTGATTGCCGATGTATTTGCGCAGGTGTGAGCGTGTGCTATCACATGCAGTGTGTAATCACCACTGTTTATACACTGTGAGGTTCATTGTGTCGATCATGTCGGCCCACAGCGCTGCATGCCCGCGCTGAGGAGCGTGCAGGGAAGACGAATAATACGAATATGAAATGCTGCACGTCACTTTATATCAGTTTTTGGTCTTGATCTGCCAGCGAGTAAAAGCATGTATTTGGATTGATGAGCCGTACGTTACTGTGTAACCTGGCTGATAAAACGACAATACCAAAAACGATGAATTAAACCAATTTGCTTGGGTGAAATCAAAGCATAGCAACGTAGGTCCACCTTCACTGCAGCTGGGGACACACCTCCTGTCAGGGGTAATTACCTCGGCATCACATCGGCATTTCTTTCAGCTCCAACAAACCAACCCATCGCCAATGATTGCTATATATCTGTCCAATCGCCCAACCCTAGTTTAAAAAGTAGGACTTGAGGTGGTGGTTAACGCTCTGTGTTGTATGTCAGTTCCCGCAGCATTTATTTGTTTTTTATCTGCTGCCTTTAACACACAGGTGGACCGCTTCAACTTCCCATGTGGCTGCACTAAGGACGGCTGTGGAAACACTCAGGGGCGCATCGAGTTCAACGCCAGACGTGTGCAGACTCATTACATCCACACCGCCATGAGACTTGAACTAGAGAGGCGACTGCAAGATGAAAAACTGAGCCAAGAGGACGAGACAGGACTTCCAGAGGACCTGCATGCGCACGTGGACCAGGATGAGGCACATTCGGTCCAGAATGCACAGGACAAGAGCTGCCCCTTTGGGTTCATCATGGAGGAAGACGGTCTTCCTCTCACCATGCCCGCCTCTCCTTCCTTTCATTTAATCCCAGAGCGCTTAGTTGCGGAGGAGAACAGCTGCAGCAGCGACATGACCGAGTCTTCTTGCTCCTCCTCTGACTCTGACGCAGGTGGCTGCCTTAATGGGAGTCAGAATCTCCCTGAAGTTGATGGAGGGTTGGCACGTGCCCTCAACATCTGTGACAATAATAACTACTCTACGTGCAGTCAGCTGAGGCACACAGGAGAATCACAGACGCAGCACGGCAACAGCTCTGCCAATCACAGCACACCTGCTGACAGCGTGGGACCACTGACAGCCAACACGTTCACAGACAGCATAAGCAGGACCTCACTGACAGAATACCTCGATGAGAACGCGAACCAAGCCAGAGACTTCTTGGACGAGGACTCTCTCGAGGACTTCCCCAACACTCCGTCTCCCACTGTGGACTACTCCTCAGGCAGGTACATGGACCTGAGTCTCTCCTCCGACTCTGACCTCGAGTTCTTCGACAGTGACTACACATCTGGACCTCTGCACAGCTCTTTCAAACTGCACAGACACTCTGACAGTTTTTACCACCTCCAGCTGTTCAGTTCTGTCAATCTGCCACAGAACGAGTCGAGCACCTACCTCCTGGAGTCTCTGATCGGCCTGACTGAACCGAGCTCAGAGCAAGGGTTTGCAGTCAGCGACACCCAGCTTTTATAGCCCAGTCACGTCATTCTAATCACAAATGAGAAACTAAGTGAGAGAAATTTATGTATAAAGCACTGCTTTTATGTATTTGTAAGAATATGTCATTGTACAGACAGTGATTGATAAAATATTTTTTTCTTAGCTGGGCATTTTTTCTATTGCTTTAAAATAATTGTGCCTTTGTTTTAGAAAAAAACACACTCGAGAGACTCATATTTAATTACTTATAAATATTAAGTGATTTCTGACATGTTATTTACTGTCAGTGCCACATAGAGTATTAGGATTGCATTATTTCAGTGAAGCAGCCTCATCTTTGCTCGTTGCAAGTTAAAACCTGTCGTCTGAATGCCTGTCATTTCTCATTTGCATGGAGTAGTTGTTTGAGGTAGTATTTATTACAAAGGTCACGTGCAGAGGCAATAAAGAGTTCCTATTTCTAAATATGTTGCCTCAGATATCAAGAAAAATATGCACATTTTGCTGGCAGCTGGCCAAGGTGTAATCAGGTTACTACATTTTGAGACAGAGAGGAAAAAAAATCATTTAAAACCACTGGGTTGAGAAGTGTTTTGAAATAACTGCCTGGTAAATGTGGATGATCCTGTAAATGTGTAACAGTGTGATTACAATAATTCTGTACTGGAGTAATAAAATCTATATTTTTATTTATTAATCACTGCTTTTGAATTTATTTAATGAGCTTCAGTATTTATTTATTTATTTTTGTGGTACTTATCAGTAGTAGTAGTATTTTAGAGTTTTGTGGCGTGATACAGGCCTAATGGTGTAACAACTGATTCTTCTATTTCTGTTGAGAGCCAACTGAAAGTTTTCCTTTAGCCTCTGTTATCATACACATTTATTAATTGATTCTGTATAATCACTGTTATCTTACGCCCGCTGGTTTGAAAATTGCTGCAAAAGGGCTAAATAGCCTTTTTCATGAGAGACATTTAACTCACAGCTGTCGGTAATTATATCAGTAAAGACTCATCAGTGTCTCAGTGAGACAGCAATAACCTTAAACTAGCTCACTTAAAGGAAATGAAGTTGTGTTAAAGTGACTGCTGGTAAAATGCTCCGTTCTCCTGGTTGTTTTAAATACGCCACCTACGGTGGTCCTGAAGTGCCAATCACAATCATAAATGAAAGCACAACTACAAAAAGTAAAACACAACAACAAATCACAAAACACAATTACAAGTAGGAATGCATGACAGCAAAACCAAAACACAACTGCAAATAGAAAAAACAACTGCAAAAGGGAAAAAAACCCACAAAAACAAAAAACACGACTACAACAAGAAAAACTGATGAAAAGAAAAAAAAACAAAAAGAAAAACACAACCGCAAAAAGAAAAATCACAATAAGAAATTGATTTAAAAAAAAAAAGGTTGAATTCTTGACCAGGTAAGTGTACAATTTAGCTTTCAATAATAAATTTTAAAAAAGAGTTCTTTTTGCTGTTTTTTAATTTTTATTTGCTTGTTTATTTGACAGGGACAGTGCATATTAATGAACATTTCTGTATATATGCCAGATTTTTTTTAAATTTGTGGTAATATTTTTGTTTTGTGGTCATGTTTTCCTTTTCGCAATAATGTTTTGTGATTTGTTGTTGTGTTCTTCTTTTTGCAGTTGTGTTTTTCATTTTATGATTGTGATTGGCACTTCAGGGCCACCATAGTGCCACCACTGAACCTGTTAAGAACATTATCTGCAGTACATCATTTCATAAGGCTGTTGCACACAAGCTACATAATAAAAACATGTCAACATTAGGGTCCCGTTAGCAGCTACAACATAAGTACAGGACGATGAAGCAGCTCTGCTATTATTTTAAATTTTAGCACAATGACTGAGGTCAGGGGTTCCCAAACTTTTCAGCTCGTGACCTCCAAAATAACAGTTCCAGAGACGGGGGACCACCACCGACCCTGGAGGTGGCATATAACATTGTCCACAGCCGTGCAAATGCACAATTAGGGCCTACACGAGCAGCAAAACAACGCAAAAGAACAACAGCTTAACAGCCATAGTATTATTTTTAATTAATTTAAGAAAGAATGTAACCAGAAATTGCACAATAGGTGGTTAAATATGCAATTATGATTTTATTTATTTTATTTTATTTTATTTTATTTTATTTTTGGAAGGCATCTTGCGGCCCCCCTCTCCGTGTCCTCGACCTCCTGAGTGGCCCCGGCCCCTCATTTTGGAAACCACTGAAGTATAACAGCATGCTGCGTGCATGTGCGTGGTGTATATGTGCGCGTCTGTCGGTGTTCGATACTGGCGACGCTCGATTGTTTTGGACTGAAGACAAGATGGCCGCGGACAGTCAACCGCGATAATTCTTGCACTCTTATTATTTCCTAATAATATTAGCCAGTATTTTAAAGTTCTGGGCCAAAATGGGCTTATCTCAAAGTTCAGAAGTTTCTGAAGGAGGAACCTATGGATACCACGTACACGGGGTGAGAGAGCATTCAGCTTTATTTGTATTTGGAACAGCGTGTACAGGAGCTTACCAGCAAATGTTACTGTATGCTAACAGGTAGCAAGCTAACAACACACACACACACACACACACACACACACCGGCCAAACCTGACAGACTGGCACCGCGAAGCTGTCAGCGTTACTGGACTTCATGCGACCGAAACTTGCATTTATTTGTTTAAAAACTAAACACGAATTCGGGCGTTTGACTTGTCTCAAAGAAAGTCCTCCTGCAGTCCTGAATTAAATCTTTAGAAAAACCGTTATTTTTGTATTTTTAAATTAGTTTTAAAGTCGTCGACGTGACGCACAAGATAATTGCCCGTAAAAATGCTCTCTAACGTTGATAGACTGCTGTTCAGCTTTAGGGAAAAAAGTGGAAATAAAAACAAAATATGCGTAAAATGTATTTAAATCATGTTTATTTCGTAAAAGCACATCATAGCTGAAGTAAGAAGTCGATTCTCTGATGAATCGATCGTGGGAGAAAATGCCAAACAAGCTTTTTAAGATTTGTTGTTGAATTGCTTGTAAGATTATTTAGAAATGTATAATTTCTGAGTTTTAGACTGTTGGTTTGACAAAACAAACAAATATAAGTTCTTGGGAACTGTAAAACTAAACGATTCATTGAATAACCACAACAATAAATACACATACACATTAAGCCGTAGTAACAATGTAGTTGAAGCTCTTTACTTTAGGAGGGATTGTAAAAAGAAAACTTGGATTTACATGCTTCATAAATGTGCTTTGACGGTCATTCTTTGTTATATTCCGGTTGGGAAGGTTACTTTGGAAACGTAATAGGTAATCTAACTTTTTAAATAACTTTATCAAAGTAATGTAACTCTTTACATTTGACTGCCTTTTTTGATAATTAAAAAAAAAATTCTAATAAATGTTTTTATCTTTTAACCATTTTCAAATGTTTAAACCAGACAGCTGCAGACTGTAATTTTAAACAAGAGAACCAATCAAAAGCATCAGAATAGGATCAAACTTTGCTGAACGGCCTTGATTGGAAATGACAAAAGACAAAACTGTGCACATCAAAACATGCAAAGCGACAAAATGAATGTTATTCAAAATACAGCCCAAGCTTTTTACAGAAAACATTCAGATGTAACCCCTTTGTAATCATTCACATTTTCATAAGTGGCTGTAATTTAATTACACATTCTTTCTCAGTAATTGTGACTGATTACAGTTACATTTACTTTGCAATTAAATTAAATTTTGCTATATGTAATTAGTTACTCCCCAACGTTGGTTACACTTTGTAATTTTTTTTGAAACATTGTTGAAGCACTACAAGTTCTCTAAATGTCTGTGTTGTTTCTGACAGGTTCAGCCAAGTTCTCCTGCAGAGAAAGCAGGACTGCAGCCCTTCTTCGACTTCATTCTGTCGCTGGACAACAGAAGACTCGTAAGTTTATTGATTTTTTTTCTGTTGTCAGTAGTTAAGTAACCAGTCATTGACCACAGGTTGGTCAGAAAAAAGAGAAAGCACAGACACAAAAGAAATATAAAAAGTAAAATGACCTTCTCCTCCTCCTACTGTTGTTACTTCTTTTTTCACTGTCCACCAGAATGAGGAAAACGACCTGCTGAAGGAGCTTCTGAAAGCCCACATGGAGAGAGCAGTGAGGATGGAGGTGTACAGCACCAAAAGCATGAGGGTTCGCGAGCTGGAGGTGGTGCCCAGTAACATGTGGGGGGGGCAGGGACTGCTCGGTGCCAGTGTTCGCTTCTGCAGCTACCAAGGAGCCAATGAGAATGTCTGGCACGTTCTGGTGAGCTTATTCATCAAGAACTAAGAAAACCACACCAACCAACCTCACTCTGAGTAGAACTTACGTATTAATTACCCTATTAGAGCGTTATCTTTTGTCACCTAATTCAGATTTTTTTTCTTTCCATAGGATGTGGAAGACAGTTCACCTGCTGCGCTGGCAGGGCTTCAGCCACACAGTGACTACATCGTCGGAGCTGATCAGGTGTTGCAAGATGTAAGATATAATGTTTTTATTGCTTTTATTTGACTCTGACAGAAAAAAATGTTTTTCTTGACACTTGAAAGTTGACTCGTAGTTAATTCAGAGTTGCTGATTTCCAGTCAGAAGACTTCTTCTCGCTTATTGAAGCCCATGAAGGGAAGCCCCTGAAGCTGTTGGTGTACAACACACAAACAGATGCCTGCAGGGAGGTGGTGGTCACGCCAAACGGAGCGTGGGGTGGAGAGGGCAGGTACGTGACAGTACACAGATACATCAGATAATCAGCGTGCTTTACGGGAGAATTTAAAAAAAAATGCATTCACTTTTTGCCTTGGGATTGTTTAATATATTCTAGATTCACATCCCGTACTTTTCCTTTTTGAAAAACAACAGAACAGTTCTCGTTATATTTCCTTATTAGAAAAAAAAGCCTGTGTTTTGTATGATTGGGGTTAAACTGAGAAGAAAATGTGCATGCAGATTGATTCTTTTCTTTACTATAAAGTTAAAATCATTGTAATGTGCACAAAACCGGCTGACTGCTCATTAATGAGGAGGCATTTTCAGACTTTACAGTATTATTTTATATTTTAAACTGTATGAAGTGTTTAATATTGGTGTTATAAATGGTGCTGAAGTATGAAAAATGTTTGCTCTTAGTTTGGGTTGTGGCATCGGTTATGGCTACCTGCACCGAATCCCAGCACATCCTGAGGAATCGACGGCAAAGTCTTCCACCCCTATTCCCGAAGAGGAACCCTCTCCGACCCCGCCTACCCACGGATTCATGGAGGTGACTTGTAATTAGCATCTACCACATTAGTGCTGCGATTGATTCATTTCACTCAGAACGTTTACACGGACGCCAATATTCCGAATTAACCTGTTTAAGACAACATTCTGAAAAAGACACTGCCATGTCAACAGCATTTTCTGATTACCTTACTCCGAATAAGGTCATAGAGTAAGCAATAAGCAAATTAAGTCGTGGAGTATTCCAGTTTTAATCGCCTTATTTTACACATGTATACACCTTAATTGCACTGTGCCGTCCTATCGGAGTTTTCACAGCGTTTTGTGACAGTGACGCACAGTTTATAGCAGTCAAACTGCTTGATGACGCACGCTCTAACTTCCAGCAACAAGTTTACAGCTAGTTTCAGGAGGAAAGATGAATGACAGCACTGTTAAAAAGAAGTCCCGATCTTTCTAGTGAGGCAGAAACTAACGCCATGTGAGATATTTTGAGACAAATGGATATCATGAAGTTTTTAGAAAATTAGAAAATAAAACCTGAAAAGCTGAAACGGTAGCAACATGTTCAACGGTTGTGTTGTTGTCCGCGAGAATATCGGACGTATGACGTGGGGCGTGTGTCTCATGAGTCATTAATCCGACTATAAGCAACTCATGTAAACACCTTAATCGAAATATTGTCTTACTTAGAATAAGGTCAGTAGTCGGATTATTGCAGCCCATGTCAACATAGTCACTATTGCCTACAGAGAAGTAACTATTGGTTCAATCTATAAATGTAAAAAATGGTTATTATTATCACATTTGAGCAGCTGAAATCTACAGATGTTGAGCTGTTTGTTTACATTTCTGATGGATTACAAAAGAAGTTGTTTAATCACAAACTGATGGTTAATAGCAACTTGTTTCTTTTTCCAGACGCCTTTGGTGGCACCTTCCACTCCCAGTGACGACGTGTTAGACCTGGAGCACGTCACCCTTCAGGAAGCTCCGCTCCCTCCACCTGTCCAGAGAGTCATGGACCCCGGTCAGTGGTTGAACAGGATGATGACATAGGACACGAAACTCTTTGACATTTTACTGACTGCATAGATCTGTATTGTGCTGTGTTTGTTTCTCAGGTTTCTCAGACTCCGAAGTGGCAGCAATGAACCCTGACGTTGCAGAATTGGTGGACAGACTGGAGCTGTCCATGTCGTCCATCGACATGACTAACACTTCACTGGCTATGCATGAGGACAAGGATGGTGAAATCTCTGGTGTTGGTAAGTTGGAGAGTTGCAGTTCATATCAGTTTCCTGGAGCTTCAATGTCAAAGCAACACTTTGTAACTTTGACCGCGCCCCGAGGCTTTGAAAAACAAAACTAAACGATGCACATTAATATGTCGCACAAAACGGCAATTTTAGTAAAACCAGGTCATGCAGAATTTTACGGAGAAAATACTCTCTGGTTTTCGCAACATGTAGGCTGCTTGCAGACTAAAGCTGCAGCTGCAGCAACAGAACGTTGTTGGGGACAGCTTCACTAAACAAAAGGCTGCGGACAGTCGAGCTGTCCCTTTTTATACAAAATTTCAATATTTGTTCCAACGTGGGGCTAAAAAGTTCATATTTGAGCTATAAGCCGCTGAGCTCCGACCATCGTCACATCGTGATTTAAAAGACGCCCCTCCCTCCCTGCCCCGGTCTTAACACTCTCACTGGCTGTTGCACTCAGATGGTGAACATGTTAAAACAGCTGCGACGTAATGTTTCATGGACCATTTTTACAAGTTAAGACAGTAAGAGAAGCGTCAAGTCATCTTAAACCTCACTCGGCAACACTAGTTGGTAAGAAGAGCCTGTAAAGCTCAGCGCTCTCACACAAGTTAATTTATTTCACAAAGTACCAACAATTAACAGAGTGACGATGTAACGTTATCAGCCCACAAACGTAGTTGACTCTACTTTGGGTGTTTACGTTAAGCGTGCTCTAATGTTAGTTCCCTTCCCTTGAACAATAAAAACAAAATCATCCTTTATCAGTCCCACTATGGAGAAATTGTGGTGATACAGCAGCAGCAAAGTGGATGTCAGAAAAAAGCGGTGCTTAAGGAAAGATGAATGATAAGTAAACATGGAATGAGCAGCAGGAACATTTTATTCTGTCTCAAAAAAATCGCTGTCTGCTGTCTTATGAATACTGTAGCACTGTGATACTTTGACTTTCACAGTGAATAATACAGCTGCCGGCTGTGAAGTTATTTAAGGAAAATACGAAGGCCGCAAGTGAATGGGAGGGTGGAATTTATCTGAACGAATTACAGGTCACTTTTAATTAGTTCAGAGTTAATTTTTTAATAAAGTGACAGCCCTAGCAGACAGACAGAGCAGTTATAGGATATCAGAGGGAAAGCCAGTGGATGTTTTCTCATTAAAATATGACCTGATTTTACTAAAATTGCTGTTTTGTGCGATGTATTAATGTGCATTGTTTAGTTTTGTTTTTCGAAGCTATGGGTCGCAGTCAAAATGACACATTGTCGCTTTAAGATTTGGCAGATGGAGTATAAACTGTGTTTTCTGTCTGTACAGAGGAACTGGAGGACAGTGTGCTGATCTCTGAATCAGCAGACGACCAGACTGAGCCACATGAGCTGAGCTCCCAGGCAGCCATCGACCTCACTTCTGCCCTCGCTTCCGACGACACTTTGCCAGAGTCAGACAGCCCACCAGCTGAACCATCTCACCTGGTCACAGAGTCCACAGACCTTCTCGTCCCTCTCTCTGAGCCTAGCAGTAGCCCAAGTCCACCTATGGGTGCATTGTCTCTCCCTGTAGAGTCCCCTGAGCCTTCTGCTGAACCCTCTGCTGAACCCCCTGTCCCAGCTGAAGACCCTCCTTGCCCTCCTCCTGTCGATCTCCTCCAAGCCTCTGCTGTCAGCGAGGCGATGGCGGATGATTCTCCAGCTCAGGCCGTCGAGGATGCGACACGGCAAGAGGAAGAGTCGGCAGAGCCTCTAGATGTGGCCTCTGCTCACCACTGCAGCCATGACAGTGTTGAGGAGGAACCAGTAGAGTCGCCTCTTGAGTAAGCTTGCATCGGCCATACGAAAAGTACAAATATGCAAAGTAAAGTTGACAATCACCGGGGCTTTTTTAAGAGTGACCACAGGAAATACAGGGCAGACTGCAGGAAAGGCTGTCTGATTTGATTCTGATGAGCTGTTTTCATGACCGCCTACTGAACACCAAATGAACAATCAGTATGCCATCTGTTCACACTGCAGTACACGAACAGGTTTCCCACACTAACAGGCAGCAATAATAAGATTCTTTTGTTTCCCACCATGAACTTAAACAACAGATTGTTGTCAGGCATTGCTTAAATGCAAGGCTGAGTGTTTTGTGACGTTGCAGCACATTGCATTATGGGAAACAGTAGGCAGGGTAGACTGGTCAGATGCATACTGCAGATTTTGCTTGTGTTTACATACAGCATACTACTTACTACTTACTTTTAGGCCAAATCAGTACATACTGCTAGTATAGTATGCCGTTCTGAAAACAGCGTTAGTCTTACAGTGAGTGCATGGCTCCTTTATTACGTCAGCAACACTACAGAAACCAGCTAAAGCATCAGTACACACGTAGAAAAGAATTTGGCTGCATTAAAGGAAAATCGTATTTGTTTTATAAGTGAGAATTTAAAGTTACTGCTTATTTGTACGCCAAGAAGGTCGTGTGATGCACATTTTTCCTTGCTTGGCGCAAAATTGGGTGATTCGGGTGACAAGAATTTGCTTCTGGTACACGAATGTGATGAATACTTGAACACTTCCAAAGAGAAACACATTTACGACAACGAAGCACAGATGCACCTTTATATCCGTAACACTATCAACGTTTCTGAAGCCAACAAACTGTTCCCACACTACACATTTTTTAAAATAGCTTTCTCACAAGAGTAGAAGAGGTCAACTCTTACTGTAGTTTCTGGCCTTGTGTTGGATTTTAAGTTTTTTTTATGCGGTATGAGGGAAATATTTGTCTACTTTAATTGTGTAAAGCCAGTCAGTTGAAATTTTACACCAGATTTGATGCGGTCTGTACGTTTTAAACACTATATTTGATTTATTCAGCCATGCAGTCTGTGATCTAAAATAATTTTTTTGTGATTGTACCTCTGGAATCATGTCCCCATGCCTCCTTCAGTGCTCCTCTTCCTTTGTATTATTTGTGATCTATGCAACAGTAGATAGTTTCTGCCTGTGAGCGGTGATGTGTTCATACAGTAGATGACAGACCTTTCATGTAGAGAATGCGAGAAGTCTTTTAACAGTGATGCTGCTGTTATGTATTTGTTTTAATGTTTTCTTTTCTAGGGGGCTTCTTAATGTTTTTCACAGTCAAAAGTAGGTGCTAGTGTGTAAAATAAGGAAAAGTATTTTTGCAGGTATTTTATCAATTAATTGTATGTTTTATTAGGAATGAGTGCAGGGTCTTTTGATGAATGTGAAATGGCTGAATCGTGGATGGTGAAACAATCATATCACTTGACTTAAAAAAAAAAAAAAAAGAAAGAAAGATTTTGTCCCTTGTTTTTCTTATTTCACACTCACCAGCTACACATTACAACTCCAGAAACATCCATTTATAATTCCCATAAATCTGTCATTGTTAAACCATTCCAATTTATTTCTTCAAATGTCTAAAATATACATATTTCACAAATTATTACAATAAGGGATATTGCAGTGTTGTGGCCTAATTTCGGTACCCATCCTGTTTTTGGCCAATTAGAGCTCACTCAATGCATCCCGACTATGGCGTTAAACACACTCATCATGGCAAAAACTAACTGCAGAAACTTTACAATGAAAAGATCTGTTCTGCTTGGTGACACACCAAGAGAGAAGTGGGTGTTACTGTTTATTTCACTTGGTGAACTTCCCACAGTGGTTGAATATTCATATAGTCCTCTTGGGTGAGATTCGCCTTCAAGTTATCTTCATGTTTCATTGAACTCCAATAAAATCTAAATGAACTATACATTAGGAACAGCCCTCACCGTCATCAAAGTCACTGCTCATGACCCAAGCACAGAGCGAGTAAGCATGAGTTACTGTTTAAGATACATACCTTATATATATATATATATAATTTTCCGTTTGCTAAGATGACTTGGACAATCACTAACATTCTTAAGAGTAAATTGCAAATTGCGGGTTGTACTTAATACAACGAATGCAATTTTTAACATCCAAGTCAAATTACCTTCATGATCATGAATGTGCTCTAGGGGTCTGGAAAAATAACAGCTGGTTTTAAGTAAACTGTACAACAACACAATAAAACTGCTGCAAAACCCAAAGAACGAAAAGTCACTTAAAATCAAAAAATGTTGTACATATATTTACAAAAAATCCAAACAAAACAAAAACATTCAGTCCATTGAGAACAGCACAGCTAAAAGACATGACAAAGACAAGTGCTTCTGTCAATGAGGTTCAAGCTCTGCGATAATTCGATGTGTAAGTTGAGGTTAAGCTCAGGTTCAGATGACAACAGAACAGAGGAGGATTGCATTGAGGGACTGTGTTGCTACCCAGAGACCAAGTGTACTCCTAAACTGGTGACACAGCTGAGACGAGTGGAGTGATTTTAGAACGAGGACAGTTTCTGGAATGTACTATGACAGACAGTCTACTACATCCATGTGCATATACACACAGGCTCGGACACGCGTACTGTGACGTCGGTCGCTTCGAAATACAGATGCCAATCAGAATGAAAGCAAAAACAGAAGTCAAAGAAAAAAAGAAATAGGTGAGTGCTGGGGAAAACAGTCCATTTTTGTGATTCCTGGCAAACTGTAAAAAAAAAAAAAAAGGAAAGAAGAAAAGAAAAAGAAAGACTACGAAACCACTTATCTCCCAGTTTTCTATTGGCTGCTCCGGCCTGTTCTGGTCAGTTCCCTATGATACACCATGAGCCACGTCCTCACTCATTTTACTGGATTCTCATTGATACTGCGACTCTGGACCACACTAGGGGGTTTAGGGTACTACATGTCAGAGGTGGGTGGTGATTGGCAAATGACGAAAAAGTTCTTCTTTTAAAAATCAGGACTTTTCACGTGGACTTCTGCCTATAGTGAAGCGTCAAGTCCCCTCCACTCTTCCAGATAAAATGTTTAACTGTTCGCAGGTCCATGTTGGGATCTAGAACCTGGTTGAAAGATTAAAACAAAATGAAAGGTTAATTCGAGGAATGATGACTGAGAATAAACAAGATGTACAAAATGCGCGAGCAAAGACGCCGGGCCCACCTGGTCTTGACACATTAGTTCAATCTTCTCCTCAGCCAGCATGGCCATGTCCTCCTCCTTCTCCTGCTCCCCGGGCTTATCGTTGGCTGAGGAGCTGGTGGTCTGAGACTCGTTGTCCAGGTTGATGATCTTCTCATAAACGTGCTCCATCACCTTCCTCACCTGGAGCATGTCGCTGGCTGAGAGACGGTCCCTGCACAAGACACAGCAGGCAAAATCAGCTCTCAACAGGTGGGCGGCAACATCCACATCTGCACAGATGTGCTCGGCTCACTGCTGTACGTAACCAAAGGAAATACAATTCCCAGGTAGACTCACTTCTTTAGAGTTTTTGCACCAGAGGAAGAATGCGGCTGGAGGTAGAATGGGATTTTGTTGAACTTGGGCATATTTTTCTGAAATAAAGGGTGGAAGGATAAACATGTAAATCAAAAGATAAACAACAATGGCAGTACTATACTGTGAGTGCACATACTGTAGAATATAGAATATAAATAATAATGCAGTGATTGATGGCCCGTCTTACTAACTGTTTCCTGCTCTGCCCCATGACATAAAAATACATTTTTCCAGCTTTAATCTTGAGTCTATGTGTTAACTGTTCATGTATCTCATTCTATATACTACATATTTGTTGAAAAATAATTTCTTAGTATTTTTACATCAAAATCTTTTCTTTTCTCTGACTGGAAAATATTTTTAATTTTGTGATGACTTGTCCTACATTTGGGGGCTTTTGTAGTTTTTTTTTTTTTTTTGGGCCAATGAAACGCTTTCTTTTTTTATTTAAAATAATGAAGACACAAGCATACAGTTTGTATGCATTAGCTCCATCGTGGGGAAGCCCGTTCGAAAGGGGGGGGTGACTCACCACTTTCTGGAATTAATAACGACCGCTGCAACCATGTTTGCTACACTATGTCAGTTGTGGAAGTCGCAGACATGTTAGAAAGCTCAGCGATGTTGTGTCTGTGTTCATAAAACAAACGGAGGTCTGTTAATGTGTCGGACATCTTAGTGAATAAACACACAGCCCCAGTTCGCATTAGCTTATTGTATCATCGGGGTGGGGGTCCATCATTAACTACAGCTGATATACCCATTTCAGCTTTGTGACAGTTGTGGAAGTCCTAGAAACCTGTTTGTAACATCATCCCTTTGGTGTGTCCTATTGTGCTATGGTTGCACTGCTCCATGTATTCACACACGGCAATACTGTCAGCCGGGGTGGAGGGCCGGCATAGTGCACATTACGCCCTATTGGCTACTGTGAACGTCAGTCAATATCCGTGACAAGGGTCCTACCTAGAGGCCAGTTGTATGACAGAAACATGTAAATATGCGGAAGCAAATTACACTCTGACATCCATTCAACGGGGTCTTTAAACACCAGTCATGCTCTGAAATCTACAGGATAAACGAGTAGAAATATTTCTCTATTTCATTGACAATAATTCCATCTGAAGCAAAGTATTACTGGCTCAGATATCCATGTATATTGCATTGTAATGTGTATGGGATGAAAGATGACTCTTCCTTGTTTTGATATCTGCATTACATGCTACCCATCAACAGCACTGCTCTCTATATTGACATTTGCCATTAAAATAACTCACAACATTCACCCACTCCTTTAGGATCAACCTGTATTTCCCTGTAACACTTACAACATAAACTCCAACAACAGTAGAGAGTAGCTTGCTAGCATTTTGTAATACTTAGCAACAAAAACAGTCATGATTTTCTATGGTAAAGAACAAGGTGCCAACGGACGGTTTGGCAAATGAATGAATGAGTTTAGAGCCATTTAACGGCTTGAAATTTACACAAGAAGTAGCTTACTTAAAAGCAAGGATTAACACTCGCATGGTTTTCCAAATTAATTTATAGCCTATTTAAACAGTTAACATTTGTTTCTTTTTTATTCAAAAGGAAAGCTATTATGCCTTTCCATCTTTTCTGACCTATAAATATTGTCACAACGTCAGATAGTCGTGTTAAACGATGCTGGAGTGTCACAATCAGGTACGTGCATTTGGGAAGTGAGCCCTGCAGGCTGTTTCGGCTAAACACGCTGTGTTTCAGGAATTTTTGTTGTTGTTGTTTCTTTTCTTTTTTTTCCTTTTAAAAAAAAAAAACTCTGCTCTTACACTAATGCCAGTGTGTACTGGACCTCCTTATATTGGCATGCCAGCTCCGTGCACACAGCGCCATGCCTGCCCCTCCCCCACTCAGACCAAACACTGCTGCGCTCTGCTCTCTGCTTCACGGATTACTCTCAGCACTTTGTTTGATATGGCTCCAATTAAGTGTTTTTTTCAGGTGAATGAAGGACAGTTAACTTGAACTTTTCCTAAAGAGGCAATCACCAGACAGAAGTTGATAGCGTTCCTGTTTCTTGGCTAACAAAAGCAAAAAACCTCAGTGTGGATTTATTGATGGCACTTCCTCAATATGAGCAAATGAGCTGGATTAAGAACTAAACTGCTGCTAACGGAACGCTGTTCCCACCTTACTTTATCATGTTGAACAACGAGAGCTGTAAGTAACATTTTATTACTATCTAAGCTGTATTTATTTTATGTCCGGAATTGGACAAAAGGGGTTTAGAGTACAGCGGAGTGTGGAGAAGGGAGAGGGGGAGGAGGAAGCTACACAGACTATTCTGAGAGAATGCAGAAATAGAAGGAAAACAGAAGGCGCGAGTCACAGTTTTCTGAAGATTTACAGACTTTACTGTTCAGTCAGTTTTGTCTGATTGCTCTCAGGAGTCCAAAATCAAAATCAAAGATCTGAAAACGAGTATAATAAAGCCTCTCTAAAGAAAACTAAAGGTGAAAATACAGTTGTACTCACATCTACAGTTATATCAATAACCCACTGTGGAACAGTCTCATTCAGCAGCATGGACTCAGTCTCCCCACCTGAATCTCTACATAGCAACCTGAAACACACAACACAGAAAATCAGACGCAACATTTACTTTCATTTAACATTTACCTTTATAATAATCATAAACTGATAACACTATAAAAGACGAGTGTAGCGTTCCAAGTTCACATTTAACCTGATGGGGCTGTTGGTGAATCATTACCTGAATAGAGTTCTGCCTCCTGCTTCCCCAAAGATGACTGGCGTGTGTGGTGGCACTTGGAAATATCCATTTCCTTTCTGGATCCTGTTCTCCTGCTCACCATTCACTGTGGAAACAAGAACACAATCCTACTTTAAGACAAACTGAATGAAGCTTTGGACACCCCACACTCACTGACAGCAGCACAATATGACATCACATGTAGCACACAGAAGTACCTGAGCTCACCGACGAAGTTTGCACGATTTAGTTTCATGTTGATTTTGCAGTGGATAGAACTCAACCACATCCTTACCGTGGTTCACCTCGTTCTCTTCCTCATCCATGGGATTGATCCGAGTTCTGGGCCAGAACTCCAGCAGAGCCTGGAGCAGCAGTCCACCAAGATTCACTAGAGAAGAAGGGACAAAATACAGTTAACCAGGCAGCAGTCGTACAATATACGATGGGCTTCAGTTTTGTATTGTTCAGAAGTTGTTTATGTAAGGTGATGGATCAGGTATCTTACACTTTGGGTCGGATCCATCAGAGCTTGAAAACCCAGCGTCCTTTGCGGACACCCAGGCAGCGAAGCAGTCGCTCTCATCCAATGTGATCGTGAGCATCTATTGATAAAACCAGCAGAACTATGAGACACCTCAGAAAGGGCATGAGTTAGAAAAAGTCACAGCTGCTCAGACATATGAAGTGGTTGTATTACCAGCTCAGTGACTCACCCCAGTTTTCAGATCAACAGAGAACCAATTTGGCACATAGACCATCTTGAAGCGCTTTTTAATCTCTTCGTCAAACTCCACTTTGCCCAAGTCTTCACCCTTGCAAGCCTGAAGGCAGATGGTACATATGTCCAAAACAAACCACAGCTCAGGAAAGGATGTAATTCATTTCAAGGGTAATAACTCATTCGGGCAGGTAAGCATCACACATCCATGACCGTCCTCTTCTAACTGGGCTGTGGTGTGTTTTCTTAAAACATAATTTGCACTAACAGATTCACTAAGACTTGAAAAACAGCAGATGCAACGCTCTCTTACGGCTGGAACACACATCCTGCGTCATGTCTGCATCAGCATCACGTCTACTTATTTTTTTTGGTGCCCATTAAAATAGATTTGAGCAACCACACGGCACACAGGAGAGGCACGTCAGACGCACGGCTCCTGCAAGCCTGCATTGACGCAACACTTCAGCTCAGGAGACTGCAGTTTTTTCTGCCAGACACACACAGTTCTCTGCTAAAATAGATGGAAAAAATAACCTGTTAACAGTCATATTAACGTAGCAGCAACATTCACTGTAATTTCAACATTTCTGGTGTTCTCTTTCAAAATAAAACCTCTCGCAAGCGTCTAAGTGCAAAAATCCCTTCATTAAAAAATTTAATTGCGAAGCATTTGAAGGATCTTGTTGTGTTAAACAGACCCCACTTTCACGTGGTTCTGGCTTTCATTTTAGAAGATGACAGTCAAACCACGGACCAAATGTAGTGAAGTTTAGTTTTGCTTTTTGACTTAGCGTGATCACTGACTTTATTTAACAACACAGCGCTCCTCGTACCAGCCTGGAGTGGAGACACACCTGCAGCGCCTGAGCAGAAACATATTATTCTTTCTCCACTTAATATCATGACTTTAAAAGCACCACAACTTGTTTTAATGAATTTCGTTAGTTTATAATATGAGGTATTGGAAAGCATTACTTCCATGAGGCAGCTTCTTGCCAGGGAGTGACGGATCATGGGTAATAAACTTGGCATTTCATCCTCGCAGCAGATCGAGCTGCAACAACAGCGAGCGAGACGCAGCAGCTCAGCACTGCAGAGGTAGATGCAAGACGTGTGTTCCAGGCGTCACACTCTGACACACTTTAAAAATAACGACAATGTCAAATTTACCTTCAGGACGTCCCAGAAAGCCACATTGTTGTTGGTATCTTTGGTGAGTATGTGTCTCTTGTCATTCAGAATGTGGCACTGTATGATACTGGCACCTCCTGCAAACAAACAAACAATTATACTTTAAATACTAGAGGCGGTGCTTTAAGTGGGCCAGTACGCAACGGCACACAGTACCCCCACTTCTAGATTTTTACCCCCCGGGGTACTGGGACCTCTCACAAGCTGCCAGTACACTTTCCTGTCCGCTCCATATCAGAGTGTCTCTTGGCGATTCATAGTGACAAATTACTTCCATTAGGGTTAACTACGTGACGCTCACCTCTCTCTTTTCTCGCAGACTACGTGATGCTCACTCATTTCTTCTTGCGGAAGTGGAATGTCACATTAACTAACTCAGGGGTCACAACAATGTTGGATATACAGGGAAAAGCTAAGGATAAAAAATTAGACAGCAATGTCTGCCTGGATTCAAAACGGCACGAAGAGGAACTGATTCTGATGATGACACGAGCAGCTGTCCGACAGTCAAACATATCTGGTCAAATACCGAGACAGAGATTAAAAGTAGTTGGTTTAATGGGCTAAATTTATTTGAGAGACAGCGCTCGCCCTTGCTGATTAATTTTGTGAAAATCAGCACTATCTTCTAGTATCATTCATTCACTGTAAACATTCAGAACTATTGCTCGAATGAATGAATGTTTATTTCAGGCATGTTTAAAACAAAAACAAACTAGTTTAAGAAAACTAACTGGTGATTTGTCGATAC
This sequence comes from Naso thynnoides, assembly GCA_029783665.1. Lineage (NCBI taxonomy): Eukaryota > Metazoa > Chordata > Actinopteri > Acanthuriformes > Acanthuridae > Naso > Naso thynnoides. The sequence goes on from JAQLOL010000004.1 coordinate 5,257,046, forward strand.
TGGACGCCTGATTCACATGCCAGCAGGTGAATGAGGGGAGTACTGACACTTTTTCCTCTTAAAGCACTGCACAGAACGCCACACGAGATTCTGGGGTTTTTCGACGAACAATGCTTACCCTTGATGACTTGTTCCGGCTGAGTGCACAGCGGTGTCAGAGGGTTAGTGCAGTCGTTGTCATACTCCCCTGATGATCTGAAGTTGTGCATTCCCTTTAGAGACTGCGTATAAAACATACAGGAAACAGATATTAATACAGATCATTAAAATCCATACTAATTTCTTTACTCTGCCTTGCAGCAACATCTATTAGGGCTGCTGCACTGAATGGTTTAAAACTTCATTTATAACACTGACATTTAAATCCCTAATAAACTTTCGAACATGCAGGCTATCGTCGGGCTTTGAGAGTTGCGTGGGATGATGGGTGGAGTGCAGGGACAGATGCTGCTGCTGCTGCTGCTGATGACTGCAGCTTTGAGACAGTTGGGCCAGTCTGGAGTTTCTAGAGGTATAAACACATCTGGAGTCACACCAGATTCAGCTCAGATATGAAGCTCTTTATTAGCAGGAGGAGAGCTCTGCATTTTTTAATCTAAACTCCAGAAATTAAAGAGTGGATTTAGTAGGGTAATGACATCATAAAATATGACAACAGACATTCAAAGCTTCATTTAAAAACTACAACAGAGAGCTCTGAATGTAAAAAAAAAGACATTTGGTTCAGTCCTGACAGTGATGATTAATGTAATGCAATTATCCTCTGTGTATCATCCACACCGTCACAAAGCTGTTCCAAATTTTTACACAAATAACACAAGGATTATTTCTGAGTGGTGCTAGGCGTGCCACCATACACAAGTCTCCGTCTACACTGTATTCCCAGAGTCATTATGTTGACAGTTGACCAATGATCTCAGAGGTGTCACGCATGCTTACCCATTTATTAACGGATGACTTGGTGGTGGAGACCCAGATTGCTGGAGGTGGATCAGCAGATCTGTCCAGTTCCATCTGAGCACAGGAGAAAGACAGCAAGAGGCTGAATGACTCCGAACAGTTAGCTTTGAGCACAGGAATGACTGAGGAGAATACGGGGTCAATATTAAAAACTGTTTTTTACTCTTTAAAAATACACTTCAGTGCACCTATTCTTTGCTACTGCTGACAAAGCACAGAGAGAGAGAGAGAGCCTCGAAAAAAACAACAAAAAAATTGTATGTAAAATGAAAAACATGACTGAGCACGGTGCTACATCGAGTATTTACATCAACAGTACGAAAGAAAGCAGCTGTCAGCACACTGACAAGACCTGTACTGCTTCATAGTAAATCTTTTAAATGAAAAGTTATTAAAAAAAAGAAATCACACAGAAATGATCTAGTCAATTAAAAAATCTGTCAGAAATGATTTAATTTTAAATTTCCAAGTCTATTAAATAATCTGTTGCATCACAGATTTACACGACAGAAAATGTATTCAGGTTAAAGGCCTCTCACTTTGAGCACCGGGGCCTTCTCCTCACAGATGAGCACACGGATGTCTGGATTACGCAGGTCAGTGCAGTAGATCTTTTTGTCTCTTCCTCCAGAGTAGACGTGCGTGAAGGCCTCATTGACCTGCAGGGCCCAAACCCCTTCATCGTGCACCCGGTAGGTGGCGATACACCTCTGCTGACCGAGTGACCACAAGCGGATGGTCCCGTCTGAACTGCCTGACAGACACTGTGGTGAAGGACAGCAGGGTTAGATGTTAGAATTCCTCTGTTGAACAGCTGCCACCAGCTAGAGGTGAAACGGTTCACAAAAGCCACGGTTCGGTTCGGACCACGGCTGTGGGTCACGGTTTTCAGCTTGGTACCGTATATGTTGTTGTGTCTTTTCTATGTATATTTTTTAACACTCCACAAGTGCCATATGTACATCGGCATAAAATATGGAGCCTAATAATCCACCATTTATCAGTTATTCTCAAAGACATGTCACATAAACAGTTCTCAACATTACATTTGAAGACATGATAATGTTTTCTTTATCTTTGCCTAATAGTCATTTTACTGACAGGACCTTGAACACATCGTAGCATAACCTTATGGCACCTTGTTTAGTTTGCTAACTGGCTCTAATCCTGATGACTTCAACTCGAGTTTTGATGCTGGATTACTCTTTTAACTAACAGACGTGCTACAAAGTTTGGGTGCCCTTACCACGGCTGCTTTGAGAGGAAGAGGAGGATGATGACGGTCTCGCAGCAGCAGCAGGAGACGGGGTATGGCGGAGTTTTTTTATTTGTTTGGTAACTCGAGGATGGTCGAAGGTAACATTACTGCATTTTGTTGAGGATGCAGGTTGTGTTCCTTCCTTACAAGAAATTAATTTGCAACATGGACAGCATTTCGTTCCTTCTCATCTTTGAACTGTTTTGCACTTTCGGCTATTCGGACAATCAGCTCACCTGTTGGCTGACAATTCAGTTTCATTCTGCAGCTTTATTAGACAGTCGATATAGGCTGTTTGTGCGATGGTGATTTGATTTAAATGACGTGACTCAACTTAAAATAAAACGTTATGTTTGCACTCAACATTTCACCCCTCTGCCTTCGTGCCAAATGAAACAAAAAGTTCACTGGATTATTGACACAAGGTTTGTGTTGTGTATGTCGTGAACTGAACAATACACACGTGTCCCGAACTGTGGCAAGCGAACGGAACGGGACGGATTTTTTTAAACGAATCGTTCCATCTCAACCACCAGCTTATATTTCACATATCTTAACTCACCTGGGTGCCATCTCGATTTAGCAGCAATGACTTGACGTTGTCTGTGTGGCCCTTTAGCTTCATCAGTTTTGCACATGTTCGGGGATCCCACACTCTCAAGACCTGAAGGAAATGAGTGAATGCACTTCTTCACTACACTGAAATGAACACTAGAGCCAAAATACTCTGACTAAAAAAAAAAAAGAAAAGAAAACGACAAGTACAGTGTTCACATGGTTGCAAAGTAAGCCCAGTTCGCATCGTTTGTTACATAATCTCATTAATGTCGACACATCCCACAGGAGCCATCTTATCAATGCCTCAACAAAGGAAAGGAGAAAATGGAGCAACAAGTACGTCATTTTCTTACACTGATGAATCTGGAGGGCACTTAAACATCCAAAGTTTTCCCTCCAGCTAGAGAGAACACCAGCAACAATTAAGCATAGAAATTTCAAGTCATATGTGGAATCCAAACATGAAAATCAAACAGGTATGAACATGCTACAATAATAATTGAAAGGATTATAAAGTTAGTTCATTTAAATCAGTGCTTTTTCTATCTAGTGTTGGGCAAGAAATTTGATAAATATCCAAGATATGCTGTTCAAATGAGAGGACAGTTGTTTACATCCAGTTTTAAATTGAACTATCAGGGTGTCTGTGTGTGTGTGTCACCCGAACCTTTTCTGTGGATCCAGAAACAATGACTGTGCCCATCTGGTTCATGGCCAGACTGTAAATAGAGTCCTTGTTCCCGCTGAGTGACGAGGCTGTTGGAAACAAATTATACTGAGTTCACTGGTACAAAATTCATTCCACAAAAAAACATTTCAACTATTACAGAAGAGCAGTTAGTATAAATGCAATCACTAGAGATATTCTAAACATTTTTCCGCCCTGGTACACACTGTTGTATAGTAACAAAGTAGAAATAATTAATTACTGTCCTTAAGCAGTGCTTTTGGATATCTGTACTTTACTATTTCTATCTCTGCAGACTTTCACTTTTACTTTACTACATTTTCTGAAGAAAACTGATACTTCTACTCTGTACATTACCCAATAGCATCTTAGTTACTGGTTACTTATTAAAACCAGAAGAAATCTGGTAGGCTACTAGCCAATGATTTTTGTTTTGTTTTGTGTCAGTAGCCAATAATGTTGGACCACAGACTGCAAGAAGTTGGATCATTGGTGAATCATGTTAGTTAGGCGTGAGTGCAAACAGGTGCTCCTAAGCTGCGGTACAAGTAACGACTTGGTTTTTACTTTGGGCGCTGCTGTAGTCGTGTTTAATGTTGGATTTCAAATAATTTTGTTCCTATGACATAGAAGCAGTCGCCCAGCTGCAGAGCTTGAGCTTAACTTTTGCCTCTTGTGTTCAAATCAGACCCACAGGAGTTTAAAAGTTTAGAAAGCTGCTTAAAAGCACTTCTTTTTTTAATCACTTAATTTGCATTTTGTTTTCAGGAGTGGGAAATGTAAACCAGGGGCTACCTAAATGAAAAATTAACAATTTTTAAAAAGTCAAGCTTGACTGCTTTTCACTTGTACTTCTACTTTCAATACTTAAGTACATTTATATCCACTGTGCTTCTGATACTGAAGTACAGTAAATACCAGCTGTGGTAAAATCTTTACTCATGTAATACTCTAACAGGTGACTTTTACTTTCACTAAAGTCATTCTCCAGTAAAGTATCTTTACTTTCCCTCAAGTACGGCATTTGGGAACTTTTTACAAGACTGCTGGTATCAAATCAGTTACCTTAACTTTGTGCATTGGTTGATACCGAGTATCAGTCTGATACCAGTGCATTAAAAAAAGAGATATGATTTTTAGATATGTATTTTTAGCAGTGGTATACTGCCATGCTGTACAGGTGTTATATTATGGATAAGCTTAAACAAGTCACAAGTCACATGCAGTTTATGGATACATGTTGGCTAAAAATCTGTCAAGTTGTATACGAGTGTATTGGACACTGATGGGGAGTAGCACTGCAGGGGCCAGTTTCTAATAAATAAGTTGTGGTATCTAATCACTGCATAGAATTGTGCACTCGCGTACTTAATCCAGTATTTCAGGCACCACTGGCATTTCTGATACTGATATCAGTATTGCAAGAATCCCAACAATAATCTAAATCTACAGTTAAGTCTGGCCCGACAACGGGCACGATGGTCACAAAGAAACAAACCATACTTACTGGTGACAGTGTTGTTGGAAGCAGTGAGTGCTGTTAGTGTGTTCACATCCCATAGAAAGATCTGCCGGTCCAGACCTGCTGATGCGACGAGCTCCTTGTCCTTAGCATAGGCCAGAGCTTTAACGTAGTCCTTGTGCGTTCGTAACGTTGACATACAGAATCCTTTATGAGCGTTCCATACTTTGACTGTTGTATCCGATGAGGCAGATATCACTGAAAAAAAAGGAAAATTGCAGAAATGATCTCAGCCAGAACAGTAGAATAAAAAAGAAGTGACATGCTATTACGTAGTGTTGTTTGGTATACTGGTTCATACTGAATTACTAGATTTTTTTTTTTTTTCCACATGATATGAATTTTTCTTATACCACGACACCGGTGCTAATGTTCAGAGCGTGGCAAATGGCGCTGTTTCACTGCTGCACTGCCAAAAGGCATGCTTGAATTAGCTCTTGAGCAGAAATTATGATGAACAGGTTGGATAAAGAAGTTTTAGAAACTGAGGGAGACCATGATGATGAAGAAATTATGCCAAAGAGAGGAGCTGTTTCTGTTGTTCGCACGTTTTTTCATTTTTTAGAAATTCCAACGTAGACCAATCAACTATTTACTGCAAATGCTGTCAAGCTAAAGTTGCTGCAGAGGAGGCAACACTAGCAATTTGCTCCACCACCTAAACCAAAGTCAGTGAATAC
>JAQLOL010000004.1:5340438-5351399 GCA_029783665.1 Naso thynnoides
CAGGATGTGCGACCAGTCAGATAGGTTAACATGGGCGCCGATCAGAAACTGCCTCCGCTCCAGGGCGCTGCGCTTCCCTTCTGCGGGCAGTGCGTCCCAGCCTTTATTTTAGCCAACTGTCTTTGCATGCGGAGATGAGGAATTTATTTATTAATTAATTTATTTTCAGAGGGGCGTAGTCAAGGCGGGGGGCATTTGTTGTCAAGGCGGCCGCCCTAACTATAAAGCACTGCGGGAAACCCTGTTCAAGTAATTCACTCTTAAATCAGCAGAAAATGAATCTGCTAGTATTTTGACTAGACAAAACCAACATATCAGTTGGCCAATATTATGGCCAGTATTGACCTATCGCAGATATATTGGTATTGGTGTATATCTTCGCCAGTATGCACCAATATGAAATGTTTACTAAGGCTGGAAAAAATGCTTGGACTTGTGATTTAAAATGGTGTAATTATGTAGTTCATCCAGCAGAGGGTGGATCATTATTTGATAACTGATAGTGTAAAAGTGTTTATTGTTCCGTGCACTAATGTTTGGAATAAAGTTTGTTAAAATTTAAGATTTCCTGCCTCCATTACATCTTTGTTACCAGTATTTGATAACCACGTTTAGTCAATATTATATGTATTATCAGCTGATATGTTGGAATTTTCTTGCTCCCTAATATCCATATTGGCAGTGGCCCAAAAATCCCATATCAGTTTGGCTTTAATTTTGATGATTGATAAATTGATTGACCAAATTTAAATCAAAAATAACACAAAATTGACTGGTACCAACTTCTCAAATGTCAGGAGTTGCTCCCTTTTCATCTTGTATTATAATAAATTGGATATTATTTAATGTTTGACTGTCAGTTGGAGAGAATAAACATCATTGAAGATATCGCTCTGGGAGTAGCTATGAGCATTTCTCACAATTTTATGACATTTATTAACAAAAACGCTAATATGAATCAGATTAATCCATAATTTAATATAGTAGTTAACTGCAGCAGTAACTGGTTGTTTCATATTTTATTTTTGTCAGTATGATATTTTGTTTTCCTTGTGTCTTTTGACTGTGTTGTATTGTTTTCTAACCTAGACAAATGATCCTGTAATTGAAGCACCAGAGGCAAACTTTATGAAGCTGGTTCAGGGTCACATTGAAGACACGAACGGCAGAGAACATTTCCTCAAGGTAGAGATAATGTTACATTTCATTCATGTCGTAAATAAAATGATTTGGCAAATTAAAATGTTCTAAATCGGTTTCATTATCACAATTTTACCTAACAAAATGTTAAAATAATTAAATGTGTTCTTGTAAAGGATCTTGCCATGTGCTGAAGACGACTGGTTGTTGTTTTGTATCTGACAGAATGTGTTTCCTGTGGAGTATGGCCCAGACTTTGACACAGCACTGGAAACTCTGGTTTGTGAGTTCTTCACCAGATTGGAGGAGTTGCTGCCAATACCAGATTTCAAACAGGTTTGAAGAGGATTTCTGATATTTAGAGAATTAAGTTGGTAAATAGGGCCCCCATTAATATGAAGGTTAAATTGTATTGTCATTGCTTCTCTTGTGTAGACTGCGTCATGGATCAGTGCTGCCCCCTCTGTACTTGAGGAGTACATGCAGTGTGTCTCAAATGGGGAAGATCTCAAGTTTCTTCTCCAAAGCAAACAGTGCCACGGGAAATTGGCTAAGAGTAGTGTTGGTGTGTACACTATTTATACACATTTACTTTATACTAAACGTATTACGAAGTTGAAGAAGAGGGAGACTGTTGCAGTAACGCTCATAATTTTTTTCTGTTATTTTCCCTGCAGCTCCATTTCAGTCAGATGATCTTCTCATTCCCTCTCTGTGTCTCCCTCCATCGCTGGAAGTGGCTATCGCCTCCCACCCGAGTGCTTGTGACGACGAAAATAACGATGTTCCTCAAATCGTCATGTTTGACGAGGAACTGTCTACAAACCCTTCCACATCGACGGACTTTCCGGAATCTCCAAAAAGGACTGACATCTCATCATCTCCTCGCAGGAGGCAGCAGTCAGGGTTGCATAAATGTCCTGACTGTGACAAATGCTTCAAGCATCACTCTGTCCTCATCGAACACCAGAGAGTCCACAGTGGGCTGCAGCCTTACAACTGCTCTGAGTGTGGGAGGGCTTTTCGAACAGCCACTCTGCTGGCTGGTCACAGGCTGCGAAAATGTAAAAATGCTGCATATTTGTGCATTAAATGTGGGAACAGTTTTCCCACCTCACTGGACAAATTCAGACACCACTGCCCGAAGCGAGGCCGTAACTACGATTGTGGTCACTGTGGGAAGAGTTTCCAGAAGTCCAGCAGCTTGAAGGAACACCTGCTGACTCATGCCCAAAGCCGCCTTTTCAAGTGCAGTCATTGTGGCGTAGGTTTTCCAGGAATTGGTGACCTGAAGTATCATCAGCAGGTAGATCATGATAAGCCTTATCAGTGTAAGCAATGTGGAAAGAGCTTCATCACCTCCAAGTGTCTCACCAAACATCAACAAAGGCACGAAGAGGTTGGTGAATTGGACACCACCAAAATGATGAGCGGAGGTAAACATAGGAAGAGTGCCTCCGCTCATCGGACTCCCTCATCATCCATGTCCTCCAGGAAAACATCTGTCAAAACTGTCTACCCACGAGGACGAGTCACTCATAACTGTCCACTGTGTGGAAGGAGCTTTAAGTATCGCTTTGAATTTCTTGAACACCAGCGGTTCCACACTGCCGTGAAGCCTTACAAGTGCTCTCAGTGCGGCAAAGCCTTCCGCACGGAAGCTCATCTGTCCGGCCACAGGAAGAGAAAGTGTAAAAATGCCGCCCACATCTGCACCAAGTGCGGGTGTCATTTCAGGTCTCTGCATGAGCGGGCAAGACATCAGTGTGTTCAGCTGCTGACAAAATACGAGTGTTCCCATTGTGGAAAGACCTTCAAGATGGCCCACCTGCTGAGGAACCATCAGATGAGTGAACACCAGCTCCCCTACAGCCCCAACCATCGCTTCAGGTGCAGGTACTGTGATGAGACTTTCCCTGGCATCAGCGAGCTGAAGTACCATCAGAGAGTAGACCACGAGAAACCCTATCAGTGTCAGGAATGTGGCAAGTGTTTCCTGTCTGAAAAATGCCTGGCCAACCACGAGCTGCGCCACAACGACGACCGACCGGAGAGCTGTCTCGTCTGTGGCCGTGGCTTCAGAAACCGCTACGACTTGAAGCAGCACATGCGCACTCACACAGGAGAACGACCTTACCAGTGCACTCACTGCTCGCAGTGTTTCTCCACAGCTGGAGGACTGAGGAGTCACACCAGGGTTCACACCGGGGAGAAGCCACATGTTTGCCCAGATTGTGGCAAGGCTTTCTCCCAGATGGGTGCAATGCGCACCCACAGGCTCACCCACACAGGAGAAAGGCCATTCAAGTGCAAAGTGTGTGGCAAAGGTTTTACAATGGCACACAAGGTAACAGTTCACATGCGCGTGCACACAGGAGAGCGGCCATACGTGTGCTCTCAGTGTGGGAAAGCCTTCTCAGATGGAAGTGTACTGAAGCAGCACATGTTGAACCACTCGGGAGTGAGGCCATACCACTGCCAAATCTGTCCCAAGACATACACCTGTCTAAACCACCTGAGGAGGCACCTGAAAAGCCACTCGAACATGAACTGAGTCAAGGCGGAAGGCAGACACGAGCAGAGTCTTGGACATGGTACACGTATATTCTGAGACACTGCAAATGACAGTTAGGCTACTACATTACAATGGACCATCTAAACTAAGCAATACATAGAGGAAGATAGATTGGTGCTGTACAGTTGCTGTTGAAATTGAGGTAAAGTTGCATTTTCTCTTAAATGTAAAGTTAAAGTAGTCACACTAGCATTCAAAGACTATTTGAACAGGTAAAGGAATAGTTTGACATTTGATATTTTTGTAATTGCACTTAACTGCTTTATTGCTGTTGCTTATATCAAAAGATTGGTACCACTCTAACTTCTGTTTATTAATAAACTGGAACCAGGAGACAGCTAGCTTAGCTCAGCTTAGCTTAAAGACTGGAAGCGCAGGGAAGCAACTAGCCTGGCTTGCCTAAAGGTATAGTGATCTGCCTGATGAAGACGTGGTCTGGCAGATAGTAGTCATTTTTACATTTGACATTTGCATAGACAAAATGTAAAAGATGCAGCATGTCAGTCGCTGAGCTTTTGACTTCATGGTAGGTGATTTTTTTTTTTTTTTAAACCCTAAAACGCAGTCAGGCTGGTCGCTGACTAATGTTTAGTCTTTTTGCTCAGCTTAGCTAATCATCTGTTTTCTATTTCTTTATAAGGCATTTTCAGACCAAACAATTCTAAAAAGTTCTTGAAAGGAACTGTCCGTTGGGGAGTTCCTTGTTAACTAAAAACCTTTAAGGGCTTTTTTTTCTGTTGATATTTGCACCACCAATAGGAACCCCCTTTGTAAGCTACGAACAGTGGCCAGCAGCTGGTAAGTTAAAATCACTTTTACACAGCTTACAACATAAGTGTACAACAACAGCAACAACAGATGAAGGTTGCCGCATTACAGCGCAACACTTTTTATCTAGTATGTGGTGATGATGTGCCATGAATCTCGTGCTAAATGCTATTAAATTTCAAAGAAGATACAACAACAAAACAACGGTGTCGTTACGAGCTGTGGTTCCATGTTTTGTGTTGTCTGGCAATAAGGTGATGGGTTTTTAAAAAACGGCGGTCGGCGCTCTGGCTCCTTAGTTTGGCCAATCAGCGTACGCTTGCGTCACTGTAGTTCCTCATGTGCTGCAAAAATACTTACTCTGGACTTGGAGCTACGAAGTTCTTTAAAACATAGTTATAAGAACAGTAATGGTTCACGGTTCCTGCAGTGCTGATGCAATAAAACGGGAGGTTCCTAGAACTACGAAAATGATTCCTGTCTGAAAATGCCTATTGTGAAGGAAGATTATGAGAATGATAGTAATTTCCTTTTTCTACTCTAAATAAGAGAGTTTCCAAAAAATGTGAAACTGTTCCTTTAACATCAGCACAAGACAATTCATTCTTTTCCTTCATTTTTTCCTTGAGCCTTTTTTTTTCTGTCACCAGTTTCTTATGCATGAATACTGTTGGATGTTGTGCTGGACATTATCTGGGTGAAATGTAGAATGTTTAGGAGCTCTAATCTTGGTTAAAATCTATTTTTGGAAAAGGCTGAAAAGGTGATAGAAATAAAAATACTGGCTCTGTAAATATACTGAAAGAGAGATTATTGTGAGAGTGCAAAGTACAAATCATGACACCATCTATTTCTACATGGTATGACTTTATTCCTGAAGGCCTTTTATACCCCACTCAGTGGTTTGCAAATTTTGTGAGTTCAAATTAAATTACCTGGATTATACCTTGTGCATGTTGACTGGATTTATTTAAAAGGAAAAAGAGTGTTGACAAGAACTGTGGACATTGAGTTGTGTTTGCTCAGAAGTAGATGGGTTTCACTAGATGGCAGTAGGTGACTGGGACCAGTTTGCCAGGCAGTAGTGGTCACTGGTCACAGACGCCTCTGCTTCGCTGCAGACTGGAACATTTGGAGACGATTCAGAAGATGTTTGCAAGACTGCAGATCGATGGGGAGCTAATGTAGTGGAAGTCAGTGCGGCCCATTTCCTGTCATTACTTTATTTGGCTTGGTTTGGAATCTTGATTATCCTGCAATTTCCTGATGTTTTGACTGCCGCCTAACATTATCTGAAGTGGTTAAAACCTAAAACATGAAGTTTTTTTTCTTCAAAGTCTGTTTGTATGGTGCCATCCAAGCCCAGTTCAGCCAACTGTAAAGTTTGGATGTAGACCACCACCGTTCCCTGTACCTTGTAAGTTAGCTTTGACTTCAGGCCGATGAAGTCTTAAGCCATATCGTAACAGGCACCTGGTGATTAATCTCTTCCATCTGTGCTCCACTGACTTTGATGTTTTTACCCTCGTTTTCTCCCATGTTCCAGTCTTGTGTTTCAGCTCGCAGTGTTCCCTTATGCAGAGTAGCTCTTGAATCATGTGAGACAAACCAAAATGTTTGCCGTTCACAGGAAGATCAATTCCGAAAAAGAATGTTATGGTGTGTTAAATATTACAAGATGTTTTAAAACCTCAAACTACTAACAAGAAAACAAAACAAAAAAAATTATCAGACTGGACACTGGCTTTTCTCCGCACGGTTCCTCCTTTCTGACTCAGCAGCGCTGCTAATCTTCTCCACTGAACATCAGGATCATGTGCTACATCCTGTCTGCCAACAAGCTTTGCCCCAGACATTCTGCAGAATCTCCGAACTTCAGGACGCATGTGTGTGTTTTTGCATTTCTTTCCACTTGTGGAGCTTTATCTTTACCTTTTCGGACGTGCCCTGCTTGTTTCCTCAGGGGAGGGGGGGATAATGACTGCTCAGTGGGATAATTCTCCCAATTCCACCCTCCAGTTTCAGGACTACAAATAGGCAAAGGGGTCCCTCTCTTTGAACAAAATTGCTCAAGTAATTGTGAAAATTAAAAACAGTCCTAACTACGGTGGCCCTGGAGTGCCAATCACAGTCACAAAATGAAAGCCACAACTGCAAAAAGTAAAACACGATGACGAATCACAGAACACAGTCGCAAATAGGAAACCACGACAACAAAACAAAAACACAACTGAAAATAAAAACTGCAAGAAGAGAAAGCACAACCGCAAAAAAAACAACGGCAAAAAGGAAAAACAGAACCACAATATGAAAAAAAAACAACTGCAAAAAGAAAAAAAAAACAAAAATGTTGAATTCATGACCAGGCAAATGTTCAATTTAGCTTTCAATAATTTTTAGAAAGCTTTTTTCTTTTTGCAGTTGTGTTTTTTTTCGTTGTCGTCGTTTCCTATATGCAATTGTGTTTTGTGACTTGTTTTTATTTTTTGCAGTTGTGTTCTCATTTTGTGAATATGATTGGCACTTCAGGGCCACCGTCCAGACCTAACTGCTTGCCTGCTGAAATCTGCAAGAATGTTATGAAGTATTGTCTATGTGATGAAAGGACTTCTCAAGACGCATGCATCACAATTTATACACTCTCCACAGCTGCCAAAAGTCCAACAGATTTGCAGTGAGAGCTGCTAATAAATGCAAATCATTACCAGATGCCCCCACCCCCCCACCCCCACCCCCTCACCCCTCCTTTCTCCCGTCTTTCCTTCCCTCTCTGCTTCTCCACACAACTTTTTTCTCTGAAACAGTGATCTCAGTGGAAAATCTGAGTCCAGGCCAGACCTTCCGTGCAGTCCCACAGTTTGAGCACACACACACACACACACACTTGTATGCATGTCCACAGCAACCGTACAACATCCACCCCCGTCAACACCTTGCCAAACTACCACTCCACGCCTACGCTTCTTTGCCTCCTTCCATGGAAGAACCTCACTGGATCCATGAAGCTCTTTCCTCACTCCTCTCCAGGATCTGCCCGCAAGGAGCACTAGATGGCACTGTGTCTCCTGCTTAGGAGGTAAATGGGAGTCAAGCTCACCCCCTCCTCCTCCTCCTCCCCCTCCTCTTCCTCCTTGATTTTATGTTCAGGTCTGGAAGTCGAAGTGAACCAGATGTAGGCAAACTCCACCTCCATCTTCCACAGAAAAGGGAGACTTTTACAGAAAGAGAATACAAAATGCTTCCAAGATGTGCGTCAGCTGCTTTTCATTAAGTCTGATGAAATTACTCCATTGTGCATCCAGACACGGTTGCATTTCTTGATTTTCCACATGGCATTTTTAGCTGGGCTTTTAAACTTGTATGAGTCGAGAAAATGGTGAAAAATAAAACCTACATGATAAAACTTTCTCCGATTTCTCCCTACACGTGGTCTGAAATCATTAAAACAGAACCCGAGGTCAGTTTCTACATGATCTCCCTTTCCTGCAAAGAAAAAGAAAAAAAAAAACAATGTGTGCATGTTGGAGCCTCGTTCAGTGTTTGCAGGTTTACTGTTTATTCCAGTGCATCCATGTCCCTGTGGACCCCTTTTAAGGAAGCAGGCATATCTGGAGTTTTGTGTAAACTTTGGACCAGTGCGCGTTCTGGTCGACTCCTACCAGCCGTCCCCGGAGAAAGCGCGTGAACTCCTCCTCCTCCTTCGCCTCCTCCCTTCTCGTGCGCTCTGGTCCTCCTCTGCGCGCTCTGGTCCTCGCCTCGAACAAACTGCGACAGGGCGCTGGATCACCAAAAGTTTGCCGAATCGGTCTAGAGGTGCCGGGATAGGGGTCGGAGTGGTTCGGTGTTTGTTTTTTAGGGGATCGGGGTGTTTTGTAAGCTAAAACGTGTTGTTTCTAGCAGTTTAAAGATGGGGACTCTCAGAGGTCTCCTTGCGCTGCTGTGCGTACTCCTGGCTGGAGCGCAAACGCAGGACCAAAGACGCAGGTTTGCGGGTAAGTTTGCTGAGAGTACTTTGTACATTCTAAGAAAAGCCTGTAGTGTGTGTTGTGTTACGGAATTGAGAGGCAAGCGATCTTTCTGTGTGTGACTGTGAGGAACTGAAGTGACGTTTTTCTGCAAGAGCTTGTCCAGATGTTTCTAGTCTGTGGGTTACGTACTTCATAAAGTCTGAGAAGCCTTGCAAATCAGCCGCACGGATGCAACAGCAACTGTGAGGGAGAGCAAAGGATGACAGTAGCTTAGCCCACCTTGAACAGGCCCGTGTTTGATCCTGTGGTTCTCCTACTGAAATGGAAGACATTAGTCAGTGGCCTACGCTCCCCCGAGGAGCAAATGGCTGAAGTCAAGTGATGCAAAGTAAGATCTACTGGTGCTTTGGATGCCAAAGTGATGAATTAAAGTGAAGAACCAAAGCAGGTGACGGCACCTCAGGCCTGCTTCCCTGCCAAGGTGCTGTGCAGCAGTTAAAGTACAGGTGCAGGCCTATTTGCAAACAGCCATGTTATGGGTGCAGGCATGCAGTGCATGCAGTCTGCACTTGGCTCAAATCCACCTGTACAAAGATGGACAGATCAGGACAGATCAGTTCCGCTGACACTGTGTGTGATGCTCCAAGCAGCATCATGTCGGCCTCCTGCGCTGCAGTCTCATACGTGTGCTGACATCACTTGAATCGTTGGAATGATGGATTAGAAATGCATTTTGGAATTAATGTTTCCTAAACACACAGATTTCACTTTAAATGTGCCATTTGGCAGTTTTTTCGGTTGTTCAATCGATGATATTTGTTGTCACAGCCATCTTCTTGTTTGTTTGTTTGTTTGTTTGTTTGTTTTGTGAGCAGATTGCCCAGTTGACCTTTTCTTTGTACTGGATACATCTGAGAGTGTCGCCCTCAGGCAGAAACCGCCCAACTTTTATATTGACCAGATCAAATCATTCACCAATCGCTTCATAGATGAACTCAGGAACATGTAAGACACACACACACACACACACACACACACACACTTCCGCACTGATGGAAGAAGTATTCAGTACTTTTATTTATAAAAGTTGCAGTAACGTGGTGGTACTGCACTTCAAATAAAAATCCTGCATTCTACATCTCATTTTGCTCAAGTGAAGTACAGGTGTACTCTGGGTCACTGTGACATCACTGATGGGTGTGGTTACATGTGCCATTGAAAGCCAGAGTTCCGCCTCTTCTGATGTACCACCAATTGACCTTGTTTTTTGGAGCAAAAAAAAAAAAAAGGTAGTCTGTGAAGAGAAGCAAATAATTTTTGGATCCAGTATGAATTGTTCCATCAATCACATATAACGTTTGTCAAGATAATTTTGCAAGTCATGAAAGTTGTTGTTTGTTGTGAAACTGTTGTAGTGTGAGAATTTGAAGATATTCATTTAGAAAAGACTTCACACTTAAGTTTCCTACTGATGTCATGATAATTTTTTTACTTATGGAACCAGCTAACTCTCCTTTTGCTTAACTACGTGTCTCAACATGGCCGGACTTGCACTGATGTTCACCTCTTCTAATACTTTTAGCCTTCTTCAGGAAGGACGAAGTAAAAAGTGCTACAGTGACGGCCATGTTAGTATTGATGGCGTTTATTATGGGAGAGTAAAGATGTAGCCTAGTTCACTAAGCAGTTACAGTACTTAACTATCTTAACCATAAGCTGGAAATTAATTTTTGCAAAATTATATTTTAAATTGACAAACATCAGGTTAAACTGATTGCACAGATCAAAAGAAATTAAAACATTATTTGTCTCCCTGCATTGTCTGCTGTACATATTGTTTTCAAAGAGAAGTTTCACGAGCTGCACTGGAAGGGGCGGGACTTCTGATACTTCTGATACTGAGACTTGTGATACAGCCCATTACTGACCACACCCGTCAGTGAACATTAAAACACTGTTACTCTTTAAAGTCCAAAATCAATTTAACTTAAATTATTATTAAGAACAGAAGTTTGTACAATTAAATGCAGTTTAAGTGATTTAATGATTAGTTCAGCAGACTGAATTATTTTTTACATTTGAGGGCCAAGGATAAGTGTAATTATATAGTATAGAAAATTTTTATCATGCAGCAGAAATGCCCTTTTCATTGTTTAAATATGACACATTATTTTTTATCAGAGATTTCTTTCACTACTTTATATTTCTTTGGTCGGTTTAATCTCTGTATACTTGTTTATTTTATCTGCCATTGCATTTTTGTATGTAAAATCAGACTCTGCAAGGTAATTAGTAACTGATAAATTTACAGCACTTAAAGGGGACGTATTATGCTCATTTTTTGGGTCCATATTTTGTTCTTGGTTACTACTAGAGCAGGTTTACATGTTTTGATGCTCAAAAAACTCTTCTGTTTTCCCATACAGCTGACTGCAGCAGTCCTGTTTTTTCCAGGATTTTTGCTTCTGTCTGAGACGCTCTGTTTTAGCTCCTGCCCCGCCTCTAAAGCC
>JAQLOL010000004.1:5389556-5407383 GCA_029783665.1 Naso thynnoides
TGTGCTCCTTTCAGAGAGGAATGATTGTCCTATAGATGTGTACTTCACCATAGACACATCTGAAACCATCGCCCTGCAGTAGCCGCCGCCGGGTTCGCTGGTGGAGAGCATCAAGGTTCCTCATTTATCTGCAATTTTATTACTCAAAAACCTCAAAATAAAATAGTCCCATTTTATGGGGTCATGATTTTTGAATGACAATCAGTGGGGTTGTATTGGCCATTTCACTTATTGTGATGTGTCTTCTTCTTGTAGTTATTCACAAAGCAGTTTGTACAGCGTTTAGAAGATGCTGAATACAGAGGTGCTGTGCAAATCAACTGGAACATCGGTGGACTTCACTTCTCCCAAGAACAGAGGGTGTTCAGCCGCATCGGATCCAAAGCTGATTTTATTACTGTGAGTCTCCGACTCCCTGAACACACACACACAAACACACATATATGCATGTCACAAATACGAGCAAATGAAAGATAATTAGTTTGTTCAGTTTGCATTTGAGTTTTTCATGTGCATGTTGGTATGAAAGGGTATTATAATGAGGTGATTAATTAGAAATATTTGATAACTTTGGCATTAATCCTGGAAACGATGTGTAAAATGCTGGTTTAAGGTGTGACATGCGAGCTTCCTGACCTTTTGTTTCACAAGTTTAAAAAATCGTTGTTGCCCTTGGAGAGCCCAGAAATGTAAAAGAAAAAAAAAAGGTGTGGAGCTTTTCATACAGTGTGTGTTGCAGAGCAAACCTGCTGGAAAACACAAAGATTGATGTACAGTAATTTCATCATGCCTTTGCAGTTTCACAGTGCATAATTTGCAAGATTTCCCGATTTAAATTATCTTTGACCTTTGTTGCACGTTTTCCCAATTTTTCATTTTGTACTGTCAAGTGTAGGTGTAAATTACAAAAAATCCCCCAAATCATGTCAGAATATTTTCAGAAGAAATAAACCACGTGCTGTTGCAGCGTTTGCACATTTAACCAAGAGCAAATTGTGCTGCTCATGTCAATGTTAACTATAGCTTGTGAGCAAGGATGCGTTTATTCATAGTTATATATTCTTATTCATTTTTAAATCATATCATATTTTTACAACATATTAATGAAATGTTATCAAAATTAGATTTATATTTATTAATTAGTACTTTGTCATTTTGTGTTGTACACTTATTTGCTTAGTAAATATGCTTATTAGGAAAGTAAGACGAAAAGATCATTACCACTCAAATGTCTGTCAGCTAAATACTAAGATACAGCTTAGTTTCAGGTTAACTGAGCTTTAGGGGAAACTCTGCTGATTTTCAACCTTATCTCCATCTATTCAAATTATTTATTATCTATTCATGGTTTATTTGGAAGGGACAGATACATTATGCACAGACATGTTGAAAACAGATTTCACATTATATCCCTAGTAAGGGATATAATGTGAAACCCACCAATTTATATATTTTTCATAATTCTCTCCTGTCTGTTGGACGCAGCTTCAAAATCTCTTGTCCTTCCTGGAACCAGTGAACTACAAACTGTTTACCTCTCGCCTTTCCCCTCACACTCCAGGCGAGCCAACACTGTTTTGTTTTGAGAGGATTTGTCTGGCTCTGGCTGACCAAAAACACCTCGTCATTGCAAAATATGCAATATTAAATCAAAGAAATGTTCCAGTGCGACAGATAACAACCTTGGAGGCCTGGCAAATGCTGTTTTTTTGTAATGCAATGCATCCTGGTAAATGTAGGCACTGCAAGAACAACTGTGTAAGCAGGACAACTCAGAAAACTCAGCTTTCTTTGTCAACATAGCGCAAACTGAATAATTTATTGCTTCAAATGACTACAGATACATTGATTGGACATCCACATAAAGAGAGGTGAATTTTCTCTTCAATAAACACAAACAATGGAAACAGAGGGGGCTAGTTTGTCACCATGGTTTTGATTTTTTAGCTCATAGAAAACCAAAGTGTATAAAAACAAAGCAAAAGAGTGCTTTGTGCATTTAAGTTTCTGTATAAATTAAAAATTAGTGAGCTTTAGAGGCATGACCAATAAATTGAATAACCACTGACTTATTAATGGAGTGACCCTAAAACCTACAGTGAAACCTCCAGGTTTCAGGTCCTCATATTCAGCCTTAAACTTACCCTACACTTGACTGTTTGCAGGGTGTCGATGGAATTCGTTACCTGGGTAAGGGAACCTACATCGACTGCGCCCTCACCAACATGACCCAGGAAATGCTGCGCTCACCCTCATACCCCAAGGCCCTCCGATTTGCTGTGGTCATCACTGATGGCCACGTGACTGGAAACCCTTGTGGGGGCATCAAAGTGGCAGCAGAGCGGGCTCGCGATGAGGGCATCCGGATGTTTGTCGTGGCAGCATCAAAGAATGTTGAAGAGACGGGGCTGAGGGAGATCGCCAACTCTCCAGCCACCGTCTACAGGCGGGACTTCATGGCTGTGGATCTGAGCCAGGGCAGAGCCATCATACATACGGAAACCATCGACCGCATCATCAAGACAATGGTAACACGCAGACACGCCAACAGAAAAACACACAGAACAACATGAAACATAATCAATGCCTTTTCTATTCACACCTTGTTTCTTTTGTCTTCACAGAAACATTTGGCATATATAGAGGTAGGAATGCTCACAGAACTAATGATCAGAGATATCATGAAGATTTATGTGTCACACTGAAACAACACTGACTGTTTTTCTTTGTCTTTGTCTGTGTATGACACAGTGTTACAGTGTGTCCTGTCTGGAGACAACAGGACCTCCCGGTCCAAAAGGCCACAGAGGACAAAAAGTGAGCTCCTCTCTCACTCACACACTTACAGAGCTCGCACCAAAGATGCTTTCCTTCTCATGGATTTTGATCTTTTAACTTGTTGATTGTAGGGAGCAAAAGGAGACAACGGCGACCCAGGTCTCAAAGGAGAAAGAGGTCGCCCAGGAGACCCTGGTATTGAGGGTCCCATCGGTCAACCTGGAATCAAAGTAAGACAGTGAACATCCACCAACCCATCGTTCACTTTTCTCTACGGTATGACAAGAGTGAGTTTTGTTTATGTTCATTTTGTTCTTTGTTTTTCTTTTGTCTTTTCCTCTCCCTAGGGAGAACCAGGTCTTAAAGGCGAGAAGGTGAGACATCGCAATCCTTCATCAATGCACTTCAGTCTGAAGATGAATGACATTAATGTTCTTATGTAAAATTTTGATCTTCTGTCTGCCCGCAGGGAGAAATGGGAGCTCAGGGGAAAAAGGTAGGACTTGTTTTCTAATTGTGATTTATTAAAGTGACTAGGAGGAAATTTTAAGTATTTATGAAACAGTCTCATGATTACTCTGATGATTTTAAATTTCCTGTAATGGCGAACAAGCCCCTCAGCAAAACGACTGCTATTTTAATGGCGTTACTATTAATGCCTGTGATTGGCCCAAATCCCCGCAAAATCTGCCGAAACAGTGTTTTCTTAAATTTCATTGTTCTGTGCAGTGACAATAACGTAATTATACTCTATTCCTACGGCTGTTAGTTTGCACCTTAGCATGTAATGTTAATGCAAATGGCTGTGTAACCTTAGCCCACAGAAAATAGAGGTTATAGGTCTCAGGGGGACATTACTGCCATACAACTGGCTTATAACTTATTTCTCAGTCACATATAAACACATTACCTGCTTACAATCCATCCTGCTGTCTCTCTTTCACTTGCTTCTGAAAATGCATGCGTTGAGTTGAGTTCTGCCTGCCTGACACATGCTAGCAAAGATCTTTACGACAGTAGGCGCTTGTGTCACTACCACTTTTGTCCAAAGGGGTCACTAGAATCAACAAAAACTGAAACTTCCTCATAGTCACTTTAAACAGAGCTATTAATTACCATTCATTTTATAAATTGATTCAACTTTCTCATCTAATTATCTCTTCTCTTTGTCATTAGGGTGTGGCTGGCATCCCAGGACGTGATGGGACAGACGGACAAAAGGTAAGCGCTGCATTAAAACCTCGCTTTGAGTTTCATGGGACATTTTAGGGAACAACCTGCCATATAGAATCAAATCTGATTGTATTCTAAAAATCTAGAATCATGGCTGTCTGATTTTGAATCAGAGCTAAAAGTTTGACTTTTAAGATTCTTTTGCAATAACAAATGCTTTTCGCTGTCTTCTTCCCAGGGTAAAATTGGACGGATTGGAGCTCCCGGCTGCAAAGGAGACCCTGGCGACAGAGTATGACCTCCCCATGTTTAAAAATAACTGAAATATTATATTGTTATGGTTTATTTATGTTGTGCGTTTGATGCTTTGCAGGGTCCTGATGGTCACCCAGGAGATGTTGGTGAACGTGGTCTTCCCGGAGCTGATGGAGATAAGGTATTTGGTCTTGTCCTTTTAATACAAAACCCGTCAGCCATCCAACGTGTCGTCAACTTTTCCTGACTGTGTGTGTGCTTGTGTTTTGTCCTCAGGGTGATCCTGGCCGCCCTGGAAGACCTGGCCCCCCTGGCTCATCTGGAGAGCCTGGACCAAAGGTAAAAGAGACACAGGGACAAGGATGGATCTGAGGTCATATGTCATGGTTTGAGGAATGTTGGAGGTGAAAGGCTAAACTCTAGTGCTTCTTCCACAGGGAGAGAGGGGAAGCCCTGGATCACCTGGCATCCCTGGACAGAAAGGAAACCCTGTAAGACTCATCAACACGAAGACAAGTACATTCAAACACACACTCATTTCATGCTTCGTCTTACTCACCTGTGTGTTAATTTTCTTAGGGAACTCCTGGAGGCCCTGGAGTTAAAGGAGAGCTGGTAAGAATTATTCATAATCTAATACTTCCTCTCATTCATGCATGCATTTGCCTTGGTTTTACAATTGTTTTTTTGTTCTAGGGGAGAAGAGGAGACTATGGACCAAAGGGTAATCAAGGGCCAGATGGAATCAAGGGGGAAAAGGTATGAGATCATGTATTTTGTGAAACAGATCTATTTTATGAACTTCTTTCCTAAGCTCAGTGTTTGTTTAAATGAGATACAATATTCCACCACCAGGGGGGCTCAGGGGACACACAGCTGTTAGCATTGGCTAGTAGTGTCAAGACTAAGGGGGTTTTCTATCATTACCCACAGCCGATGTAATAAAAATTTCTGAACTGTATCAGTTGTGAATGTCCCAGAAAGTAAATAATGTCATGTCTTTCTCAATAAAATCATCCAAAGTCTGTTAATACTTAGGGCTGTGCCACACAACTTAAGACACACAGCCGTTAGCTTTCTATTAGCATCAGGAGGAAGGGGGTTTTCTATCATTAACTTCAGCTGATATAAGCATTATGTTTAAACTGTTATCAGTCAATGAAATTCTGGAAATGTTGAAAAACTCAATGACGTCATGTCTATGTTCATTTCATTATCCTGCCATGTATAAAGTCTTGATGTACACCTCCATGGTATTCATACACTGTAAGAGTTGTTTTGGTCACCATGTCTGATTCAGTGTCTACATTTAAAGATGTCAGTGACGGTGGGAGAATCTCAAAGCTGATTGGCTGTTGCAGCACAAACACTCAGTGTCACTCAGTTCAGTTGGCTGAGTAACGTGTGACAGCTGGTAGTGAAAGTCCAGTATACTGGTCTGGTTTGATATTTGGCTTAATATAAAAAAAAATTGAAAATTTGAAAATGTTTACACCAGCCCAACCCTACTAATTTTATGTTTCAGGGTGAAATGGGGCCAGAGGGCTTGAGGGGTCTTCCAGGGGAATCAGGAAACAAAGGAACGAAGGTAACAAGCTGTATTATCTCTATAATTTGTTCATATTAACCCCATATGCTCTCGAACTCTGTAACAACATTTGGTGCAACTGATATAAACTTTATCACTTCCAAACAGGGAGACAATGGCCTTCCGGGCCCCAGGGGACCACCGGGGGCATCAGGAGAATCTGGGAGAAATGTAGGTCAAAAGTCACATTTAAGCTTCATAAGAAAAGTATGCATTGTCATGTAGCTTACATAAGACTGTTTGCGCTGTAGGGTACCAGAGGTGACCCTGGTGATGCTGGACCAAGAGGAGATCCTGGACAGTCTGGACCAAAGGTATGTTGGTGTTTACTTCGTCCTGGGACTGTTTTCATTTGGCCTATCTAGCTGCAGGTCTTTGCCTTGATTGTGTCTTTCATCTCTATTTAGGGTGACTCTGGTAGACCAGGCTTTAGCTATCCTGGGCAAAGAGGACCATCGGTATTGTACACATGCACTCCGTCTCTATACATTTGCAAGCCAGACTGACAAACTTGACTAACAAAGCTTTCCTACCATTGCTCAGGGTGAAAGAGGAGAGAAGGGCAATCGAGGACCTCGTGGCAGCAGAGGAGACTGTGGTCAAAAGGGTGAGCCTGGAGTTAAGGGAACTCCAGGAGAGCCAGTGAGTTTTCCCTCATAGTTGGATGTATGTTGTAACCGCAGCACAATATGTCTTTTCTTTGCAGTTACATGTCTAAATTTTCTGCTTGCAACAGGGTGAGCCAGGACCCCAGGGTGAACCTGGCCTCAGAGGACCAAGAGGAGATCAAGGGCGGGATGTAAGTGCACAAGAAGGATACTGTAAAAGACGGTATTCCATATAAAGGTGCAGTTAATGACTTAGTGCAGAAAGCAAACATCCAGTCACATAAATCTAGGAAAAGCCAACTTAAGAGGATACATTCTTATGTTTACTCGTTACCAATTGGCTTTATCTGCCAACAGTCCTAAACCGGACACGAGCTGAGAGGCAAGATGTGATCTTGTGTGTTTTCTTCCTCTACAGGGAGATCCCGGACCTGAGGGAGATCCCGGCCTCACTGTAAGTACATCTAACTCCTATTAAACGCGGCAAGTATAAACTCACAGAAGATATGATGACCACAATGATCTGATGTTTCCTCCTGCAGGAATGTGATGTTATGAACTACATCAGGGAAACGTGCGGCTGCTGTGGTGAGTTAAGTTACCACTGTGTTGCTGTTCATGATCTGACCACACTCTGATAAGCTGTCAGATTCTCACTGTTTGTGTTTTTTCTGCAGATTGTGAGAAGCGCTGTGGGGCTCTGGACATTGTGTTTGTGATCGACAGCTCAGAGTCAGTGGGTCTGACTAACTTCACATTGGAGAAGAATTTTGTTATCAACACCATTAACAGACTGGGATCCCTTGCCAAAGACCCCCAGTCAGAAACAGGTAGACATGCATTATTTTGGGCACATGTTTTCTTAACTCTCCATTGACTTCAGACATTCAAAAGATGGCTGTGAACTTTGTGAAAAAACTGTTGTTTGTATTCCCAGGCACAAGAGTGGGAGTTGTACAATACAGTCACAGTGGAACCTTCCAGGCTATCCGCCTCAACGACCCCAAGATCGATTCACTGTCTGCTTTCAAGGTCTCACACACAGACACAAACGTGCAAACAATTTGGTACCACTTTACATTAAGTCAAAATAGGTTATAAATGGTTTATAAATTAGGTAATTGATTAGGTTATAAATACCCTATGCCATTAATTAACAGTTGTAAAAAGTTTATAATAATTGGTTAGAAATATTTCATAAATTAGGTTAATACTTAGGCTATAAATACCTCATAAGTCATTAATAACTATAACAATTTTCACACATTGATGCAGGCTCACTATTTGACAAGGTCAAATTACTGCTGAACTGCAGCTTTTCTGTTAAATCTTGGATCTTGCTAGTTCCTTAGCTTTCTTTGTCCTGTCATTATATCACTTGTTCAGCATGTTCCACTGTCTTTTTCAGCTTCAGTTTAGTTTATCTAATAAGGGACAATGCACATTAATAAAAAAAAAATACAATAAATATGCCAGATTTAGCCAAAATGCAAATTTTTATCTGCAGTTTCAGGCCAAGATGTTGTAAAAGGCTACCTAAAAGATACCATGAGATATTTGTTATCCTCTAAGAGAATTATGGTTGGATGGAAGTACTCTTTCTAATTAGAAAAGATAATTGAGAAATTACCTAGTAATTACGTACATCCATAAGGCTGTATATTGTGATGCTTCATGCTGGTTGGTATCTTCTTTGGGACTGCATTCCAGATGTGACGCAGTTGGCACCCTTCCTTCATTTGGTGTACTATTCAACCATTTTTGGTCCCACTTTCAGATATCTGTGCCTAAGCCTTTCTTTTGTATCTGTTGTTCAATTAGTTGATTCTCTCCACATGAAATCATGAAGTTTCCTTGCATGTCATTTTTATGACCATTTACTAATGAGTTACTAACATTTGTAATTCAGATGAGGAGCCTTATTGTAAAATATAAAACTTGTTTGTAACTGTTTATAATGACTGATAACCTAATTAATACCCTAATTTATAAACAAGTTATAACAATTTTTTTTATTACTTGTTCTTAAGTGTTTATTAATGACTTATAAGTCATTTATAACCTAATTAATAACCTAACTTAGGAAACCATTATCAACCAATTGTTATAACCTGTTTATAACTGTTTATTAATGGCTTATGAGATATTTTTAACCTAATTAATAACCTAATGTAGGGTAGACTTAATGTAAAGTGGTACCAACAGTTTTGAAGTGTATTTTTAGGGTGCAGCAGGTACTGTTTCATCTAGATGGTTCTTAATCAAGGCTGGTATGTGGACCAGTCAAATGCCACAGACGTAAGGCAAATGTTATGAATCACAGTTAGGCCTACATACACGTCGCTGTCAGTGTATGCCAGCATTGACCTATAAATAAAACATCTGAGCTACAATAGATAGGATGAAACGATAAGGCTGGTGATATTCATTCTATTTTATACTATCAAAAAAATCTCTTGAAAAAGATCAAAACAAACAATGTCCTGATTTTGCTTAAAAGTCCCGCCAGTGTTGTCAAAGCCTGATGCACTATTTTCCTCTGTCATTGATCTCAGCTGTTGTCAAAAAACATTAGTATGTCAAACTATTTATGGGGAACATGTTCCATCATGAACACAACCTTTGTGAAAAATGATGGATGTGCCTTCGTCTGTTTCCACACTCATGTCCCACTGCACTGTGCGCTGTGCATTCACATTTTTGAAATTCTGACTTATCTACTCGTCAGGACGCAGTGAAGCGATTGGAGTGGATTGCTGGAGGAACATGGACTCCATCTGCTCTGAAGTACGCCTACGACAACCTGATCAGAGACAGCCGCAGAGCCAAAGCCAACGTCACTGTAGTTGTCATCACCGATGGACGTTTTGACCCCAGAGATGACGACTCGCTGCTGACCTACCTCTGCAGGTTCCTGACACTGGAGCTGTATTTTGAAATTTAGAATTGGCACTTGTGGTGACGAAAAAAGTTTTTTTCATTTGTACTTGTGTTTGTATTTGTGTGTGCTGGTCTATGGGAGCAGTGATCCCAGTGTTGATGTGAGTGCCATCGGTATCGGAGACATGTTTGACCAGCTTGAGGAAAACGAGAGTCTGAAGAGCATCGCCTGCCAGAGGGATGGCAGGGTGCTTGGCATGAGACGCTTTGCAGACCTGGTAGCTGAGGAGTTCATCGACAAGATTGAGACTGTGCTCTGCCCAGGTACGCTGATCATCATAGAATGTTCCCTTTACTCTGAGAAGCTGTTTTAGTTTTTGTCCTTTGTCTCTGACATTTTGCTTTTGTCTTTGCTGTAGATCCTATCATCGTATGCCCTGATCTCCCTTGTAAATCAGGTAAGATTTTGAAACATTGTGTGTCACATAGTGTGCTCTTCTAAGAATTTTACACGATGATTCAACATTTAGGCCTGGATAACCAGCATTATTAAGGCGTCAATGTGCTCCAAAGGAAACGCCTGTCAGATTAGCGATCTGTGTCTCAGGGAATGTGTTGATATTTGGAGCTTTCTGAAATGAGCAACAGTGGTTGTCTGTGGCAGAGAAGTTGAGCCACTGGATGGATGGTCGCGTGTTGACCTCTGGCCGTTGCTTTAGCCAACTGATTTCTGTTATGTAATTACTCTTTCAGGTCATTTTTTACTTGTACATGTTGCTTTTATTGTAATTATGAGTCTAATACAAGACACGGACAGCAAGAAAGACATCAGCTGCTGTCCCGACCTTCAAAGTCTTAAAAGTTGACACGATGTGCTAACGAGTGTGAGCGATTGCTCCCTTGCTGGTTTTTATGTTTTTGAGAACCTCTAAATGCCACAGAAGAGCTCCATCTCTCTCTTTTTTATCTCTTTTTTGATAAACCAATGCAACATCTAACTCCCTCTTGATTTGGACATCGATTACCATGGCAACAGTAGAAGCCAAGAAGCATTGGCATCAGCCCTAAGTTACCTATCAAGTCTGGTTACTCATAGCAACGGTCCAGCATAGTGCAGAGTAGGAGAGAAAACAGCTTTCTATGTACTGAGAAGCATGAGGGTGACCGCACATGTAAAGATTCCCAAATAACAATCAGACCATGTTTACATGAGAACAGTTCTAATAAAAATGGAAAGGTCTTTCCTTTGCATCTTTAAAATATGTCTGCATTTACACAAACAATGCATGCAAGGCCAGTAATTATTGGTGTGAGTTCATAATGACATACCGTCAACAAAACAGCTAAACAGCCACAAATGAAAAGCTGTAGATTGACTTATAAAATTATGTTACGAACATTCAAATTCACCTCAATAGTCTGTCGTCATATTCTGTCTGCTTTTGGTGCACTGTGGAGTGTTTAATCAGTTTGGTAACGTTAGTGGCTAGAGCGGAATGCATTGACTTACACTAGCATTAGCATTAGCATTAGCATTAGCGTCGTCACTGCATTCACAGGCACTCAGATTGCCAGTTTACACAGCCAGAAAGAGGCAAGAGATTGAACTCTGGAACCCGGTTTCAAATGTTTGTGGTCTCAGGGGCACCAGCACACCATTGTCATGCAAAAGGAAGGCTGAACCACAACAAAAGTGTTTAGTTTGATGTGAAATCTTGTTCCGTGTAAACTGCCCCTCAGTCTGGCAAAACACCCAACACAGAGATAGACTGTTATTTATGAATGTAACATCCATAAACAGTAGCAGATAAAGGAGGGGTTTGTAGATATTTATAATTGCAATCAAAAGGTCTTATCTTTGAATTCATATATCCCAAAATATTACTTTAAGGATACCACTACAGAAAAATGAAGATTAGCATTATCGTGGAATTCACATTATTGGCAGAACTGACAATTCCTGCAATAAACTGGACAAGTTTTCTTAAATTTAACATATACCGTCCCGAGGGGTTACTAGGTTTTTCCTCAAACTTTTGTTCATTTGAAGCATACTGACGCCTTTAATCTATGCTAAGGATTAGACGCGTTGTGGCTTTAAGTGAGGTAACTTCTTTTACACACTTTTATCATTTCACCTTCTTTTCAATGATGCAAATAATTTCTGGTTGTGTAAAATCAACACACAAGACCAAATCGGTGTACCTCGGGTATCTTTGTTGGCTGTGTTGATGCGTCGTGTTTGTGGGACCCCGCCCACAATGTTATTCCGCCCACTTGTTTCAGGAGTGGGCATCACTGCAGGGCAAGCCCCTCCCCCCTGGAAACCACTGGCCGAGGAAGGCAACCCCTCACTGGTCCCCACCACTTTGGAGGGTGTGGCCAACCTACTAAATGGCCTCAGCGAGCATCAGTACAAGGCTGGCATTGCAACCATGGCGTACACAGCCCAGAGAGCCAAACTCGCCCAGGGAGAGGACAGGCATCAGTGGACCCAGCTGTTCATCGACTCCTTCAAATTTGTCTATGGAAACATTATGGAAGACCCAGAGAAAGCCTTAGGACTCTGCTAATGCTAATATGCTAACCATGCTACCTCGCCATTTTGGACGCCAATAACTCATAAGCTTAATGCTGGACATAAAATAGATTTCTCATAACTTTGGGCATTTTTTTATAGCCAAGGGTGCAATTTGCATCTGGGCTGATGACAGACAATCGCATGACATTAGGCTGGGCCTGCGCTAACATTTCAGAACAGCCTTTCAATAGGGTTAATGTATATAATGTTTCAAATTTTAAATGTGAATAGAAGATGATCCCACTCCCCATGTAAACAAGCTGTTTCTCTGAAAAGAATGTCTATTAAATATGATGCATATAATTTCCTCCACCTTAGTTGTAAACCGTTTTCCATCGGCATGGAAAGCGGATGTCTACTTGTTGGGTACGGATTGGTCTGTAGAGCCATTCATGTTGCTTCTGTATAGCGTACAGTGGCTCTTTGATGAATCCTCATTTCCACTGTGAATCACAAGCTGGCTGAATCATTCCAATGACATTTCTTTTGCTGTTTTGCACATATAGCCATGGTTACAGCATTTATTGTGCTCTGGGATTTACTCATGCTGGTGAAAAGGCCATGACATGTGGAAAATATCTGGTTTTATACATGCCACAGTATACTGTGTATGAGTCAGAAGGTGGTGTATGGTGGATGTTTGGTGTTTAGACTTGGCAGTGACAATGAAGGAGCTATTGTATGTTAAGTCCTTGACTGGTGCATGTTTTTTTTTGCATGTGGCATGGCTTTTAACGTAGGATGACTAGAGGAAAATGACCACAGGGTGGCTTGAACCAGATGTCATGGTATCTCTAGCTCTGTGACTGCAACTTGCTGATGTAAACAGTGTTGTTTTGTATAAAATATATTCATGTTTTTACAATGTTATTTCAAGAGAATAAAACAGTAGAGCAAATTTTAAAAAGTGCATTCTTCGTGAGCCAATCTTAGAGGGTTCAATGGCATCAGAGAGCTAGACTACAGCTAGCATGTATGAAAGCACATCATGCTGCAGTATATTATTAGCTGGCTTTGACGTCTGAGCATTGGCATTCCAACTATAGCTAGCTAAACACCTTGTTTGATTTAAAACTTGATGTACATATGTGTGTCTGTTCCAGAGCCCGCTGTGGCTACCTGTGTTCAGCGGCCAGTGGACTTGGTGTTCCTGTTGGATGGTTCTGAGAGGATGGGACTGGAGAACCACCGAAGGGCCAAAGAGTTCATCGAGAATGTGGCTCGCCGCCTCACTCTAGCTGGCAGCGCGTCAGACGAGAGGAATGCCCGCCTGGCTCTGCTGCAGTACGGCAGCTCTACAGAACAGAGGGTGGAGTTCCCACTGACACACAATCTCACAGTGATCTCTGATTCACTGGCAAGGGTGACCTACATGGACTCATCCTCTGCTCTGGGCAGCGCTATCATCCATGCTGTCAACAATGTGGTGATTCCACAGGTACAAACAAACACAAACGCAAACATGTGTGCTGGATTTGTTGGCAGGTAACCTGTGAAATGATTGTTTAACATTAGCTTTTTCAATGCAAGATGAGAAGACTAATACCACCTTTGTGTCTATATGGAAAAAACAAAGCTGCAAAAAGTGAGAGACTAGCTAAGTTTTACAGAGAGACTGTAAAAAAGTCAAAAAGAGCTAGCTTAGCTGTCGTAGAAATTTGTTTCATCCATACAGAAACCAAAATGCAAAATTGACACGTTGTTGTCTATGTTTGAAAATTCGCCTTACAAAACCAATAATTAACACATTCTATATCTGATTTGTTTCATCTGTACAGAAATAGCAATGACAGTTTGTGACTTTACTAGCTGTTTTGTCCTGCTTCCTGTTGTTATGCCAAGCTAGGCTAATTGCACTAAAAGGCTAACGCACACCTTCAAAAAATTTCTGAACAGGTGCATCAGATAAAAAGTTTAAACAGATGAGAGGAGAAGGATCCATCACACTTCTTCTATCACCTGGTTAAATGTAAATGAGAGTAGCATTGATCCTTTTATGTGACTCTTAGCAAAAAAAGCAAAAAAGGGGTATTCCTTTAACGTTGCATGAAATGTTGTATTTACAGCAGGGACGACGCTTGGCTCGTCGCAACGCTGAGCTGGCCTTCGTGTTCATCACTGATGGCATCACAGCCAGCGAGCAGCTGGATGAGGGCATTACTTCCATGAGGCGAGCAGAGGGCGTTCCCACCGTGATCGCCATAGGAAAAGACACAGATGAAGAGGTGCTACGGAAGGTGTCGCTAGGAGACATGTCGGCCATCTTTAGGGGAGATGACTACACCGTGCTGAATAAACCCTCATTCTTTGAGCGCTTTGTCCGCTGGATTTGCTAGTGAGGAACTGTAACGCTCTACGCCATAGAATTAGAATCCACAGAGTGAAAGAAGGGCAAGCTCCTTCAGCATACACGTTAACATGCACAGAGGCATCACCAAACCTCTGAATCCAAAATCTTTACTGGATGCTGTGTAAGGCACTGAGAAGCTACAGTATCCAGTTGTTATGGGTGAAGATTCATTTACAAAAGTCAAATCATCCACTTAGGACCACCTGAAGCAAACACACACACATACTAATCACAAACACACACGCACACACACACACACACACACACACACACGGCATTATTAGCTAACTCCTTGGCATTATTTGTCAGCACTTGCAAGCAAAGACACTCATAAGTATCCCAGACGAGAGCTGTATGATTACTGAATGTGTACGAAAAAAAAAATTGTAGGCTTTATTTTGTTTTTATTTTGTACTTATTTTCAGTCTGCAGAAGAATTTCTGTCTCTTTTTTTTCCTCAGTCTGTCTTTACAAGTCAGTATTAACATTAAAGGTGCTAAAGTAGAAATAAAGGACGAAGCCATCTGAGTTCTGACAACTTTTTTTTTTTTTTTTACATCATACTATGTTACTGGAGTTTGTTCAGGGGGAAAAAACATGCAGACAAATCTTCTCCAGGGAAAAAATGTTGCCCCACACTCAGGCATATAAGAATCACACCAACAAGCACAAGCTGTAGTTATTGACACAAACATTAACACGCAAACATAAAAGAAACAAATCTGTAAACATGGAGTCCAAATAAAGCCTAATGTGGTGACCCCAACACTGTCTTTGTTGCTGTTTGTAAGATGCGAAAATGCAAATGTGGTCACATGTTTTTGATCCATGTGCACTTTGTTATTAAAAAACTGGCTCTCAACAATGATGTAAAAGGAAAAGTTATAGAAAACCAAAACCAAACAATTTTAATCTTTTGCTTCATGTCATAAGTATAAAAAAGAATGTATATCTGGCTCCCTCTGCTGTACAGAAAAATACAAAACAGCACATTGAACATGTTCAGAGGAACCTACCACACTCCATAATAATGATATGACATATGACAAACATGTCCACAGTCCAGTCCAGGGGCCAATCACGGCCGATTTTATGCGGTCTGCAGCTTCCAACTTACTATGTATTATTTATGGCCCACCACCACTGTCAAACAATCATCAAGCTCAAAATGCAGTTTTCAAATGCAAAATGTGGACCCCCCCCACCAGCTAATTTCTGCCATGGCAACTGCAAACAAGAGGAAAGTTGATGTTGAGGGCCGTCACTTCCAGGAGAGATGGAAATTACATTATTTTTTTTCTAAAATCAAAACAACTGCGTTGGCCTAATTTGTCAAAAGACTGCACCCATGTACAAGGAATTCAATGTAAAGAGACATTATCAGACAAAACATGCTGATGCATATGACAAGCTATCAGGGAGCGACCGTGAAACATAACAGAAAAAAGTGAAACAACTTGAAGCTCTCTTGGCTTCACAACAGCGTTTTTTCACATGGGCCTGTGAGCCAGATGAAAATACCACCAAAGCAAGCTACGAAGTGGCCATGCTTATCGCTAAACATGGTAAACCTTTTATGTTTAATGGTTAAACAAAAATGTCAGCAGGGATCATTGGATCTTGGTATGATATGATATGATATGATATGATATGATATGATATGATATGATATGATATGATATGATATGATATTCTCAGCTGTGTGCAGACTGTGAGCATCTCCAGGCTTTGCTACAGAAATTCTTGTGTAAATTGTGTGGAAAAAGTTGAAAACAACAGAGCAATCACAGTTAAAAAGTCCCCACAATTGTATTTTAAGTGACAAAACATCAGAACAAAATAACTTTACGGTAAATAAGAAAATTGAAGGGCACTCTTGGAGCTTTCTGGCAAGAATATTCAAAAACTACGAGTCTAATAGACTGTTTGACATATAGTTTAAAAGATGACAAATTTGTCCGTGTTTTAAAGTATTAATTATTTATACTGAATGGAAACTGTGGCAGAGGAAACGATTTGTTTGATCGACTTCTGAACAATTTAATAATTCCTTTACATTAGCGATGATGTCACTTGCTCTAACTGCCAAGCATTCCCAGATTTGTGTCAAAAAACATCAAACAAAATTTCTTAAACATTAAAAAATAATAAGAAATGCAACGAAAATAAAACCAACAAAAGGCATCTCAAAAGTAAAACTTCTTACATGCAACCAGATTCTTCATGTGTAAGAGTAAACTATTGGCCTTTTTTAATCTTGTGTTCTTCTGTTTGCAGTTCCCTCTATTTTTGTCTCAGTAATTAAACTGCCGCTGTCTCCTTTGCGCTACCTGAGTTTGTTTTTGCTCAAGAGTGAGTTTGGTTTAGGGTTTATTTTAATTGGAAAAACTGTGTAGTAATTCTGTTTGTTTGTTTGTTTTTTTTGCTTAAAATTTTACCGGCATCTGTGAAAACGAGACCAGTAGAGCAGGAGGTAGTCTTGACTTTGGGCAGGCATTGAGTTCTCAGGGTCTCCACAGCAGTGCAACCTCACAGGCTAAAAGCGTGGGTTCGATTCCTGCTCTTGAGTACCTCTGACTCTGCCGTGGAGGTGTGGGTTTGTGCAGGGTGCTCCAGTTTCCTCCCACTTTTCTGAAATAAAGTGCTGTAAATTATCTGCAGAATTGCTTGTATAAATACAAAAAACATTTCACTACTATTAGTATTAAATAGAAAATGTTAAAATATACATTCTGATTATCTTTCTTACCAACTGCTGTAAGAGCTTTAAATATTCAGCTCAGGCAGAAGTTCTGATGATTCACTTTCATTCATTAATTTCACTTTGTAGGAATAACAAAGAAAACATTGTTGTCTTTTTTGTTGTTTTTTTTTTAATGTGAAAGCTACTTGTATAAGCAGTTAAGTTAGTCATGATCCAAAAATCCCACAAGTTGAGTAAATAAGTTACAGTATGGGTTTGAGTTGTTAAACTAACATGTGTGCAACAATTATTTGCACCAGCCAATTGGTTTCTACGTGACAAACTAACCTTGCAGCGCTCCGCGGGACCAATAATACAACATTCACACCAAAATGGTGCCAGGCTCGTGCTATAAGGGGGTCCCTGCATGGCAAAGTTTGGGAACCCCTTGCAAAGCCTATATTATAGTTGCAGTCTATTGTTTATCACCATTTGACTGATTTAATCAGTGAAGCATTTAGTGACACAAAACTTAGAAATAAGGACCCTGATAAAATCTTTTATGAGTTTACAGATTTACAGTAGGCCTATGGAAGAGTATTAGGCACATGGATAGGAAAAAAAAATCAAAGGAGGATGAATTTTTTTCATGTACATCCAAAAAAAAAAAAAAAAACCAGTCAAAATTTCCAATTTATTCTCCAAATTGCAACTTTTTTTTCTCCAAGTGCAGGATGAAAAAAAAAACCTCTTCCTAAAATTGTTTTCTTGTCCATGAACCTAACACTCTTCCATATTAAAACCCTGACAGATCAACAGCCTAATGAAAACTGTTGTCTTTACATTCTTGTTCTGAGAAGGACTCAGACAGTTTCTATGCAGTGGTAGCCTCATATGATGATGATCATAATCATATTAGGCTACTTGAAAA
>JAQLOL010000004.1:5427161-5437809 GCA_029783665.1 Naso thynnoides
TAGTTTGACGCCCAATGCAAGGTACAACACGCACACCTTGATGTTATTAAGGGTTGGAGCTGAATGATTTGCTCGAGTTTTGCATCTGTGTCCTTTTGTTCTGCAGGGGAATTTTCAAACTGCTGGTGAAATTTCAGCTGGAAAACAAAGACAATCCTTCATACACAGGTACACACGCATTCTAAACTTCAAAATGAGGCACATGTTGTGTTACGCTTGCTCTGTGATTGTCACGTTACATCACTGTGCGCAGGATTGTCATTCCAAGACTTCTACCAGCGCTGTCGAGAGGCCTTCTTGGTGAACTCAGACCTCACTCTAAGGACTCAGCTGACTGAGTTCAGAGACCACAAACTCATACGGACACGCAAGGTAGAGTCAAATTTCACTTTAGAATTCCCAACTCGTTTCCCGATCCAGTGCCATACCTCTCTGCAGCCTCCTGTGTCCCTCACTTACATTTTTTGCCGTAATTCTCCAGGGTGCAGATGGAGTGGAGTACTTGATGGTTGCCGTGGAAGCAAGCACGCTCATGGATTTCCTGGAGAACGAGGAGGGTGACTGAGAAGAAAAGGCTTTGGACTTACATCACATATACTTCACATACTGACTTTACCAGCAAATATACACATTTAATTGAATTAAGGCTGTTTTATACTCGAAAGACAAGTGTTGGCAGGTGTCGTTTAAAAAAAAAAAAAAGTGTCAGATGACACCATGCTTATGCTTAAACGTGTGGGACGCTGTCTGTGGTGCAAGCTATGGTCTCCATGGTAACCAACTGAGCACTTCAAAGGCCCACAGCCCGAACCAGCGGCAAAATGACAAGTTTCTCTGAGACATTGGATTTGGCAAAGGAAGAAGAAATTTGATTTTTAATTTTGCTCTGAAGGGGAAGGAGATGATGGAGGAAAGACTGTGGTCTGTGCGCCCAGAAAACTGGAGTAGAGAGGAGCGAGGGGAATGTGTGTTCATGGACAAGGAGCGGCACTTTTGGTATGTTAGGATGTCTGAATATCGTTTTTATGACCCCTACATCAGATTACACCCATCCAACACCAAAACACCCACAGTAATCCCGCTGGCGTTTTACAGAGCGCTTGTAGCGCTACAGATCCTGGCATCTGGGTCATCACAACAGTGTGTAGCACCAGTTGCTTCTCAAAGCCATCCATTTTTGGGAGCCTTTGTTTTTTTCTCCTCAGCAAGTAGAGCGCTGTTTCATCTCCTTGGCAATGATGGAACGCTCAGTCCAGCCAACCAATCAAAATGTGAGGCAAAAAAACAACGCCTGTGACTTTACAAGTTTTGACAGGTGCAAGATGCTGTCGGACGACTCATTCTTATGTCTTTTTGACGTCATTTCTGTCTTAACACGCTGCTGACAGACACTTGTCTTTCAAGTATAGAACAGGCATAAGTCACCAACATAAAGGCCCAGTTATATATGATCAACATGAGACATGAGCCTAGCTTACAGGCTCTGCACAGTTTAAATCAAACGGTTGAAATCTTGTGTTTTGACTTGTCATAAATGCCCCCTTGAAGCACTGCAACATTCACATCTTGTGCTTTGATATGTACATGTTTTCAGCTAACATTTGATTAAAATCAACACTCGGAGTTTGTGTATCGCAGTTTCATTTTTTACTTACAGAAATAGATTTTAATTTAGCAAAACATACATTATTTTGTTCTTACGAGGCAAGAAGGCATGCTATTATATATTATATATATATTATAAAAAAGAAAGCCAAAGAAACATTCAATACTGCTCCACATGTAAAACTGAGTGACAAAAGCGCAACAGGTCAGGAGGTTTACTTTACACTTCATGCATGTTGCTGTTAGAAAGTGACAGGTAGGAAAAGGGAGAGGAAAATGTTGGGATTCTGTGTCCGTTCCCTGTGAATTAAGTTTGGAAAATGAGGGAGGTTGAGGTTTGGCCCTGAGTGCATGCTGGGAAATGTTTCAGTGTTGGATATCTGCAGTTTTCTGTGTCTGCAGCGAATCGTTTAGCGTTTCCGAGTCCAGTGTGTAAGTCTGGAGTCTGTTCTGAGCAGCTGTTTGCACAACGCGAAGCTCCTCTTCATTCAAATCCCTCAGCAGCAACAGAACTGCGTCAAGAGTGTGAGTCTGAAAATACAATTTAAGTCATCGGTTATTGGCAGAGATGGATAAAAGCACTCCAAGTTTTTGACTATATTGCAACATTTTGAGTTTTAGAGGAGCATTGGTAACAGATCAGAAGGAACCTTTCTCAGTGATGGTCTGCTCTCTCGGGCAGATGGAGAGGAAAGAGATGGGAACTTGTCTCTGGAAAGGGGCTTCATCCCCAGTTCTTCCCTGATTTTGCTAAAAACAACAATTGGGGGGGACAAAAAAAGCTGTTAATAAACATTAGTTTGACCACTTGTTTTCAGCCAATGCACGTTCCACTGGGTGTCAATCCACAAGACTTACTTGGTCTCCTCCATGTTGTAGTTGAGTGGATCATTCTCTGTCTCTGCATCTTGAAGTCCATTGGTGGAAAGCTGATTTTGGAGACTGCCCGGGGGGGTGATGACTTCTTCGCCTTCAACGAGAGCTAGTGCCATCTCCTCCTCCGTGACAACTGCACACAAACAGAAAACATGACACACACATGCATCATTAAAATTCAATTCACAAAACTTTTTAAAATTAAATTGGATTAAATCATATCCAGTCAAATCAAATGTCTTATCACACCTGGGCGATACGGCTGAAAACCTCTCATGATAGCAAAGTTTCACGTCAGTCGACAGATTATTATTGATCATGTACGTCAGAGGTTCCCAAACTTTTCAGCCCGCGACCTCCAAAATAGCGGTGCCAGAAACTGGCGACCCACAGTGACCCTGGAGGTGGCATATAACATTGTGCACAGCCACGCAAAGGCACTATTAGGCCTACACAGGAATCAATGCAACACAAAAAAACAACAGCCTGACAGCCACAGTATTATTTTAAAATAATTTAAGAAAGATTACAACCAGAATATATAAAACCATAGAAAATAAATGCAATTACAAATTTCTTTTTTTTTTTAATTGTTTTTTTAGAAGGCATCCCGTGGCCCCCCGGGGGCCCCAACCCCCACTTTGGGAACCACTGATGTAGGTTATGACTGACAACTTGTTGTGCATTCTAATGGGTGGGAGCGGCTAAGCTGATGAAATGAGTAAATGTCACAATTTTTTTGACTAAATCACTCAATACTGAGACAGTATTGTAAGGATGACTACTGGTGATTTTACAAAATATTAATCCAATGACATTTTGTGATAAATAATCATCAGTAATGTGTCTAAGTGGGTAAAGGGTCAAGAAAGAACAACAAAAACAATCTGGGGAGTTAAGAAAAATAAATCATTTTACTGGAATGACGCCTTTTCAACCAGGAGAAGACAACACTTAAGCCATATCACGATGACGATATCCAAAATCTGTCACGATACAATAACATATCGATATATTGCCCAGCCCTATGTTTTATCTAACCCTCACCCACTTCTCTACGGTCAGAGCAACACTACGCAGAGTTTCACACCAGCTCAAGTAATAACTGACAGGTTTTTCCCATGGAAGTCACCGAAAGTCACTTCCGAGGTCGCAGAAAAACCTGCACGCTCACCTTGGTTGTCGAGCTTCTGCAGGCGAGGCAGGCAGCGCAGGACAGTGAGACGGTACTGACCGGGGTCAGTTCCACAGCAGGGGTTCTCGGCCAACCACAGAACCCTGAGACGTGTGAGGGGACGCAGGTGAGAGAGCTCAGAGAGGGAGGGGATCATGTTCTTCCTCAGGTAGAGCTCACACAGAGACAGACAGCCGGCCAGAGGAGAGAGGGACGTGATGCTGTTGAGACTGAAGAGAGAGCAAAGTAAGAACATCATCTCAAATGATTCAGTGCAGGACAGGTAGATGGTAAAACAGAAGGTAGGACAGTAAAATATCAAGTCCCATGACTGTGTGAATGCGTAAAAGAGGAGGAAACAGAAAGAGCAAACAGACTAACCTTAGTGTCAGTACCTCGATGTTGGCCATTTGAGAAAAGATTGATATCTGGAAAGACAGAGTATGACGTAACATGCATTACAGCACACACACACGTTTACAGCTTCAATGAAAACAGTAAAAAACGGGATTAACAAAGAATTTGAGCATGTACAGTGAATTCAGCACCAGGCCAAATGTGACATCTTTTAAGACTACTTACATCCGTCAGGTTGCATCCCCTGCAAAAATCACAATGCAACAAACGTTACCACCAACACAACATATACAACACAAGTAATGCGTTGACTATCTGCACGTAAACCAACAGAATTATCGGTAACGTCACGCTTTACGTGGAGTCCAAACACTTACCAGCAGTTCAATTTCTTCACGCTTTCCAAGTCGGAGGCCTTGGCCTTAGCGAGAACCAGTTTCCGTGTTAGCTTCATGTCAACTGACTTATCGGTCGACAAAGAATATTTTTAATGCACTATGTATTCACGGACAACAACGGACGCATTATGACGGGCTGAACGGACAAACATTTCAACTCCGCAGTGGGGACGTTGCCGTCCACCACGTAAATACGCATGCGCGCGTTGGGTAAGCGTCCCTAGTAACAGTCATTTCCTTTTCATTTATTGCGTACATGAAAATTGTCTGTTTAAAAATGTCCAACAGCAACACCACTATTCAGCAAAAAAGTACTTACTATTTTATACGATTTGTAAGAGTAACGTTCGTTTTATTTTTATTTATTTGTGGCTGCATCCCGCGAAAACTAAAAGTCCCACAATGCAGCGCAAACGAAGGGGTAAATCGCGCCTGCGCACTGAGCTCTCCCTCTTTGGACCTACGTCTCCACTGAAACGATGGTGAGCTGTTAATGCCCCCGTCTTAATCCATGCCAATCCTACATTTTCTGTGCTTTCAATGATATAATCACATATTCGGAGACTTTGTGGCGTCCCGGGTTGTCAGAACGAAGGGTTATTTCAGTTGGTTTTTGGATTGTGTGAATAGAAAAAACGATGTTTTCATGTCCTATTGAAACAGAAATGGCTGCCACCATTGCCAAACTCATACCGGGCGAGCTAGTCATGTTAGCTTGCAGTTTATCATTAAATTAAACATTACCTACGACTGTAGAAGGCCCTCGGTCATTATAGTAAAAGGAAGTGGTGTACTGTATGCACTGACGAGCAAGTCGTCTCCTATCTTAGTCCGGACGTTTGGAATTGAATTAAGTTACCTGGAGTAGCTAGCTTCAAGCTAGCGTAAGCTAACGTTAGCTGGTGCACTGCTGCTGGTGACAGTTCAGTTAGTCTGAGTTTTCTGTTCACTGATACTGGACGTGTGTTGAATTCCTTCGGGAATGCGACATTTATTCCTGTAAACATTCGCCTGTTAAAATTGTATTCCAGGATTTTTATGTCCGTGACGTAACTGTACTATCTGATATACCTGGCTGTAACGTTATTGGAACGCGTGAAATCACCGTAACGCCAGTAGTATTCGTGCTAACAAGATTTTAAAAAGCAGACGTGTCGGTAGTATTCAGGGTAATACGAGTGCTTACTACTCGAGCATGTCCACTGAGGCTGAAATTTTAAAGTTGTATCCCCATGTTTTGATGCTTTCCACAGGCCAAGCGCACGAAGAAGGTGGGGATCGTTGGTAAATATGGCACGCGTTATGGCGCGTCGCTGAGGAAGATGGTGAAGAAAATCGAAATCTCCCAGCATGCCAAATACACCTGCTCTTTCTGTGGAAAGGTAAGTTCTGCATTTGCATAATTGTGTAATTCATACAAGTGTGTTTGCAGTTTGGGATGTTAAATCTGGACAAGAGGACCAGATGCTGTTTTGGAACTGTTTTTAAATGTGCTCAATTTACATTTACAGACCAAGATGAAGAGGCGGGCTGTTGGTATCTGGCACTGTGGGTCCTGCAAGAAGACAGTGGCTGGAGGCGCCTGGACGTACAAGTAGGTTTCTTTTTGCTTTGGTGCAGTTTCAACAAAGGTGGCCCCTGGAAACCCAAACTGAAGTCGTTTCTGTGGGTATGCTGATGTCCATTTAAGGGCTCTGTCTCATGTTGAGGCTAAACCCAAGGAATTTACCATCAACAGTACTGTTTTTGCTCCCAGCATGGTTCAGTTTTACCCGTTGCTATGGTCGTGTCTGGAGTTTGTTGCGTTGCTCGATAGTAAATGGTCAGAAAACAGAACGCAGTGAGCCCACGGAGCAAACTGCTGTAGAGCTTGTTTTTACCTAAAAGGAGCTAAATGTAACATTTTGACACTGGGCCAAACTTTGAGCACAGATTTTAAATGCAACATCAGTGTTCGCTTGTTGAGTTGTGTGGGCGATACAGATTCATTTTGGCTCATAATACTAACAGAAACTAAACCTCCGCTTGCCTGCAGCTTTGTAAACTGAGATTTATGTTTGGAAGGTTGCAGCGTTTTTGTATTTGTTACTTAAATATAAAACATGGTCCAGCATCTCCTTTACAGAGCAGCAGCCACGTTTTCCAACTTAGAAACTGGAAAGAAACATTGAAAGCTGAGGGAATGGTACATATATCTATACATCCAGTTAGACTCAAGCAGGGTTTATTTTCATGGCAGGAAATTATCGGTTTTACAGCCTTGCCAGATTAAATTATGAAATTCTAAAAGGATGCCTTTGCTAAAATACTTCAAAACATGCAGCAAAAAACAAACATTTAAATAACTTAAAAATGAACCACAAACCTCATCTGTGCTTTTGAAGAGTTTCTGATTTCAGACAGCTAATGACGAGCACCTGTTAGTTTAATGACACCAGAGTTTTTCTTCTCATGGCTGTTAAAGGTGTTTTTTTAAGTGAAGAAAGAAGAGGTCCTGTTGAAAAACAGTTTCTTTTGTTATTAGACTCTCTTAATTGTGTTTTTGTTGTCTTTGTTTTGTTCACTATCTAAGATGAAGAAAAAAGTTTCTGTGATCATGGAAAAGTGGTGTGTATATCAATCTCTGGTCGTTGAAATTTAGAACTGTTATCGTTTTGTCTCTTGCAGCACAACTTCCGCTGTCACAGTCAAGTCCGCGATCAGGAGACTGAAGGAGTTGAAGGACCAGTAAACCAAGTGCGATGATCACTGGTGGATTTGGGACTCTGTTTTCTATAATTTAACCAATCTGGACATGGCCTCAACATTCAAAAATAAAGCGGTCTGGAGCGGATTTCTTGTTTGTGTCTTTGTACATCTGTTTGATTTTGTAGCAGTTAAATCTAAACTTGTGAGCCATAACTACGTGAAGATGCCTCCACAAACCAGCACGAGTGAGAAAGTTACACCATCAAAAGCATTACAGCCGTCCTAATGCACACAGATGACAGCAAGGCAACGTCACACACAACGACACGCCCTCTTTACGCCCCGTTTTGGGTAAAAAACACAAAGGGATCTTGACATTGGTGGCAGATGAAAAAACTTAGTGGAATTATGCCAAAAAGCTGCTGTGTTATGTACATCACATGCCAACCGCCCCCCCCCTTGAAAAATTTTAATGTCTTAAACACGACTAAGGCTTAATATAATACATAAAGACTACCACAATACTTCTAACCACTGATGGTGGGCTGCTTGCATCACATTATGCCGTACTTGTGTTAATCTGCCCAGGAAGAGCTGCAAATTTAGCCTTTTCAAGGCATCAAACTTTTTTTTTTTCATTATGCAGTTATTATGACTCCCCTCTATTTTTCTTTTTTGGTAATATTTAGGATGGAATTATTGTCTTTATTTGTAGTACTCGATCACAGACATCAAGGTCAAACAGGTCAATAAAAGTAAACAGCAGGTGATTATTAATGATGGTTAATAGTGTCCATGAGCTGTGGCTCTGCACCATATCACTATATGGCAAAAAAAAAGAGAATACTATGACTAGTCTGTTAAAGCTGCAGGTTCTAGCTTGCTGAAAACCTGCTAAGCAGTTAACAAGAAGGCCTCATTGTACAGACAAAACAGCAAAATAAAGTGTCATCGTGTCAGAAAACGTGTCAAAGTACATTTCCTGGAGATTCAATGAGGTGTTATTAGTCCAGACACGATACCTCCAACCACTGCGTGGGGTCATTGGTCCACTTTGATCAACAATTTCCTTAATTTTTTCAATGTAACAATGCTGATCATTGATCGGCAAAGACACTGTAAGAGTTAAATTGGCTGGACAATAGTATGTGTGCTCCTAATACCCCCAAAAATGTGGTATTATTTAAGGTGATTAAATTTGCAATGTCTGATATTTTGAATTTCCTTCCAGTCAACAAGGAGAATTTGTTTTCACCTAAACAGGGGCGTGGCCGGGAAGTGTTGCTCTCATCTATGCATTACTACACAATGGTGTCACAACATAAGGGTTGTTTTGGTCTGCATTTTCTTAACAGTGAACACCTGCATCACTTTCTTGTAGCATCTGGAGGGATGACATGCAGATTATGGATTGTTATCATTACATTAATGGAGATCATTAGCAATTACGTCGTAGTTTAAAATCCTTTTCTCTGCAAAAGTGTCCTTTGATTTAATCCCCAAACGAACGATCTGGAGCAGCAATCAACAAAAATGAATAATGATTCAATAAATGTTGTATTTACAGAGCTTCATCGTGAAAATAAAGAACTTCCTTAAATATTCTGAGTTGCTGAAAGGAGGTGTGTTATTAATAATGACTGTCCTCCATTTATCTGCTGATTCTTGGCTCTGGTGATGTGACTGCCAGCTCTTTGTAAAGGCTGACGCATCAATCAGTCATAGGTTACACCTGTATGTTAAAGGTCTATTACTGGTATCAGTAGTATTTATAGTGCCATATGTACATTTAGAGTAGATTCTGTATGTTTCCATTTTAATATTCTTAAAATGCTTTAATAGGACCAGAACAAAACCAGTTAACATTTAGCAACTCAGTGATAACACTTGCAGTGTCCTCATCACTTTTATCACAATTGCAGTTTTTGTCTTTTTTTCAGATCTTAAGCTCCAGCACATGTAAATAAAATTTACAGAAAGAAACACATTTCACAGTGAAACACAATGTGAAAATAGTATCTAGAAACATATATATATTTAAAGTGATGACCAGCAGCAGTAAATTATTTATGTAGATTTCACCCAGAGCAGAAGTGCCGTGGAGTAAATATTGACTGATTCATGTGATAGATTACATATATTAAAGTCGATAGTTATGCATTAGTTTATGCACGTACACATATGACAGTGATAAAACAAATGTCACAAACACGTAAATAATATAAAGTGTTGTGCAAAGTAAAATATGTAAAAGTTAAA
This sequence comes from Naso thynnoides, assembly GCA_029783665.1. NCBI lineage: Eukaryota > Metazoa > Chordata > Actinopteri > Acanthuriformes > Acanthuridae > Naso > Naso thynnoides. The sequence goes on from JAQLOL010000004.1 coordinate 5,436,519, forward strand.
GAAAATGTGTAGGAGGAAGGAAAAAAAACTAAAAACTTTGTTCATTAAAATACCTGAAAGTTACATCATTTTAACTATGTTCTTGGATGAAAAATAGGGTTTTATCTAATTCTCAGTCACATTAAATCTATATGAATTAACTTAAAATTAAAAATAATTTAAGAAAAATACCAAAACATACTATTTGATTGCGAATTATTTTGCACAACACTGATTTTTTTACCAAGTGTGATGGGTGGTGTGTATTTTTATTAAGAAAATGGCGCTTATAGAAAGCGATTACATTTTTGAGGAGATTGCTTCACCAAAACATCAACTGCCACAAAATGTCCAGCGGGGGGCGGAGTGTTGTGCTCTTTAGGTTTTTTCCCCATTGACAGTACAAGCTTTTCCTCAACAGGGTCAAGAAACAAATATGTCCTTGTTTTCAGACCAGGTTTGTTCAACCATAAAGTTGCAATAGTAACGGGTGGAGGCACCGGTATCGGTAAAGCCATCTCTGTGGAGCTGCTGGAGCTGGGTGAGCGAATCGGTCTTAGTTAAAAATTAATATATTTTTCTTTTACAGTGCAGGCAGTTTGAACTGAACTGCAGCTCAACAAGAACTATGTGAACTTTGACACACTAACAGTTCAAAGATGACTGTTTAATAGTATGTAGGCACATTGTTTAGTAACTGCTATTAAAATTAAATATGTCATAAATTTATATTATGTGACAGTGTAAAATGGAAAACTTTTAATCAGGTCAGAAAAAGAATGGTCTCAGATTTTATTGTACACCTTCCCCCTCTGATTGTAGCAACTTGATCACCCACTGACTGTGTCACAGCCGAATAAATACTGAAGAATAATCTTTATTTGTTGGCCTGACTTAAAAAAAAAAGCAGATGTCAATAAATGTTGAAATTAAGTGGAACAGTTTTCACTTGTATCCTCACTTTGGAGAGCAGTGTCCCTCTGTATGAGACAGTAATAATCCAGTGTTTCTGAGCTGTGATGACCCAACTCCCAAACTAAATAAGACACTCTAGTTGTTAGTCATCTCTCTTTTGCCTACAAAAACTTTATCTCAGAGTGAACAATCAGTGTTGGCCTCATCATTATTTTGTGATGGCCATCTGTTTTGTGTTCAGGATGCAGTGTGGTGATCTCCAGCAGAAACAAAGAAAGGCTGGAGGCAGCAGCTGAGGAGATGAGACAGAAAATCCTTCCCTCCAGCCCTGCCTGCATCACTGCTCTTCAATGTAACATTCGAAACGAGGATGAGGTGGGCTTACTTGCACCTTCAG
>JAQLOL010000004.1:5494854-5506484 GCA_029783665.1 Naso thynnoides
GGTAACTGTGTGTGAGAGCGCGTGTGTCTGTGCATACACAAGGCACACACGCACACGGTGCTGATGACTTTTTGCGTGTGGCAGTGTCTAATTTGGTGTTCACTCTGTGCATCCAGGTGCGTATCCAGGAGACGCAGGCGGAGCTGCCTCGTGGTTCAATCCCACGCTCCTTGGAGATCGTCCTGAGGGCCGAGGCTGTGGAGACGGCTCAGGCCGGAGACCGCTGTGACTTCACTGGGACCCTCATTGTCGTGCCCGATGTCTCTCAGCTCCGCACTCCTGGTATGCTTTTTACCATCACGCTTTGAGCCGCTAGTTGACCTAAATTGTCATGATATGAAAGTACTTGAACACTTGCTGGTTTTGTTTTTGATACCTCACGACCGTCATGGGTGTCCCCTCCACAGGTGTGCGAGCAGAGACCAGCACCCGTGTAGCTGGAGGACCCCAGGGCTTTGAGTCTGAGGGAGTGAGAGGGCTGAAAGCTCTGGGAGTCAGAGAGCTTTCATACAGACTCGCCTTCCTGGCCTGCAACGTGGCTCCGACTAACCCACGAGTAAGAAGCAGACACAATAATAGTTGCATTTCCACTGTCATCGCATTGTTTTTACTCAAACCAAAGAGGAGAATAAAGCTCCAGACATGTCTGGTGTTTGATTCCATGTGTGTTTTCTCCCTGTAGTTTGGCGGTAAGGAGCTGCGGGAGGAGGAGCAGACCGCAGAAAGCATCAAGAGCCAGATGACGGAGAAGGAGTGGGAGAAAGTGTTTGAGATGAGCCAGGACAAGAATTTGTACCACAACCTGTGCACCAGCCTGTTTCCCACAATCCACGGTCAGTGCGCCAAACTTCCTTACACATGTTCTCTATCCAGAACAGTTTTGTCGAGGGAATCAGAGCTGGGGATGTTCAGTTGAAAGTAACTGTAATCGTTGTGCAGGCAATGACGAGGTGAAGCGCGGCATCCTGCTGATGCTGTTTGGAGGCGTTCCCAAGACGACCATGGAGGGAACTTCGCTGAGAGGAGACATCAACGTCTGCATCGTCGGTGACCCCAGCACTGCCAAGAGCCAGTTCCTCAAGTATGTCACTCTACATAAATGAGTAATTCCTTAAATGCTACTGCTGACGGATCTGCCGCTCTCAATGCTAATCTCAGTGTGTTTGTGATTGAACAGGCATGTGGAGGAGTTCAGCCCCAGAGCTGTGTACACCAGCGGCAAGGCCAGCAGTGCCGCAGGTCTGACGGCAGCTGTGGTCCGAGACGAGGAGTCCCACGAGTTTGTCATCGAGGCCGGAGCTCTGATGCTGGCTGACAACGTGAGTGTAATGAGACGCAGAGGGCAGCAGAGGCCATCATGATGAGTGTTGGGTGGTATTGATAGCAGTGTTTTCATCCAGGGCGTGTGCTGCATTGACGAGTTCGACAAAATGGACATCAAGGACCAGGTGGCCATCCATGAAGCCATGGAGCAGCAGACCATCAGCATCACCAAGGCTGGAGTCAAGGTAACGGCAGCCAGAGCAGCATAAACTCAGCAATGAAATAATACACAGTCTGAAAATCAGGACTCACAGTTTGGACTCTTAAGGATCATAATGTTTTCTAAAAAATTTTACAATTATTTCAGCGTACAGAAACGTGCTTAATGCCCTCAAAGGACAAGGCATTTACATTTCTATAGCATGACATTCAAACCCAGTACAACCAAATTAGTTTAGACCTTGCTTGTAAGAGGCATCGCTACAAGCCAAATTCAGCTTCTATTAGGGCTGGGCAATACGGCCTCAAAATAAAATCCTCAGTTTTTTAACACCACACTCAATTTTCGATTTTAATCACTTTTTTTTTTTTATTGGAAAAGACAAACAAATTATTGAAAATATGTTGTTTTTTTCAAATGAGTATGATTTTTTCTTGTTGGGAATAAAGTGCAAACCTAGCTTTTAAACAGACAACAAACTAAACATTTTTTTAAAATAAAGGTTTGATCAAACAAAGATGAATCCCTCACTTTGGGATAAATAAAGTGCCAGGCTAACTTTCACAAAACTCCACTTATAAAAAAAGAACGGCCCAGAGCTGACAGAGAGCCCTATTTAAGGAGAAAACCAATTGTCGTGATTTGCATTTTTTAACATCCTTCAAACAAATTAATTTAAATTTTGATTTAAAAAATAAATGTATTGCCCAGCCCAAGTTTCTGTCATCCAGGATGCCTCTCAGTTGTCGCTGCAGCAGAATAAGCAAATTTGCCTCCTTTGTCTCCTCCAGGCCACCCTGAATGCTCGCACATCCATCCTGGCTGCCGCTAACCCCGTTGGTGGGCGCTATGACCGCAGCAAGAGTCTGAAGCAGAATGTCAACCTGACCGCACCCATCATGAGCCGCTTTGACCTCTTCTTCATTCTGGTGGACGACTGTAATGAGGTGCGCTTGCATGCAGCATGCTCTGTGTTTTTATTTAAGTTCAGTTCAGTTTTAAATGTATCTGCTTTGTTTGTAGTCTTTCATCCTCTCATTAGATGCTATAATGCACTCAATTTCTTAGCAGGGACTGTTTAATTTGTTATCAGCCTAAAGCTGTCTGTGTCTGAATCCTAGGTGACAGATTACGCCATCGCCAGACGTATTGTGGACCTGCACTCACGCATAGAGGAATCTGTGGACAGACTGTACTCTCTGGATGAGATCCGCAGATACTTGCTCTTCGCAAGGCAGTTCAAACCAAAGGTACGTGTCCATCTGCGCTGATGGTGGGTTTACACCAGGTTTGCCCATTTGTGCACTTCGTGATAAGTATTAACCGTTGCGCGTTTTGCGTGTTTGCCCCTAGATCTCCAGCGAATCCGAAGAGTTCATCGTCGAGCAGTACAAGCGCCTGCGTCAGCGTGACGGCTCTGGAGGTGTGTCCAAATCTGCCTGGAGGATAACTGTGCGACAGCTGGAGAGCATGATCCGGCTTTCAGAGGGCATGGCACGCATGCACTGCTGCGATGAGGTGGGTGTTAAAAATAATTTCCCGTTCAGCACACACTGAAGTTACTTTTTTTTTTTTTTTTTTAAATAAACTAAGAGTTTGCCCCACTGGACCCAGAATAAAGTATGAAGAGGCACATCAAAGCTTCAAGTATACATTCAAAACCGTCCAACATCTCTAAGTAAGATTTAGCTGAAGAATGTGATCAAGGCTCATAATGTAAAAAGTTCCCAATATGATTATCTAACAGCCGCAACTCATCCTTTAAAAAGACAAAGTAATATTTTTAAGAATCAGCAAAATGATGTTTATTGATGTAACTTTTTACAAGCCAATTGCGTGATGCTCGGTGTTCAACTTTGCTTTCCGTGGTTTGTCTTCAGGTGCAGCCCAAACATGTGAAGGAAGCTTTCCGTCTTCTGAACAAATCCATCATCAGAGTGGAGACGCCCGACATCAACCTGGAGCAGGAAGATGAACTGGAGGAGGAGGAGGAGGAGGAGCAGCAGCAGGAGGATGGTACCTCTCACACACATGCAAACACAACACACTTCTTCTAAATCAAATGTAAAAATTTTGCTTAAACTGTTAGTTTTTTTTCTATCAGCATCAAAAGGTTTTATCTAAAGCAAGCTTGTTGTCGCAGGTAATGCCATCCCTAATGGAGTGAATGGTGTGAATGCTGTTAACGGTGTTAACGGACACGTCAACGGAATTAATGGCCATGTCAACGGTGTGAACGGCCATGCGGAGTTGGGCAGTCAGCCCAAACCATCTCTCCGCCTGTCTTTCAATGAGTACAGCCGCATCTCCAACCTGCTGGTCCTGCACCTGCGCAAGGCAGAGGAGGGTAAGATATATTGCTTAATAAAGAAAAATATCTCCATAAAACTGTTCTTCTTCTTTTTTTTTTAAATCATTAAACTTTACCATTCACTGATATCTGTGTTACAGCTGAGGAGGAGGAGGAGCTGAAGAAAAGTGCAGTGGTGAACTGGTATCTGAAGGAGATTGAGTCAGAGATCGACTCTGAGGAGGAGCTGGTCAATAAGAAGGGTCTGATAGAGAAGGTCATCCACAGGCTGGTGCACTACGTGAGTCCTCTATCTACTAAAATATTCTAAAAAATATTAGATTGGTAAGACAAAAATGAGTCTTGTAGGCCAGGTTTGGATGTGACTGATCGTGTGTTTTCTGTCCTCAGGATCACATCCTCATCGAGCTGTCTCAGGCAGGACTGAAGGGTTCAGAGTCGGCGAGCACGGAGGAAGAAGTCGTTCTCGTTGTCAACCCCAACTACACCCTGGAAGATTAAACGCCTCTTCCTCGCTGTTTGTTTTTCTCCCCCTGCCCTAAGAGCTTCCATCATCGTTGACGATAAACTTCAACAATAAAGTCGATGTTCAAGGTGTTTTTTGAATGCTCGTATGTAATGCGTACATAATAGTATCACTGGAGATGTTATTAGACTTGTTTTGTAAGTTTATCATCTCTACTGTACAGATTATCTTATGGCTCTTTAAAAAAAGAAAAAAAAAGAAAAAGCTTTTTAGGACAAAGTGACTTTTGTAAATATGTCCCCCTTTTCCTCCAGTTATTGGCTCATCTCTGTCTGTTTGGCTCCAATTTGTAATATTCATAATTCATAATATACAGCTGTAGTTTGATGCTTTGATACTTTCTTACTTCATGGGTTCAAGTGGGTTTTTTTTTGTAAAATTATGATGTGAATAAAAAAGATGTTCGTCCAATAAATAAAATGTTGACCAACACGTTCGTATTTGGTGCTATTAATTTCCTGCATCGTTTCAAAAAAGCGATATATCGATGTTGTCCACTAGGCGGCAGCAGATAGGTGTTATTAGAACGCTTCTGCGCATGCCCGAGCGAGTTCGTTCAACAAACATGGCGGCTCCCTGTGTGACAGCAGTTAGGACAGCACTGAAAGGTAAAATAGTAATGTTTTAATGTGACACTTTTCAGAAATTCATAAAACGAAAAATCTGTCTTACCGGGAAAGACCCGTGACAGTGTCATTTGAGCAAAAAACGTCATACATTATTAATTTGTTAGAATTTTGCACGTCATAGTTGGATAATTTGCTGATAGTGTTGCTTAATGTGACGCTTACCCAACCCCAACCCTCGCATTAATCTCGGGCCAGAGAGGAGAAAATTCAACACTATCCGCCTTTCTCTCTTTCAGGCGTGCGCCTTGTTCCCGGCCGGTGGCTCCTCGCGCACAGGCGCCAAACACCGGAAGTGTGTCAAGGTTTGCGGCTGCATCCTGCTCCATGTCGGCTGCTCCATTTATCGTCACCTGCCTCCCTGTGCAGCTCCAGGACGGAGCCACAGAGGAGCAGCCAGCCACACAGCACAGCCGGCAGCCACACAGACACGAGGAGAGCCGGGGAGGAAGAGGAGGAGGAACCCGAGGGTCCTGAATACATCCCCAGGAAAAAGGCAAAGAACCCTATGATGACGATAGGATATGCCTGGTGAGCCTCAGCAGTTCACTCCTGTCACCCTTAGTATCGGACAAATAATTGTACAGGATTTGTAGATTAGCAGTTAGCAAAAACACTAGAATACACCTGTAGGACTTCACTCTGATAAAATGCTTTGAAATGTTGCACAGAAATCAGCAGAGTCTTTGCAGCAAAAATAGCAGATTTAGTGCAGGAACAATGTTGGCTAGTTTCAAGTGTTGGTTGTAGTGTTCAAAATAATTTAATCTACAACATAATTTCTTGCATGACCTTGGCCTAGTGTCGTTTATTTAGGGCGTATGTATTTCAGATCTACCAGGAAAATTGTGTAGTGGTACTTTTGTGATGATTGAATGCTGTCAGCAGTGACAGCTGTTCTGTAATAAAAATGGATGACTAATATTGTCACAGTCTGACAGAAATCAATTACAAGTCATGTAAAATTAGAGATTCAGATTATAGAATCTGCTGCAGATTTATTATACAAAGAACAGTACAACTAACAGTTTTATACAGCAAGCCTAGATTGGAGATTATCATATCTTCATTATAATTAGGGCCCGACTGATGTATCGGCTTACCGATATTATCGGCCGATATTGACCTATTGCAGATATATCAGTGTCGGTGTATATGTCCTTCTATAAGTTCCAATATTTAAACTGTTTTTTAAGGCTGGAAAAATGCTTAGACTAGTAATTTAAAATGGTGTAATCACGTAGTTTGTTTAGCAGAGGGCAGTTTATTTAACGGGTAACAAATGTTTACTGCTCAGTGCGCTGATGTTTGGAATAAAGTTTGTTAGAAATCCTGCCTCCATTACTTGTCTTTGTCACACATATTTGATAACCACATTCAAAATATTTCAGATAGGCTGATATGTTGGCTGATATGTCAAATATCAGAATATTCTTACTCCTTCATATCAGTATCGGCATCAGCCCCCAAAATCCCACATCGGTTGGGCCCTAATTATAACCTATATACCTAAATTAAGAGAGGGGGAAAAACATTAGAAACATACAACACGATTCATCAACAGCTTCATTCACAACCACTTCAGCACGTCCTTACAGAGTTTGAGTCGAAGCTTTAAGGAGTGTACGATTGATGAACCTAATAAACTGCTTTCTATGTGTGCAGGAGGAAACGTGAAGACAGTAGATTAGAATTAGCTTTCCAACCACGAGTCAAACACCTTCTGCATTCCTGCACTGAAATATATTGTAAGTTTTGAACACTCTGCATCAATCGTGGATGATAACGGTCGATCTTTCCCCTCCAGGATGATTGGCCTCCCCACAGGGATCATCGGCTTCCTCCTGGCCAAGAGAGAGGTGGACAAGAACCGACTGAAGCAGCTGAAGGTTCGACAGAGGATGAGAATGTCAAACGAGGGAGAGTATGAAGGGAGTCGCTACCGCAATTCTGAAGAGAATGTTAAACTGGATCAATAATGAACGTGTCGACGGTGACTCCTGCTCCACAGCTGAAAGACTGATCACAGACGAGATCAAAACTTATTTCGCTAAAGTTTTAAAACATCCAAAACCTCTTTGGGACACTTAAGAGGTTGGTCACTGTTTTTGGTATAGGCTGATGGAGGAAATCTGTGAAGGAGCTTGCCTGTGGCCGAGCCTTTAATCAGGACAGATGTTTTGTTTTTTGCAGATTATAGTTTTCTTGCTAATGAACAAGGATGGATAATACTGCTAAGGCTAACTGCTTCACAAATCTGTATAATGATCAGATATTTATAAGTCTTGATGCTGATGTTGTATAAATATTCTGTAAATGTCTGTTTGTAAATGTGTGAATATATGAAAAAGGAACTGCACTGAACCACATCAAAACTCACAAATACAAATCTTTATTTGATATGAAAAGGCAAACAGACTCCTCATCATTGATATAATCTTTATATATTTTACAAACCGCACACTGACTGTGCACGGACCTAACATTCATATGTTGATCTTTGCTCTTTTGAGTCGAGGCTAATATGTAACCTTGGTTTATTTTATGTATGATGAATATGTACATGTGTGGAGGACTGATGGGGAGGGAGGGAGAATTTTGGGTAAGTTCCATTTTAGTTGGAACTCACTTCAGGAATGTTCTGATAATTTTACATCTTTAACATTGATCTTATTTTCATGTATGGGCAAACACAACCAGCTGGCACTCAGTGAGTGACCCAAATCTGACAGTAACATAGGAATATATAAACAGGTACATATGTAACAATAATATAAAAGCTTATGGAGTACTGTACATGTACTTCTTAAAGTAAAAAAAAATTATCTCAGAAACATTGTCATTGTGAAGGCACTGTATAGTGTGTATAGTTAAAATACAGCAATACATGTATTAAAGACCATCAGCAAAGGCTTGATAATATGAACATATGACAGCAAATCTGAGACTGTCATTAGGAGCACTGAGCTAGACTTCAATCAGCAAAGTATCAATACTACTGTCAATAACTTCAGTATGGAGTATTCATGTTGTGTCATTGGATCAGGACCAAATGTTACATCATACTTCAGGTAACATATTCACTCCTAAGTGCAGCAGTTGCTGGTTCACAGTTAACACTACAAACTTTTGTTATTAACCAATAAACCAGTTTGCACTTAACATGCAAATTTAAAAAAATGCAGACTAACTTATAAATGATACATCAAGGCAACAGGACTTGTTTTAGTTGATGAATAACTTCATTGCTGAGAGTTCAATGAGATAATCGATACCAATCTTATGCCTAGCTAAGAGTTAGCTGGTTAGCTTAGTTTAGCATTAAGACTGAAAATCAGAGACAACAGTGAGACTAGCTTTCCAAAAGGAACAATCTTCCTATCAACAACTTTAAGCTTACTAATCATCATGTTATACTTTGTTATAACATCCATCAAAGCTCATGTGATAAAGATTTTTTTTTACCTTCAGACAGAGCAAAACAAGAGGTTCCTCTGTTACCAGTTTTTACGCTAAGCTAAGCTAATTAGCTGCTGGTTGCAGGGATGTTCTGCTACTTGCTACCTTCTTGATACAGAATCTACCTGATCCTTGTGTATTGGCCAACATGGAGTACCAATCCAGTATGCATAAAACAAAAAAAATCTCAAATTATTACCTCTAATTTGTGTATATTACTATCCCTGTATTTATGTAATATTACGGATGTGCTTAGTTTCACAAGTCACTTGCTTTTAATGAATTAGCAAAAAAACTTATGCAGTGAAAAATCTGTTGCATACAGGTGTACAAACTTTGCCAGGGAATAACATTGTCCCGTTTCTAATACATGTGGTCTGAATCCAGTATTGACCATAACCAATACTGATATCAGAACAACTCTAGCTGGTCTGTCATTAAAGGGTCAGCCATGAGTGGGATCAATCATTTCATTTACCCTCGATATGAAAGCAAAGAAGCATATTTTTCTAAATAAGGAACTATTCCTTTAAGCATTTAACAGTAAATACCAAAAGAAATAATTAATGTTCAAAAACCTGAGTCGCAATTTAGATGTATTTGAGAGAAGCCTATTAATTATCGATTCACTTGATAAATTATGACACATGTACTGATCACCCCAACTGCTGCTATAAATTCAACTAGAGTTTGAAAATTAGAACAAACACATTTGCCTTTTTCCTTAACATTCATACAGACGTGACCTAAATCATGTATCGCTTTCCATCTAAATGCAGAGAAAAATGTTCTGTCTGTTTTAAGTTAAGCCCAGCAAGAGTAAATAAATGTTGCAGCTGGAGTTCCAGTGCCTAAAGATACTTGCAGTATACTCATAAATTGTAGTACTGATTTAAATATTCTTGAAACGACTGGTTAAGTTGCTTAAGGTAAATATAGACAAATGTTGGCATCAGAAAAAGTGCATTTTTGTGCATATTAACCTGCACTATGGCAAAGTCTCAAACGTAGCCCTTCCTTGATGTGAATACTTTTTAAATGTATCCTGAATTCTGACTGGAAACAAAAGGTTTCAAAAATGCATGTTTGGTTTTGCACCCTGGTGACCCATGCTGGTCGTGTTCCCTTGGGTGAACTTATTTGGATGATGCACCAATAATTTGCAGCAGGAAAAGGAAGATTTGGATGATGTCGAGGTAGATGGAGAGTGCAGCGAACACGTATTCCTCTGGACTGATGGAGTACTTCCTGTTTCCTATCAGGAGCTGGGTGTGGTATGCTAAGAACTACAAGACAAACAGGACATGTTTAGAATAACACTCAAGGCTCTTTCTCACAAGCTCAAGTGTAAAAAATAGCAGTATACATGTAAAGTCAGCATCACAAGTGAAATTGAGCAGCATATGAATGTAAACCTCACCAGAGTAAAGGCGATGGCTCCCAATCCTGCATAAAGCATGTGAAGCCAATAAACCTGCAACAACAAAGGGTCGTTACAATGATGGAAATTTGAAAAGGATTTTTTTTTTTTTTTTAAACATCAGCTTTAACTCACATATTTGAAGTGCAGCACAATGACTGTAATGATGCCAGTCACAAACACCACAATCCCAAGGACACAGAAAAAGCCCCGGCACTTGGTGAAGTCCACCTAGAAAGAAAAACCACAAGAGCATTGTTAACACACGTGACTGCATAAATACACAGCAGCCACTTAGCTGTTAAGCACTCTCTCTCTCTCTCTCTCACATACACATACACACACACACACATACACACACTCTACCTTTGTCTGGAAGCAGAAGACAGTGACAGCGATGCAGACGACAGCAGTAATTCCCAAAGCCAGAAACACGGCTTTTGTGTCATAATAACTAAACAAAACAAAACAAAAGCGCAACATGAAGTTAAATGTCAGGGAAACAGACTCAATTTCTATATTTGAAGGGATTATACGTTTTATTTACCTGGAAATAGATCCAGTCATGTAGGACAGAGCCAAGGTCTGCAAAAAAAAAAATTACTCATCCTTAAAAAAAGCAGCTACATGACAGCTTTTGAAGGAAAAAAAAAAAAAACATACTGTAACAGACCTAAACATCTCCAGCGATAATACTGGACAAAAGAATGCAGCTAAAATGATTTAAATATTAACCTACATCTTAGCTTATATGATAAAAAAACAACATTTCACTAGGCTGTAATATAATGTGGATTAATTCAGTTTAAAGAGAGAAAAAACTTGAAAAAATTACAGACTGCAAAATGTAACAACTGGAAAAGATCCAAACAAAGCTGAACAAGAACAATCCACCTCTAGTGAAGGACAAAAATGCTCCATGATGTATTACATGCAGCCATTTGGTGCACTGAGCTGATAAAACACAGACCCAGAAACAGCATATCAAAGGCATTATGCAAACACAGTCTGAGTTAAGTGTGGTGACTCACTGCTTCGTTCTAGTATCAAAATCAAACCACGAGACAGCTTCAGTATTTTATCCTAGGAACAGACTTAATTCAGGGATAAAACTGTCGACATTTATGTCTCAATTTCCTGATTCACAAGTCAACCACAAGTCATCTGGCTTACAAAGATGAAGAGCAGAATGACGTTCCATGGGAACTTCCTCCTGCAAAGAGAGTGGGAGATTAAAGTCAGTTTTATAAATAGTTTTGTAAACATTTTCTTTGTGAGACCCTGAAAAACCGAGCAATCCCACTCACCGGGGGCCCTTACAGCAGACCAGCACGAGGTGGGTGACCAAATACACAGCACTATAAAAAAACAAGATTAATATTACCAAACTTTCATTTAAATCAATAGAAAGGAAAATAAAACATAAAGGCAGCGACATCACTGTAGTGTGAAACTTACTATGACGCCCAGTAGATCGCAGAGTTTCTCTGCACGAATAGTCTGACAGGTTGGCTGTGACAAACAGAGGCACAGTTCACAGTGACAACCACATAACCACAAGTACAAACAGGCATGCAAAAAAACACGCACTGTATACTCACACAAATACGAATACAGCCACTATGCCTGTAGTGACAAGAAGCTGAGATGCCAAAATCAGATATACCTGGAAAACATGCAAAAAAAAGGACATTATACCTCTTACTTTGAAGCACTTGAGCCTATTCAAAGCTTGCACTGACTCCACTTAGAGTCTCATATGTATTCTTTCTATGACAGTAAAAAAAAAAAAATAAAAATAAAAA
>JAQLOL010000004.1:5522520-5547700 GCA_029783665.1 Naso thynnoides
GTGGTGGCTGGTTTTGATTATTTGGTGGGTTGCAACCCACCCATCCCCCCATAAATTACGCCTATTAACCTTGCACTTACACACACGCACACACTCACAACCTCTAGCTTGACTCATTTCACACCAATGTGTGGAACCACAAGCACATGGTCTGAGCTCCACCATGTTTTATTTGTTTCTTTCTTTCTTCCAAAGAAACATGTGGTTCTCAGTTGCCATCTTGGACCTGAGTCCTTCTCTTTGTCAGCCATCTTACCAGTAGTTTGCCTACATACACAAATTCACACTCACGCACACACATGCACTGACATACACACACACTGTATATAGTACATGTTCAGTTAGATTGTGCTAATTGTTTGTGTAATAAAGGCTTTTAAAACTACATGCTGTCTGTTTAACCCTCCTGTTGTCATTGGGTCATTTTTGACCTGTTTTCAAATATTTTATGTTAGAAATATGGTTGTCTTTTAACAAATTGCATGCTTTTTAATCATAAATTCCAAAAAATAGTGTTAAATTTGTGGTAATGAGTTGGACTGGAGCTGGCTAAAAAGGTGTAAGGCAGAATTGGGTGACAATTTCTACTTCATTCTTTATAATCAGACAAACCAGACCGAGTCACAATTGACCCGGGAGGACAAAAGTTGTACAGTCGGCGGGAAGACAACAGGAGGTTGTACAAGAGTGAATGTTGTCAACCTCTTCACTGACAAGAACTCCGAAGACCTTCAACCTTTACTAGCTGATGACATGGTGATTTGATTTTAGTTATTAGATTAATTATTGATCAAATTCCAAATATACATTTTTGAGACTGAATCAACGAAGTGGCTAGCTTTTCCCTCTTTAAGGGTGGTGCTCCTGAGGCGATCTAATGTAAATTAGATCTTATTATTTCATATAATTAATAATTATCTAAGATAATCATTAATTAATTTTGATAGCCAAAATATTAAGTTGCAAAATCCCAGCACCGGATGGTGGAGCACAACGCGGCAACGCAGCACAGAGCAGATTGTGTGGGACAGGAAGTAAGGTACAGAAACAAAATTAAATGCCCAGTGGATTTTCAAAATAAAAAAAACTCTGTGTTGACAGCGAAGCTGTTTGCTGTCCTACATTCTAAAAATGCAACGGTGTTGATGGACGGCAGAGCGCGGAGCAGACACGCAACGCAGCTGTTACGCACATGCATCCAGTGGAATCCTGGGGTTAGCCAGTGTCTTTATCAAACGAGAACATTACTGGCTACCTTTCTGTCCAAGTACTCCGAGCGCATCTGCATGTCTTCTTCCCAAACTAGAGGGATCTTCTCAAAACCTAGCACATGCAAACACACACACACACACACACACACACACACACACACACACATACACAAACACATAAAATCAAACTTTCTGACTCTATCTCCTAGAGAGACCATTTTTATGTGTGTGTGGGATTGATTACCTTTTTCTGGCAGTGATGGCAGCTGTAAAAGTCTCATGTTGACCGGTGACCCTACCTGTACTCTGCTGGCCAAATGCCTGATTAGAAGACATGAACTGCTCAGAAAATGTATTGATCAAGTGATATTAACAGTTTTATGCACTAAGAGATTTACAGATGTAGGGTGTTGGTGGTAGCGCAGTTTACCAATCACGTGCACAAGCAGAAAAATCAAATGATTTTACAGCCTTTTGCTTTTTTTGCTCTCTATATACACAATAAATAAAACATTTACGTTTACCATTTAAAGGGTTTATACTTGTCAGAAACCCATTTAAAAACTGACAAATTTTAGTTAACACTTATCTACATATGCATCTCTTTTTTTTGTCAAGGTCACATGATCAATATGGACCCTGCCCCAAACAAAAGGGTGGTGGTAAAGCAACTATAGCTGTTTGGTAATGGCTAAAAAATCCCAGGATTAGTTGACAGAAGCCCACAGAAAAGATTTGCATCCATTTCCATAGCTCACATTCAGCTCTACAGACCCATAAAAGCGACAGACTCAGACAAAGATAGCTGAGGAGACAAAGAAAAGGCTTAAAAAAGAAAGACAAAATTTTGCATATCAGAAAAAAAGGACATTCTCAAACTGTTAAAGTTGATTTTTCGCAGCCAATTCTTTGTACATAATGCTGCATAATACATAGTTTATCATATGAGCTGAAATGTTTTTGTTTGTGTTCCAAATTGAGAATTTTCTTTGGCTACTCAAACAACTTTTGAAACCACTGTTTTACGATCAAGTGGTGGTTTTTTAACCTCATGTGAGTGTAATTACACAGAAAACAAAAATGCCTTGTTATCGCATCTGTTCGTTACAAAGTATAGCTCCACAGAAAGCGGGTGATGTCAACACCAACCCCTCAAAACCTGGATCTGCTCCTGCCACGTTACACATTCGATTAGTGTCTTCGTTTGATTTGTGTGTTTTATGCCTATATAAAGTTAGTTTACAAGTGTTCATCAGCGTTATTGTTTTAACAATGACATACCCGCACAGCAATCTTAAATCCTGCCTTTTTTAAATTGTCAAAATCTATATGCACTTGTTACTAGTGTTTAGACTTAAATGACATATTTCAGTGTATTTCCACACTATAACACCAAACCCAACCAAAGCTATTACTTTGCCTAATAATGCCATCCGTTCTTCAAGCTGCTGCAAACACTGAAAGAATTGTAAGAGTGTGCGATTGTACTGCTGCGAGACTAAGACTGTCTGACAAGTGTGAACCTGAAAGGGTGTAGTCACTGAACTCACCCATCAGTCAGGAAATAGCACTGCCAGGTAGTGGGGCCGTCCTCCACAGAGTGAACAATCCTCTCCACTCCAAATACCTCCACCGTCACACCTCCAACATCCAGCTGCTTCAGACCCAGCTCACTCTGACCACAAAGAAACAGAATATCAACTGTTCGAACAGACTACACAATAAGAAACAGCTCAAGCTAGCATGACTACTCACAAAGGTGGTTTGGATGATCTGTAATCCCTGGTTGAAGGAGATAAAGGTCATTTGTTTTGGCACCTTCTTCCTAAGAGCCAACAGGCGCATCAGCAGCAGGTTTGAACCCTCGGTTACCAGCCCTCTTAGGACAGAAATTGGATAAGAAACACTTTCCTTCGTCATGTCCTGTACATGCAAAAAAAAAAAAGAAAAAAAAGAGGGGATTCAATCAAAAAGTCATTTCACAACAGCAAATGTTCTGACACTTTGTAGCAAGAATTCTAAGGAAAGTCTTGTCTCCTCTCTCACCTCTCCTACAGTCGTAACTTTATTAACCACCATCTGCCCGTCACGCTGCACCATGTGACACCTTTTGTCCAAACTGCGGCCCTCAAGCTGAAAGGGTTTCAAATGTGGGGATGTTAATGGAAATTAAAAACAAGAGGATGTGGCATTAGAGAGAAAGGCCAGCAAACACTAAGGCACAATGTTTTCACTTAGTGCAGCAGCTGATCCATGCGTGTGTAAACGGAACAATATGACAGTGGTTCACCTTCTTCGGCTTTTTCTGGCATGACCCTCTTGAACTGCCAAACAAAATTTACGCCCCACGCCACAAAATTTTTCATTAGTCATTAATAACAATAGGGAAGGCATCTAATAAAAAGGTTGAATTTCCCTACATAAATTAAAGTTTCACTCCATAATTTCCCTCTGGTCATTCATACCCCACCTGCAGTGGCCTCATGCCCCATCACTGGAGACCACACAACAGTCTAAAAACCTCTGCAGTATTGGAAGCTTGCACTGACTCACCTTGACATACTCGTGGTAATTTTCCTCCAGCACCTCCAGATCCGTAGTTAGATACGCTTAAACAGACAAAAGACGTGAAGATATTAAAACACCTGGGAAAAAAAAGAAAGAAAGAAAAGAGCACTTATGCTCCTGCCTGCCCCTCACCTGTCACTGTTGTTCCACAGGGGGAGTCATCAATGGCTCCTTGGCTCTGAGCATGCAGCAGCACACAGGGCTGCTGGCCTCTTTGGGCAAACTCCACAGTCACACTGAACTTTCCCAGCCCTCTGCCACCCTCTGAAACAGTCTCCAGAATGTCTGGAAACACACATTTCTGCAGCTCTGCAGGCTCTAAGGCAAGTGGGGGAGATTTGTTTGGTCATGATCCAAAATGGACGATTTCCTAAAACTCATTCTTCTTAAAAGCGCACGTGTAACGACTGCTCTTGTCACCAATTGCCTGTGGCACATCTTGAGTCCCCCAATCCATGTTGGGCGACTCAAGATGGGCCACAGTGCCAAACACAGGTGGTGCTAACTCTCAACTCTCTCATAGACGCTTCAGAATGACCTAGAAAATATACTGAGAACTCACCGATGCTGGACATGAATGCGACAGCTTCGTCAGAGACTTTAAACTCCTCTCCTTTGTCTGGTGCGTCATTTTCCTCTAAAGCACCATGTAAAGCACCGACAGGAGTCTCATCCTCCAGCGGGGTCTCCATTATTTAACGCTACTTTTAGTCGATACTTAGCAGATACTTCCGGTAGTAAGACTCGTGCCCTCTTCGTTGTACTAGCTTTATCCGTCTAATAAAACTGGTTGAGTTTTTTTAAACGGAACCTTTGTTTTTCTCATTTTCCTTAACGAGCAGTCCCTTGCAGTACTTTCATCAGCAGCCTCTTTTCCGAAACGGAAAAAGACCGAACAAATCAGAGTTGTCATGGTAACGACGCCGCAGTAAAACCGGTCATATGTGCGCAGGAGAGGAGAGCTTTTTCCCACGAATGCAAGCGCACACAAATAAATTCTATTCACTCTTCTAGCATGTTTTAAAATCTTCAGTGTTTTAAGCTTTTAAGATCAACTAATGAAAGTTCAAAGATACGGCAAAAGACGGCTAAAATCATCCTGAATGGCAAATGACTCACATCTTTATCAACTAGATAGGAGGATCAGGCCTATTTGTGATTTTTGGACATTTACTTCGCCATTTTTCACAGGAACATACTAAAGCTGTACTGAATGTGTTTAAATTCATTATGAGCACTTCTTCTGCAGTCCTACAATGGAACTGTTGAAATTCTTTTCAGAGCGGTGACAGAAAAATAGGCATAGATAAGCACACAGCAGGAACGCAAGTAATGAAAATGTCTATATCAGTCACTTACTTGTGAGCAAGGCAATTTCACCTGCTGCAACGCTCCCAACTCCACTCCAAATTAAAACATGGACCCATGCGCAACATAATTTAAAAAAAAGTTTATTTGGACACAATTGTCGGTATAAAGGACGATTCAGTGTGATCAATTAAAAATAAAAGCTTTACATTGATAAGAAGATTACCTTAAAAAAAGGAAACTCTCTGCCTGACTTATAACACATCCTTATTAACACACAGAGCATGGTTCGGTGATGTGATTTGTAGTGGTGGAGCTTCAGTTATGGTGTGGTGATAGCACAAGTTGCCTCCGCAGGGTGAACCTAACTTCAGGCATCTGCTTAACTGCTCCAGGTTGAACGGACGCCTCCTTCTGGCTTACATCATCATTCACGCGGTGGAGGATGCTGCAGATGTCATCACCTCTGAAACAACATACAGAGTACAAATACATCACACGGATTATGATTTCACAAAATGTACAGCATACGCTCCATGTTAACAATCATAGCATCAGATGCACAAAACATTCAACATTACAGACTTCTGTATGTTTTAAGCCACAAATCTAACAGAGTATCTAATTACTGAGTAAAAGTTATGTATTTACCTTTGACAGCCCTTCTCTAGCTGCTGGCACAAAGACTGGACAAACCAGCTCCCATCTATTTTGTGTCTAAATGATACGTAGTCTTCAACGGTGGCAATGGCAACCAGAAAATCTGCTTCCTCAGGGATGTATGGTGAATGAGAATCATCAGACTGTAGATTCTTTAATAACACTCCAGGCTGTCTCTTCCCTCCCTGGCAGCTCTGGATCAGGAACACTTTGGGTTTACCAGTGAGCTCTGATTGGCCGGTTGCCTTGAAGGTTCTGATGATTTGTTTAATGCAGAGGGGCTTGCTGTCAATTCCCAAGACTACACCCTTCTCTCCATGACTCAGGACACAGCAAATGAAGGCATCGCCATGTTTGGGAGCCTCTTGTAGATCAGTGAATTCGTTGCCGGACCACTCCTTGACACTGAATTCCTGCAACTGAGAGGGATCGCTCAGAGAAGCAAAGCACTTCAGTGCCTGGTCCATCTGGTCCGCGGTCTGGTCTTTACACATCAGCACTCTGAAACCCAGCCAGCTGAACACCTCTGCCAAACATCCTGAAATGTATTCATAAAAAATTAAGCATAGTTAAGCTTCAACCACCAACAAATAGGACAATGATATAAACCTGTGAATCAGCCTTTTCTGTGACTTACGAGCATCTCTGTTGGTTCCACTTCTAACGTTTAAATTCATAAAGTGTTCGTTATTTATGATCACGCAGAGGCCGGTAGGCTGGCTGTTCAACTGGTACTGCTCGCTCTAAAAACAACAGAAACAGTTGGACACAAACATAATGAAGAAGTGGAGTAGCAATTCAGAATTTCATGCTCCAAGACTTATAATAACATGTAACTTTACTTTTCCATACTAGTCTAAATTGCATTAAGTGCTGCAACTTTTAAAATGCCTTCTGGTGACTCCTAAACATAGCACTGCAAGAAAACTATAAAGTACGATTTCATATTACATTAATAGGTCTAGACTTTACCTTCTTTAGCCTCTTACACTCTTTTGACAGATCATCTGAGAAAAAAAGAGTGAAACCGAATTCATTTCATGTATTGGCTGGTGTACGAGCAATATTAGACGATCATTTCTATTTAAATATTACATTGATATGATACCTGGACAGGTAACTTGAACGGGTTTAGGTGAAAGGCTGGTGTCATTCAGCTGTATGTTCCTCAGTTCAGGGTATGTCACTTTAATGTCCTCATCAGTTTGCAGGAGGTTCAGGAAGGCTCGACACGTGTCCTCTCCTTTATTCATGATCTTATCCACGAGCTCAATGACGTGTCCCTCTTCATCTTCTTTGTTGATGCTTTTCAGGTTGTTGTACTCGCGCGACGTTATCAGATTCTTCTCAGTAACTTTGTCGAGGATTAGTCTGCGGTCTGCACTCAAAGTCTGCTGAATTACTGTTTTATTACGTCTCACGGTGTCTTTGGCCGACATGTTGAATCTGACAGAGACAGACAGAGAAAACCATAAACTAAGTCAATGCATATAAGCAAACATGTGGCGGTGGTTAAGAAAGTTTTGGAAACTTACTATCACAAATGATTCTCTCCAGACTCCTCCGCCCTTATCGACTAGGCTAAAGTTAACGTTAGCTGCTTTCGATTTGAAACTTCGGAAGTCAAGTACGGCTTAATTTAACAGTATGTATTTCAAAGGTACCCGAGATAAGATAGCCCGCGTTTCTGGAGACGGTTAAGTCTGTCTACGCCAGTCATTTACTCCCCGCGGTTATAATATCCTGTGTGCAGGCAATCAGTTGAGAAGTTGGCCAGAAAAGGTTGAAGTGACAATGGAAGGAGGGAACGCGACGCGCGCCCACTGGCGGAAGTTAACGTTACCTTAGTGGGTGAGGAAAAAAGCATATACATAAGGTGCTTGTTCCTCATTAATGCACCAATGTAGAGCGAAAAAACTGTCTGTAGAAAAAGACAAAACAAAACGAGAAAAGTCTTATATCACATCATTCTTTATAGTGACTTGCGTTACTTTAATGAGCAAGTCTCCCTGGTGGTCTAGTGGTTAGGATTCGGCGCTCTCACCGCCGCGGCCCGGGTTCGATTCCCGGTCAGGGAACATCTTTTACAGTGGCGATTACTAGATTATGTGATAGCTTTTTGTAGGTATTGTGTGATCTTAAACATACAAATCCACATTCACTAAACCGTAGCAGGATAGCTATCGTTCGTTAACCTACTCAAGGGATCACTTTTAGGAAAACTAGTTTTTCATGTAGTTGTCACTTCACCTGTTTCCAAATAGCAATCTACTGTTACCTGTTTCTATGATATATTATACAATTCATTGATTTTTTCCTAAAATACATAAAATGTAATCACACTTGAACAGCCTTTTTGATATGCTGAATTTATTGTAGAGTCACATAGATACAGTACACTCAGTGACTAGTTTATTCAGTTTAATGAGTGAATCTGTTATCTTACCCTCATTCTTGTAGGTTAAACAACGATTTCTGATCAACCAAATCCCTAGTTTTTATCCTGCTTTACAGAGAGACAAAGGCTCATACAGATCACCTTTTTAAAGAATATTTTTATTCTGTATTTTTATTCATTGTTTTTGTTTTTTTTTTTTAAATTTACATATGATGTCTCAAAGTCACTGCAACTTACACCTTAGCTGTGAAATCTGTCAATTT
The DNA here is from genome assembly GCA_029783665.1 of Naso thynnoides. NCBI lineage: Eukaryota > Metazoa > Chordata > Actinopteri > Acanthuriformes > Acanthuridae > Naso > Naso thynnoides. The sequence goes on from JAQLOL010000004.1 coordinate 5,530,929, forward strand.
GTCAACCACTTACAGCAGCTGATATGAAAACTAGCTGACTGTCACAATTATGGGTCTTTGGCAAGCCACCCCACATCTTCTTTCCTCACACTACGGAACACTGATTTGGTTTTTTAGAGTAGGCTACGGCATGTTTTAAGTCTTTTGATCTTGCAGTGTTTTTATTGGAGAATTGCAATAAAGAAACAGGAAGAAACACATGGTTTCCTGACGCTATGTACAGTACGTGACGACATGCATCTTCCCCCAGAAATGAGTCATTGCCTTCGGTCCGAGAGGGGACTCAAGTCAGTCAGTGACCGAGTGGAGGAACAGCAGGAGGTAAACACTTCTTGTTAATGCTATTTACAGTGAAGACATGATGTTATACTACTGTAGAATTTGTGGTTTATTGCACTAATAAGAAAGTTTAGGCCCTACAAAATAAAAGTTAATCGTGTTTATCTATTTAGCATTTTTGAGAAAGCACTACAGTTGAGTGTGTAAACAAAACAAAGCGCTTATAACTTATTTCTTTCATTTTTGGTTGAAAATGTGAACATTTTTGTAGACCAAGAAACTGTGTTTGTTCTTAAAACTCACAATTAAAGAGAAGAGGATTTGCACGAGGAAAGCTGTTTGCCTATATACCTGTTTACATGTCTTACAACTGTCAGTCTCCTAATGTAGCCTTTTAAAAAGGGGAAGTATCAACAGCCAGGAAACTACCAGTTATACTTGAATGTGGACTTGCACAACAGCTTCTCTCTGTCGATCTTCTTCGCCAGAATCTGTGGTGTGTTTTTAAAATTTTATTCTCTGTCTCTCTTTGTGTGTGTATGTGTGTGTGTGTGCGTGTGTGTGCGTTTGTAATACCACTAGGTTAGCTATGATGCTGTTTCCTGTCTGTTTACTACTTTGGTCCTGTTTGCTGTTTTTTGGGGCATCACAAAATGGTAGGTAACAGAAAGTCGAGCTGAAGTCATAAATACACTTTCAACCCTTTTGGACCACGTCCCTGCTCCTTTTTTAGTCAAAAATAAAAATCTATCACAAAAAAATAACAAAAAATGAATTATTTTGTATTTTTAAAGTAAAGTCTGACACTTCCGTCTTTCATTTAATTAAGCTGCCATTGTAGAGGAGAACACAGGGACACAGGGCATGTTTAAATTCTGATGGATTTGTGTCGCAGCTCACAGTGATCTGCACCGCGCTGTGTATTAATTCTTATAGTTAGAACTCAATAATTCATGGCTAACATCAATTTAAATTGTGTTTTCCCTTGTAATATAACTCTGTTTTCTTTTAATAGAGACGGATGCCATCATCCAAGATGTCTGTCAGCATAAAAAGATGATTGCTTATGTGAGACTCAATATGTTCTTGTAACCTCCAGAGGCCACAATGGCAGAGCTATAGCTTGCTGCTTCAATACAATTATATATGTGTGTTTCAGTTACTATATGCTGTTCTTTATATTTGTAAAACTCTTTCAGCTGGATTATTATACAGGGCATGAGGATGAGGAGGAGGAAGAGGAGGAGGATTATGTAAAAGAGGATGACTTCCGCTGCCTCCTTTACCCTACAAATACACTCAACTGCTCCTGGTCATTCCCCACTTTACCGGAGGATACTCAAATCGTTGTCAATATCAGGTATTTTTTACAATTATCTATATTGTGTAATTTTATTAAGCATTTATGAATAATAGTGCTTATGAAACTACATCAGAATGTTTGAAATGTTACGTGTGTATCTTATTCTCTGTTTCTTTATCCAGCACTTGTGATGATAAAAGGAACGTTCACTCTCTTTCGTCTGCGGAGAGAGTTGGTTCAAGGTCTTTGATTCTTCAGGAGCACGAGATGTTATATGTAATCCTCCATTTTAACATAACCTTGGACAACCGATGGACTGTCTACAACTACACATACAGCTTGGATAATCTTGGTAAAACTCTTCTCAACTAAAAGCTGCACAAATGAATAACTTACCCCAAAATCTGACACTATAGAATTGGTTGGTCTTTGGTTGAAACAGTCAGTTATACTGTGCACACAAATTTGACATCTGTTCCTGGCCTGCGCTTCATTATTATATTAATCAAGCTTTTTTAACAAGTTAATAAGAGTCTGTCGGCAGACTAGCAGCTCTGTAATTCTATACATAAATACGGTGGTGCTTTGAGCTCAATGCTAATGCTAGCTAGGACACGTGTGATCAATATGTTTGAATCAGCAAACTGAAAATCTGACATCAAAGTGGCAGGAGAGGAACATTTTGATGATTGCTACATGTATGTTTACAATAACTTTTAGGCAGATATTGAGATATTTCACAGGATTAGTTAAAAAAAACTGATCCTATCAGAACCATGAATTTTCACAAAAAATGTTTGTGACAATCTGTTAAATAGTTGTTGAGATATTTCACTCTGAAAGTGATGGACTCACATCACCCTCCAGGGAACCCAAAGGAGACGCTCTGACTTAACTGTCACCAGTTATTCGTCTAATTTTGTGAATATGTGTGCTGCAGAGGTCCTGTCCCCACCCCAAAACATCTCTGCATCATTTGAAGATGGAGACCTGTTGGTGACATGGAGTATGCCCTTAAGTCAAGTAACCAGTAAACCGCATTGCTTTGAATACCAGCTGGACATGGGTGATCAGGTACAATATGTACGCTTGTTTGGATATGAATGTTGACATTATCCAACATGATATTATTTTCTGATGAATATAACCACGACAAAACTTCAGGAGGTGTTAGTCTGCCAAGTCAGCTTAGAAGAATCAAATCTATGTATTGTTTGTTTTTGAATCTTTATCTTGTAAAAACAGGAAAGACTCAGAAACTTGACCCAAGAACTGTCAACCAAACTGTCAAATGCAGATCCAAGTCACGTCTACAGTGTAAGGATTAGGACAAGAAAACAAAATTTATGCCAGCACAATTCCCAGTGGAGTGACTGGAGTCACACTGTCAGTAAGTGCTTTTTGTTTAAGTCATCTCCAATTGCGCTCAATCAAACTTTTCATTGTCTCCATCCATCGACTGATTGGATGATGTTTGCATCCTCTCATGTATGTCATAACCTCGGTACACTGATCAACCTCTTTGTGTGTGTGTGTGTGTGTGTGTGTGTGTGTCTGTTTGTAGCGGTAAAACCGCCAGTAGACCCACCCAACCTTTTTATCAATACACCACTGATCATCGCAATTTCACTTGGAATACCGATGATCCTCCTGGCTGTGCTGCTGGTGGTGCGGTCTCAGAGGTACAGAATGATTATCCAGATGACTGATGTGTGACACGCACACTGAAATGTTCTCATTCACACATGCACAGAGACTTTTCAACCCTTTTTTCACTCTTGCTTGTACTTTCTGCTAACCGTTGTAAGGTGTTGCTGATCTGAAAACAAAACTCTGTCCTTGCACTTAAAAGTCAACTCTTACGTCAGCAGAATATTGTTAGAACTGAAAATAGAGTGCAGAAAGGAGAAGTGAGAGGAGTGAGGAGTTGGTAAATGTTTCCTCTGAAGGCCATCACGAAGCATCCATGCAAAACTTCCTTGAAGTGCAGGGACTCCCCTTTGTGTTCTGAAATAGCCATACAGGTAAAATGTAAACTTAAAGAAAGAGAGAAAGGAAATGTAAAAGAGAAAAAGGGAAAGATGCCATTTTTTTGTCATCTATTTGTTTTTTAAAAGTATTTTAATAAAATACATATCCAAATGATTATTTTATACAATGCAAATGGCAGTAAAATTACCTTGAGGTGTGTAATAACATTCTTGGTTATTTGCATGTGTGTTTTTCAGGGTTTCTATGGTTTTGTTCCCTCCAATTCCTCGTCCCCCGCCAAAGTATATACATTTCCTGGAAAAAAATGATACATTCGACGTAAGTTTCAGGCTATTACTTACTTAGAACCTCTTCTAACCACAAACTCTTGTGTGGGTTGTTACAAGTGGTGCCACAGTTGAAGTTTTTCAGACCAACAGTATGCATGTGTTTTGTGTTTTCAGGTCTTCCATCCTGCCCCACCAGCTGAGCCTGTGGAGGAGATCACAGAGGTGGAGGACACAGAGCAAGACCCTGGGAATGCATTTTGAAAGCAATGCGAGAAGAAACATTCTCAAAAATGGTCACGTCCTGTTCCACAGCAACCATTCAGCACTTGTAAAGACGTGCAGAATGTGAAAGTGTTCTTGTGTGAAAATTGTGGTTCTATGTTGCTTGTGTCTTTTAAGTTTTGTGAAACTTTTATTACATTTTATTTACATTTATAAATTTATTTACAGCTTACAAAATGGGAATACCCTTTTTTACATGTGAAATAAAGTTTGAAAGAGTGATACAGTAGGTCTGTATTTTTGTCTGCTTATTTAAAGCTGCCGTAGGTAACTTTTTGTGTTGTACATGTAAAAAAAATTCATAATAGACAGCCATTAGTGACATGGTCTGAGAGTATTGCAAGATCTGTGTGGTTTCCCATGCCTCTTTATTTATGATTGGTAAAAATCCTAGTGCTCTTGTACTGTTTGCTCAATCAGAGACGCTCTCTGCACTCTCTGTCCTAATTGGTTGGTCTTCTTAGTGACAGGTCACATCGGTATGAGCTGATAAGCTGTTTGTGCCTCATGCACTGACTCACCTCTGCCGACAACAGTGTCTGCAAGCCACACCGCAGAGATGGGGACTTGCACTTGAGACTTGGACTCAAGCTGAGCTTAAGTCGCACAAAAAGTGACTTGAGACGTGACTTGAGATTAGACCTCAAAAGACTTCAGACTTGACTTGGACTTGATGTTTGGGACTTGTGAACAATCTTTTTTATTTCTTCTAGCAGTGACCATGTCTGACAGACTAAATCTCATTTCCCTCTTAATGCACATGCGTTTTTACCATTTTGCAATCTTTACTACTATCCGTAATACAGTAGGCCTACATGTTTTGAATTCCACAGATATAGCCATGCTATGTTTTAAGCACACTTAAAAGAGAGCGCGACAATAAACGAAATAAAACGCGTCACCTCAAACAGCTGCAGCTTGTTGTTTCCCAATGAGTCTCATGCTACAGCTAATATTAGCTTGCTAGCTCATTAACAGAAATTACCTATGGTAATTATAAAATCAATAAATTTAATATAAATTGATTTATCCAACCTTTATTTGCACTATACAGGGTGGTACTATAACAGACGTTCACACTATTTATGGGGGTCTTGTGTACACAGGACAACAACAACAAGCTTCAACTTTTAACATAAAATTATTAATAAAGATGCTAAATTAAAAATAATATTTACTAATGAACAATATTTAAAACAAAATTAATAATATATTAAGACTGATACCACTCTCATATATATGAGGTTACAGACAGCAGCTGCTTAGCTTAGCTTAGCTAAGCCTAGCCAAAAAAAAACTGGAAACAGGATAACCTAGTAGCCTGTCTCCATCCAGTTTTTGCCCAACTGGACAACAAGCAAGTTCAACTATTAACTGGGCTAACGTTTGTTAAATCCATAGCAAAACAAGTTGGCTCAAAAAGTACCCATAAAAAAGAAAATTGGTGTTTTACTCAGCACGTTTTTGTACAGATTACACAAAGAAGATATGACTGAATAAAGGTGATTTTGTTATCTTTGGACAGAGCCAAGCTAGTTAAATTAAGTTAGCTGGCTGTCTCTGTATTTATTACAGTCAGAAATTTATTCACTATTAATCTATGCAGTAATTCAGAGTAAAACAAATTGGCATGTTACACTGCTATGTTCATGACCAACAATTAATAGATATTGTGCATATTATCACAGAGGATAACTTGTTAAACAATGAGAAGTACCTCTGAAATTAACAGGGAAAAGAAAAATTTTGGCAGCAACATGGAACTGAAACTGAAGTAAAGGTGAAGGTTGTTGCAGCACTTTGATAGTTTAGAAACAAAGGGGTCCGCAACACCATATGGCTCCAGTGCAGAAAATTTATTAAATACCCATGACGTTTCGAGCTACAAGCTCTTCCCCTGTTGCGGACCCCTATGTTTGTTTCTATGCTTTGCTTGCGTTGGTCCAACACCCACCCTATATGGGTTTTTGGATGTGCGTACTGTTTTTTTCATTTTTGCACTTTGATAGTACCCACATCGTGCCCCCTGTGAATAGTGGTGAAAGGTACTTATATGTTTTTTTTTGTTGCTGTTCGTTTGTTTTTAAATTGGTGCATTTTGCACATAATATGTTGACTAGAAAATTCTGTGGATACTTAGACTGACATAAATACAAGCACAGCTTTTTGGTGCAAGCACTGACAAACTGAGATATACTGTATAAGATTTACAACAACAACAACAACAAAAATAGGGAATTTGTACAGTTCAGCAGTTTATCGAAACTGTCAGGAAAGAAGAAACACTGTGATATCACAATGACTAAAACCTAAAGTTAAGCTACTGACAAACTGGAAAGCTATCCAAGACCTATTCGTGCAACAGCACACCTACTTTTCATGAGGAGCTAACTTATTTTTTGCATTTTGTCTAGACTGAAATAAGGAAGGTCCTGTTGTAAGAGCTTATAATCAGTTATTGAAGAGAACGTGTTGCTAAATGAATAAACCAATGAGTGAGCCCAAAACAGAATCAGGATCCGACTTTTCTTGCATTGCTACATTTCCGGCATTGAGACGTGGCTGTTAAAGATAACAGATGTGCAGACAAACCACACAGATCACACAAATACTTCAGTTAAACTTCCCCAAGCATGTGTAAAACACAAAGAACATTTCGACTCAGTGTGTGGATGTGTGTGTGTGTTTGTGTGTAGAAAAGTTAACTACAATATAGCAGCACAATGTCTAAAATAACTCAACACCTTTCACTTTACAGTTGAGCAGACACTTCAGACCGAGGCAGAAATAAAAACAGCCTGTCTTGCTTACTATTACACGTGACAATGTGTGAAGTGCATACTATAAAATAAAGAAACCACAGCCAACACACACAGGGTGTGATACATTTGTACTGCATTTATTTAGATTTTACAAAAAACAATGTTCCTACACTTATTCAAACATCAAATTTAAAACTTTTCAATGACTGTCAAGGTCTCAAGCACATGGTACTGGTAAAAGTAACACACCTAACTGTCTATTTTACAGATACTAAAGTAATGCAAATATTAATACAATTAAAAACATATATAAGAGACAGTACATAGCTGCTCGATGTGGCACAGTCCACATGCTTCTGTCTTCTTGTTTGTCCTCCTGATAAACGCTGTTCTGCAGGGCTAAAGGCACGTCCTCAACACACTGAGCTGCCACTGCTGCTGCTGCAAGTTTCCATGTAGACAAACTCTGCAGAGGACACCAGAGAAAGTGTGTTATGGTTGAGCAAGCACTTCATTTGCCACAACAGACATCTCACATCTAAAGACGGGATTTTTTTGATGCACTGCAAACGTCAAAACACACAGAGTTCAAGACTCAGATGTAGCCACTGGAAATTTTATTCAGTATGTTTTTTGCACTTTGACACAAAGAAAATGAAAGATGTGATCTAAAGAAGCACTTGTCTGTGTGTGTGTGTGTGTGTGTGTGTGTGTGTGTGTGAGTGTGCGTGCTTGTGTGCCATACCTTGTCCAGAGCTGATGTATTGCAGCTGTGTCTTGTCCAGTGGATGTGTGAGGGGCGGCAATTGGACGTCAGAGGCTGCAGCCCTTCTGTAGCTCTCTATTAGTGTTTCCAGAGTCCTAAAATTCTGCAGTCTGATTCCTGAATCCTGCTTATCACACACACACAGGAAACCATAAACACAAATCCTTGCGTGTGTGTGTGTGTGTGTGTGTGTAGGCATGTACGACTTGTGTGCAGATGTTCACTCACCTGAAGACACCAGCCGTCGGCAGAGTGTATGAGTCTGTAGGTGTGAACAAACGGTGCTTTCCTGCAAAACATTAAGTTAAAAACTTGAATCTCTGAAACTGCAGAAGTCTTTGCCAATGAAAGAATGACTAATTTCAGACATGCAGACATGTTTGAGACAATGAAAGTGAAACCCTCGCTTAGCACTTATTTATTTCTAGAAAAAGCAATCCTACCAGTGTAAATCCACTTGAATAATCTAATTACCCTCTAAAGATACACACTGTAGCCATTTGGAAATTATGTGCAATTTCCCATGATTTTTTTCCCCACAATTCTATTTAACTTTCAAAATTTGTATACATAGCTAGCATTTATTAAATAAATACATTTAAAAATTAGGCCTGAATAGATTTTGAAACAAAAAGAATTTGCAACTTGTGCATATTCTTTCTATTTTAGTAAAAGAGGACGAGCGTAGAAGTGAATGTCCAGTTTTAATTGGTTTCATTTTCAGGGTTTTTCTTTTCACTTGTGCTATTGTAGCTTGAGTTTTACTGTAGTAGATTTGGTTGGCTTTCCTTTAATGGAGCTGCTTTAGGTAGGCAACACTCAGACCACAACTGTTTTATTTCAGAGAAGTACCTGAGAGTGGAAAAAGTCAGTAACACTTTTTACAGCCCACATCATTGTGTATTTTCCCAACACTTATTGTGTTATTCATCTGAACTTAAGGTGAGATTTCAGCATATGAATGAGTACATATGAAATACTACTGGTTCCCACTTGTATTTAGGAAAGAACGATTTGGGTCGAAAGAAGAAATAAATTATAATCTAAGTATTTTGTAAGTACTGAATACTTACAGGGCACAGTGCAGCTAAGGGACAATCAGCGGACCTTAATGACATGCTGCAGTACCTCTAAAGGGATTATAGTGTTTTGTGTTTCTCTATTAAAGACCGTGTTCAGTAAAACAATTTGTTTTGCCTTTTCCTCATGACAGATTTTACACAGTTGTTTAGTGGCGCAGGCAAGTGTCCACCGTTCTTTATTATTATTCAATCATTACAACGTAACAAGGGGAGAACAGTGAATACTTTACAGAGTATTATTAGATTACTGTATTATGTTATGTTTTTCATCCTCAGATGATAATATAAGACTTGTATGGCCGTGTGAGTAAAAAAATTAAGTGCGTTTTCTACCCAAGCCTGCCACTTATGAAGTGCTGCAGCACTGGATAAACAAAGAACCCGGTTTTTTTCCCACTTATTGTCACACTGGAAGCTTGAAATGTCCATGAATGTCCATTCCATGACCACCAGCTCAATGTCTGTATGTTCATAATGTTCAATAAAGAGAAAGAAAAAACTCTTGACCTGTTTTTTCCCAATCAAACCATGAGGTGGGGAACATATGTGTAATAAATCCCTGTGGTGGTGGTGTAGTTTGGCTGCCAAAGGAGGATGGGAGGGAAAACTGATTTGTTTTAACTGCACTTAGTTTATTCCATACTATAACATAATGTCCTCTGATGACTCTGCAGCCAACCGAATAGGCAGCAGTCAAAGTGCAGCAGGCTTAGAGTCAAGTCAAGCAGTTGTGATGGGCTGAAAATGCCATGCTAAGTTTTTGATGTAAACTTGGGGAGTGTGGGCCAGTTGGCCATGTGTCAATGTCGTCGTTCGGGCTAGTTGACATCCGGTCGCTCGTTGACATGGTGCAGTCGCACCATTTTGTCAGGCTGTTGATTGCAGGTCTGGGAGGGTGTTGCAGGCGTGCACTAGAGGGCAGTGTGTGTGTGTGTGTGTGTGTGTGTGTGTGTGTGTGTGTGTGTGTGTTATACTGGTGTTTAATGAGTGTTCCTGTAATGTCTGTGATAGAATAAGAGTGACTGTAGGAATGTGAATGAAATGAATGCATGTTTTGGTTAATATTATTTTTGTAAAGTCTCGTAGTTAAGTTAAGCCAATACCTGTTTTTGTCAGGATCAAATGTATTTATTTATTTGGAATTTGTGTGTACTTGTTTTTCTTTAAATAGATTATTTCTATTGTGTATTGTCATTTTGGTTTTAACATTTTTGTATTTTTGTAACATGTTTTGCTAAGATTGAAGATGAACTGACAGCAGCAGAACTGTAATGACTTGATGTGACAGAGAAATTGCGCAGCCCAGTATTAAACGAGTGTCAGCAGAGGCAAGACTCTAACTTTGGTTGTCCTTCTTACTAATCCACAGACTGTGTTTAATTGGCTACGCAGCGCACCCTTGCCTGCGTGACCTTTGTTGCCAGCCCAGATTTAACCTAGGTCTGACGCCGGTAACACAGGCACAACATCTACATGTATAAATCAAATTCGATAACAACAGAGAGGAACACATCATAATCACATAGGAAGTACTGCAGGATTTCATTGTTGCCTCCTGCTCGGCTCTGTTTAGCAGTTCCCCAACACCTTAGGTACTCAGTACTTAGAAAATACTTAGCAGTGTAATGTATTTCTTCTTACACCTTAGATGAATTACACAGTGACAGGAAATTACACTACAAGTCTTTGGCTGTAATTACAAAGTGTTATTGAGAATTCTTATAGTCCTCATTCTCTTTCACTCAACCCCAGTGATGTAAAAAATAACATCTGAAATGGTAGCTGAAGTTTTGCACTTTTGTACTGAATGTTTTTACAGCCAAAAATGTATTTACATAAGACTCACTCTTCGGTACCATCCCTTTATCACATACTATACAACAGCGGGCAGAGGTTTGCTACTGAGATGATAAACTGCTGTTTGGTGACCATCAATCTAAAAAGGAGCACTCAATTCACATACAACAGGTGCTATAGGTAACATTTTAGCACCAGTTAACAGTGCAGTTCCTGCATAGAAGTACACTTGTGTGCTGTTTTCTCAGGGTCGATGATGTCTGTTAAACTGTGAAAGTATACAGTTGTGTGACAGCTAATGAATGTTGACTGAAAGACATTAAAATGTCCCCGTAACAAGAGATAAACCTGAGCTACCTGAGTGACTGGGCATTTTTTATGGTGACCCATTAATTGAGTCAAACGATCAGAAGAAAATTTTGCCACACTTTTGGCTACTCTCACAGTTTCATGAGACACGGGAGGATTTATTTGCTGCTAAAATGTTACATATAGCATCTTTAAAGGTTACACATAATGTATTTTGAATAAAAAGGTGTGAAGCCCTTCATGGTATTTCTTCTCTGGGGTCCAACTTGCTGACTTTCTATGCTTTCATTTTAATCTGAGCCGTAAAACTGTCCTTACACCAAACTTGACTGCAAGTTTCTCATTTTATCAATTTGACAAATTATAAAGCAGTCAGGAACCAAAACTACAAGAAACATGACACACATGCACCTAAAAATGTACAAATCTTTAGTAATATTCTCACAAAAGGTTATTATTAGAGAAGAGTGTTTTGCAATCATACAGACAAGACAGCGGAAAATTGTACAAAATGAAACTGAAGCGTAAAGCGCAGTGTTTTTATCCTAACTCCTTTTTGTGCCATTTCACCGAAATGTATGCCTGTATGATAAATCAGCTTGAGTAACTGCTGTAAAACCTGAAACACAGACTTTACTGCCATACTGCGTAAAGTCACCACATCAGTACTTTAGCTGGTTTTATCCGTTGTCACGCAGATTAAGCTCAGGTCTCTGGTTTTATTATGTATAAATTATGTTATGATAAATCAAACATTCTCAGCGTATTCACAGATGAATAGACAGAAAACTGACCCAACAAACTCATCAGGGTGTGATATAACTGAAAGAAAAGTGTCACTTTGGTCACTTTTGTACAACTGGCTCACTGCTCACCTCACACACAGGCAGTAGGCCCCCTGCACAGTCCCACTGTCCCTCAGCAGAAAGCTCCCATCATGTCCAAACCTCTCCAGCAGCCTTTCTGTGGTCTCGGTTCCAATCTTCCCATAGTAAATAGACTGGACCAGCATGCCCTCCCTCTCCATGTTGCCTCAGAGGCAGCACCCATATGTACTAAGTGGGTGAGGATGCTGCAGTTTTGAGCAGCACATAAGTGTGAGAAAGGCTGAAGCAGGAAAAGCTTTTTTTTTTTTTTTTTGGTTTTCACACTTTCTGTCATGCAGCTGCAGCTCACATGTTGTGCAAACTGTCTAACCTGCAAGATTATCTGTTGTAAAATGAATTTTAAAAAGGGTGTCGTTGTTGAATAGTGCCTTTTCATGCAGTTCTTTTCGCAAGTCACAAAACAGAAACATCAAACAATGACTGATACTACTAAAAATAATAAAAATATTTCCACTGACAAATTTTGAGTTTATTTCTTTTTATCTGTTATGCAGGCTACATTCATATACATTTGGACACTTCAGCTGCATCTAAGTGGCTTAAGAACGTCACAGCATATAGTGCAGTGAGTTAAAGCAGACAGCTTGAGAAAAAACAATGTTGCACACATTAACCACCAGCAAACCCACCTGCACACACACAAAAACAAAGACCTTAAAACCATGGGCTGTGGTTTGATCTGATGCTGCTGTTTGTGTTTACCTGAACTTTGACTCAAAGATGAGAGGTATCACAGAGCAAAATACTTTATTAACGTGATTACATTAAATTCTTACTAACAATTGTGTTTAAATAAGATAAAACAAAAATGATGTCATAAAAATAAATAAATGACAAAACCAAAATAATAGATTCTTTTAAAATCTTTGTTCGAGTTTGTTCAAAAACTGGGTTAATGTTAAAGTTTGCCTCAGTTTAGACCCATATAATTGTTGGAACCTCATTGTCTGCAATGACCTGAATAAAAACTTAACAAAGAAACACATTCTGTCATTGTCTCGAAAACTTCAAACAGTGTTAGCTTTGCTACCAACAACAAAATGTCTCAGTCTCAGATATCAGGCAGGGAGCAAAATACCTGGTCTCACACTAAAATATAAAAATAATGGGACTAACATATTGAAATAAATTAAAAATAAATAAATAAAAATAATCATAAGTTAATCAACCGAACATGAAACAACTGACACACAATATCCATCCATTGTCTTCCCCTTAAGCAGAGTCGGGTTGTAGTGGCAGCAATCTCAGTTGGGCATTCCTGACATCCTTCACCCCAGCAACACTCTCAAACTCCTCCTTGGATATTGTGAGATGTTCCAGGCCAGATGTGATATGTGATCCCTCCAGTGAGTTCTGGGAGTGCCCAGGATCCCCTCCCAGTTGAATGTGATCAGAAAACTTCCAGAAGGATGCGCTCAGGAGGAGGCATCCTGAACAGATGCCCAAACCACCTCAACTGGCTTCTTTCGAAGCGAAGGAGCATGGCCGCTGGTGCTGCACCAAACCACCTGGTCATCTCCTGCTCCCGCTTCCAATCACCTATGAAAAATACCCCAAGATAATTAAAGTCCCTCACTTGAGGTAGGAACACATCTCCCAGCCAATGAGGGCACTCCACCATTTTTTGGCAGAGAACCATATCCTCAGATTTGGAGGTACTGACTCTCACGTCACACTCGGCTTCAAACCTCCCCAGTGCCTGCTGGAGGTCACCGGTCGAAGAAGCCAGCAGAGCCACATCATCTGCAAGGAGCAGAGATGCAATACTACGGTTCCCGTACAAGCTGACACTATGTGTGGAGGTGTGTCCAGTCATATCTTGTCGGTCCCTCTCGACTTTCTGCACCAAAAGCGACTCCTTCCCCACCAGGAGGATTACACACAATAACCCCATAGATATAATGATTATTTTAATTATTTTTTGTCTATTTAAAGAAAACCTTGGTGTTTTGATAGCTAGTGGGGTCTGAGAGGCAGCATGAGTCTGAGGTTCTGCAAACTGCTGCTGTACTTTGTGCCTGAAAGAGTTGACATCTTCCTCTGGTTCGGCCACTTGGTCCAAATGCTGAAAACAAAGAGATACGAGCATAGCATTAGTCTTTTATTCCATTCAGGTTCTAAATGGAAGCTTGTTTTGTTCTTGGAGGTGGGTTACCCCACTGACAAAATTTCCCCAAATCTCCCAAAATTACTACAAGGTCTTTCAATACACAATATTCCTTTTTAGAAACAATCAAATCTAAGTTACTTTATTTCCCATAGGAGCAGCATGGCACTGTGGATGGCTAAGTCAGGCTGACAGTCTATCACTTAGGTCATGAAATACCTTTATATATATTTTATATATATATATTTAACCAATTTCTGAAACGCAGTGGGCAACCATCTTACAGTACCCAGAGATCAACTCCAACTGTAGCACAGTGTCCTGATCAAGGGGACAGACAGGAGAACTATACCAAGATGTATATATTGTTGTTTTTTTAATGGGGTAACGAGAGCACTGGGGAAAGAACGGGGAAAATATACAGACTCCACAGAAAAAGGTACCGCTCCAGCAATCAAGTCCAGGACGTTATATGAGACAACAGTGCTGTCTACTGAACCATCATGCTGTCCATTTGTAGTTTGGGTGAAGAATCAGATACAGATTGATTTGAAATTTGGTACACAGTCATTTCCCTGATTTCCCCTAGTTTTTACTTTGGTCATCCTTAAAGTATTTCTTTTTACTTATATCATCATGAGTATTTATATATATCAAATATTTATATATGTAATACTTCTGTTTGTGACTACATATACCTGCAAAACTAATGAAATTTTTCATCAGCCTCAGATGAACCTTGTGTTTATTGCTAATCACCAAATCAGCTGTCTTAGAATCATAGTGGTAACCTAATCTAGCTATCTAAATAACGTCTTCCACAATGATGCAAACAACAAAATGCTGCTCCCATTAAAAAAATGGATGGATTTCAGATTATGATACCATAGCGTTTGTACTGTATTTTTTGGTTTTGTTTTTTAAGAATCAGACAGGATGAAATACATATTTCAGGAGAAAAATGGGAATACACACCTTATCGATTTCTTCAGACAGGCTTTTGAACTGAGGATCATACGTTTCCAGCTTCATACATAAGACTTTGATTTGATGAAGGTACTTGTGAAAATCCTTTTTCTCCAGCTGGAAATGTGCAGAGTGAAAAATCTTGTTCCGGACAGATGAAACCTAAACAAAGATAAGAAGCAACATTAGGCTTCATGTTAGGGGAACATGAAGAAAAAAACCACATGGAGCTTGAAAGATATGACAGCATCTGACAGAATGGCTGTTTTTGAAACCACCTACTACATACTACATAATGCATACTGTACTGTATTTACTACATACTGAACACTAAATGAATGATCAGTATGTTATCCGTTCACACTTAAATGAACAGGCAAGTTATTGAGAACCCATTTCACACAAGTTCGCAGTGATAGCAAGATTCTTTCTTTACAAATGCCTGGCTGGGTTTGTGATGTTGCAGCATATCGCACTGTAGGAAACAGTAGGCAAGGTAGAGTGGCAGTATGCATACTGGGGATTTTTCTCTGAATGAGTACATATATGGGATTTTAATTTTTTTTTTGGCATACTGTAGATTTTGCTTGTGTTTACATACAGCATATCACATACTGCTTCTTGTCCAACTCAGTATGCATTGCTAGCATAGTATGCGGTTTGAAAATAGCCAATATCCCTTCGCTCATCTGTCCCTTCCACAGTAGGTTAGAGAACTGGTAATACTGACTTTTAAAACAAGTGTTTGCTGTAGAAGTTAGAGACACTGCACTACATCCGTGTATGTTTATGTCTATGTAAAGGTGAATTTCATGCAATGTATGTGTATCTGTACAAATAAGTGTTTACCTGTGCACATGAATCCCCAAGCTCAAACTTCTTGAAGTGTTTGCAGTGAGTCATAAGACACAAAATTGCAGCAATGTCAAATTTTTCCATGGATGTATGATCTTTGTGACCATTTGGCATGTAAACCTAAAAACAGGTCAAGGTATCATTAGTGAGACATAAGACCAAAACAATTTTGATATTTTGATTATATCTATCTATTAGATAGATCTATCTATTAGATAGATAGATCTATTAGATAGATAGATAGATAGATAGATAGATAGATAGATAGATAGATAGATAGATAGATAGACAGCAAACTTACTTTTGCTACTTCCAATTTATCTGTGGCCCACAGGTGTGGTTTACTATTCTTCCAGTGAACCCTTCCACTTGGATTGGTGTGGTTGCTCTCTATTTCCTTTTTCCAAACAGAGCACACATCACAGTCCATAGGAGTCTAAAAATTAGAAAAACAGTTTAAAAAAATCTTTCAGGAAGACTCACTGAACATATCATGTGTCCAAACATGCACTCAATATTTTTTTTAAATGAAAACTAAGCAGAAAATGTCGGAAGCTGCCATTTCCCCGATCACTTCTTTATTGGGACATCTGTGGTAGGTTTGAAAAACCTTGAATCTATGTCCACCTCCTCTTCTCAGATACACTTCATGTCCCTTATATGACATTTCCCTCAATCTTCACTTAAAAATTGGAGCAGGAGGACACCTAAGGTGTCTGTATCTATTTAGAGAGGTTTTTAAATTTTTATTTATTTATTTTTTTAAAATATAATTATTGAGTGATTATTACAGCCAAGTTGCACTAAGGAGCTCTAGAGGATAGCCTACTTTTTGCATGCTGCAATAAATCTGTACAACTGCTGGCTCAATACAAAAGTGTCTCAGTGAAACTAATTAAAACCATAATTTTAGATTAAAATCCAGTTAGATTATTAATAGCTTGTATGCAGTCAAATAAATTAGACAGTTTTTTTTCTGAGTGGTCACCTCATTTTTGGTGTGCAGTAAGAAGAATACGATCCTAGTTTGAGATGCCATGTGGAAAAAGCACTAGGCCTATACAACGTAACTGGTTTCGGAGGCGTGAATGACATTTTTATTATTATTTTGCC
>JAQLOL010000004.1:5551155-5563967 GCA_029783665.1 Naso thynnoides
CTGTATGTGTGGATGTATGAGACAGTGTGTGTGTGCATGAATCACTATGCGTGTGTATTTCACTGAGTGTGCGTGTGCAAGACATAGTGTGCGTGTGTGTGTGTTTGTGTGTGTGTGTGTGTGTGTTTCCTGGCATTACAGAAGAGACTGAGAAAAGACTTTGAGCAACCAATTGCACATATACACTTATATGTACCATATATACCCTATAGTTAGCTAGCTGGGGGTTATTAAGGCTCACTTTGAAACATGTAGGAAATCGATAACTAAAATAGAAATAGACAAGCAAGACCGCCTGCTGCTATGTTGCTGTAATTTTGACAAAAATTCAAAGTAACCCACAGGCTGCACAGAACATCATAAAGTGAGGATATAATAGTAGGCGTACTGAGTGAGAAGAGCAGTTCTCTAGAGATTTCCTGTCATTCAGTTTGTCAGTTGGAGCCCCACTCAGTCCAAACTGAGATACCTTCAAACTGTTGAATGGGCTGCCATTAAACTTTGAAAGAGAGTATTTTGTTAATTTCATCGTCACATCATTGTGCAAACCTTCTGTATCAGCTTTCTCAATTTGTGCCAACATCCAAAATGTAAGAGCCATTGCAATCATGTAGCTGGAAGAGAAACTTGGATGGCTAACAATAAGCAGCCTTGAACAAAGCAAAAATGATAAAGTGAAGTCAAATGTTTCTTGAATAAAAATGTGAACACAACAATAGTCAAAGTATTTAGCCATGCTAGCAGCATTATCAGTCTGTTCACCTCTTTGATCTGGACTGAAATATCTCAGTACCTACTAGATGGATGGCCATGAAATACTTTACAGGCATTTATTGTCCCCTGACAGTGTATCCAAAAGTCTTTGGTGATCCGCTGACCTTTCCTGTAGTGCCACAATGAGGTTGACATTTGTAGATTCAAGTGAAATGTCTTTAAAATGATTGAATAGATTTGCCATGACATTTCATGGCCAAATTTATGCCTCCCTCAAGATGAATTGTAATTTTGTAACTCTTTTTTTCGGTCATCTAGCACCATCAAGAGGCAACAATTTTAAATTATCCAATAAATGCCAAAGTTCTGACACTCCCATCAGTATCAGCTGTTTTTAAAGTGTAATGCCAGTTAGCAAAGCAAGCTAACACTTAGTGGTGAATTTGGTGAACTGTACAACATCAGCATGTTAGCACTGTCTCTCAGATTAGCATCATTAATGTTAAAATAGATGGCTGCATCTCTTTTTTCTCCCACTGAACAAAAATGAAGCCAAAATATCCTGATACAGGTGCTGTCATCCTGCGCTGTTGATATGTAGAGTTTGTGCACAATGATGGAGCATCATAATCAAGGTCCCGCTCAATATCACTGGAATAAGAACTACCTTACATGTAAAAGACTAAACACAAAAATTTATTTGATGTTGAATTTTTAGTTTGGCAGATGTCTTATCTGCTTTCATGCTTTATAAGCTTTACTGCAGCCAAACAGCAGGGGGCGATCACGATGTATTGGCTTCCTTTTTGAGGTATTTTGACTTGTCAGTGGTTATCATGTTGATGTTAGCATTTACCTCAAGGTGTGGCTGTGTCTGTTTACAGCTTCACAAAGATGCTAGCCCGTAGATTAGGTTGTTGACGGACTTGCAGAGGAGAGTTGCTCCATGTTGCGAGTTTTTAAGTATGAATACGTGTTGGTGGATAATGACCTTCCCTGATCACTTGCAGCTGTGATTACAGTTAAGTTTTATTTAATTATGTTTTTACATTATTTACTGTCACACTACTATTGTAGCTCCTGCAATAAAACCTTAACCTGACACTTTAGCAACACCGTTTGTTCTTTTCAGGGTGAGAGGAAACATTTAAGATAAACAACACAGTAGGAATAAAAAAAAAAAAAACTCCATTTAAGTTGGAGTATTTGCTTGCCTGTGTTTTTTGTTAGCTCTTTGATTGACTGCACTTCTGCCTAGTGCATTTTGGGACACGCTCCAGCCCCCATGACCCTGACTTGGAGTAATGATGAAATGATAGGCCTACAGGTAAATAGAGTTCATCTCTTATCTTGTTTATGTGACTGATTTAACCGACGCACAGGATAAGAGGCCTAGAAATGCAGCTGAAACAGGCAGGAACAGTCACAGGATCCCCAATTAAAACGTATTACATTACAATTATGAAAATGAAAAGACGTTTGTGTTGTATCAAATAATTTCATCTTTACATGAAAATTTAATTAGTCTTTTAGGATGCACAGAGAAAAACAAATATGCCTCTATCTTTGTAATTGGATCTCTATGGATTTGACGATAGTTAAAGTAGATTAGACGCCCTGGAGTGTGTGAGTGTGTGTGCATAAATGAGCCCTGCTCAGCAGTCAGTCGAGGGGACACAACATTATTAATGTGGGTGTGTGTGCTTGCAGGTATGCATGGGTGCATGTGAGTATATAAATACATATATGCATTTGTGTGCATGTGTCGGAGTGTGTGTATGTGTGTGTGAGTGCCCACAATCCCAGCAGGGTGTTTTTTTTTAAGCAGAGGAGATCAAAGAGACATTAGTATTCTGAAATAAATCACATGCTCAGGCCTCACTCTGTGGGTCCCCAAACACATACACAGGAGACACACATTCTCTCTCCCTCTGTCTCATTCTCTCCATCTCCTCCTTTCTCTTTCCCCTACCATCTCTCTCTTCAAAAGACACCACCACCACCACCACCACCACGCCGCCTTCCCTTCACCCTTCCCCCTTCCTCTCCCCCCAGCCCCTAGCGGCCTTCAGAGCTATCTGCTTACTGGCTCTGAATCCTTTGTTACATCCTTTCAGTTTCTCACGTTCCAACTTGAGCCCTGTCTCCTCCCTCCGTCTGCAAATAAGCAGGAAAATGCTTTGTCAGAGAAAACTGTTGTTCATTGCCGAAAAAGTCAGAAACGCAAAGTAGGGGCTTTTGACAAGTGTATCCTTAGGGAGAGACCTCCATCTTTTTCCCTGTCTCCATCTTTCCCCCTGTTCATCCTTTGCACCCTCTTTTTTCACCTTTCTGTCACTCTGCCTCTCTTTCTCCATCTCTCCTCGAAGCTTAGCGGCAGAATGACTCCTGGTGATGGTGATTATTTTTTCTTTCTGTTTTTGGTGGGTGAATCTCTTTTTGGAGGAGCGTGAGCACTTCTAAGACTTTTGATAATGTTACGACTCACTCGCAATTCTGAGTTAATGGGAGTTGTTCCGCTGGGCAGCCAGCAGCAGCCGGACTTCAGTTTGCTCTGAAAGATGGTCACTGCTTTAGCCAGTGGGAGAAAAAGGGGAATAGAGGAAGAGAAATAAAAAGGAAAAGGAGAAAAATGATTGACATGGTACGGCTAGAAGAAGAAAAATCTCATTTTTAGCCACAGAATTAGAATTAGTACAACATAAATGCCCCCTGTGGCTCCCTGACAGTAGCAATATCCATGAGATTTACGGTTTTCTTTGTGCTTTGTTGTCTGTGTGTGTGTGTGTGTGTGTGTGTGTGCATTTGCATGAATGTGCGCATATTGGCACGTGTGTGGGATTGACAAGTTTAGGCCAATCTGTACATGCATGTGCTTATTTATGTGAGTGCGTGTATATGTGCGTGTCTACTTGTGTGTGTGTCATTTTGATAGCCACCCACATGAATATGCAGATCAGTTTTAGAGAGCGTATGTGCTCAGCATTAAAGCCCACTCTCCACTGCTGACCCAATTTCACACACTGCAGTGTGTGCGTGTGTGTGTGTGTGTAGGCATACACTTGCTTATCAATGCATTCCGCCAAGCTTGGAGAAACTGTGCGGCTAAGACGGAGGTGTGTGAGTGAGTGTGTGAGTTGGCCTATGAGTGTTTATGGTGTTTATGAGGCAAAAAAACACATGCGATAAGTCTCATCCAACACAAACACATTCACAGTTAGCTGTGAATTTAAAATAAACATTAATGCGTGCTGACCAAACCACATGCCTCTACAAACTGAATCACATTCTGCTCAGTCTTTGTATCGGTTGTTAGGGCTGCCTCGTTGGCAAATCTTTGAAACGTGTAAAGTATGTAAAAGTACTCCTCAGCGAATATTTTTTTGGTTTAACATAGTTTTCTTGGCACTGGTGGTAAATCTACTTTTTGTTCCTGACTGAGAAACTATGAATCAATCACTGCCCCGCCCACCACGGCTGCTTGGGTGATGTTGACCGATGAAAGAGTAGTGTGCGTCAAGGGCACTATACCGAATATGTTAAAGTTTAAATGTGGCTTATGTGTCAAATAAACAGATGGTGATGCTTACACATCCAGCAACAGTCCATGTCAGGTCCTTTCTTACAAACCAGGAAATATAAATCATACAATTGCTGTGGAAAAAGCAAATAAATTTATCTTCATTTTTTGTAAATTAAACTTTTTTTGACAATTTAGTTGCAAAATTGTTGTGAACAGATGTTCACACAATGTCACAACATTGTATGAACATCTTTATCGAAACTTCTTTTGATCACACATGGAGGAAGTTTGACTTAAGTAGATGTAATACAAATAGCGACAAAATCTATATTAACAACAGTAATGTGGTGGCTCAGTGTTAGCACAGTCCTCTTGCTAAGGACACTGGAAATGAATCCTGTGTGAGGCAACTTTGATTCAGTGATTTTTAATATTTGTTAAATTCTTTTTAGATTTTCAGAATATAGGGACCTGCTGAATGGACATAATGAAGGATGAGTCATGGCGGAAAGAGTGAGATCATGGATACAAGCGGCCAAAATGGGTTTCCTCAGGAGGGTGACTGGCGTCTCCCTTAGGGACAAGGTGAGAGATTCAGTCATCCGTGAGGCACTTGGAGTGGAGCCCCCTGCCTCTGGTAAGGATGCCTCCTGGTCACCTCCCCATGGAGGTGTTCCAGGCAAGTCCAGCTGGCCCCAAGGCAGGTCCAGGTCCTGGTGGATGGATGGACAGATGGATGGATGTTATCTTTCTTTGCTTTCATCAAAAAGCCAAAGTGTAAAAACGATGACTTATAATCTTTCAAGGTTTTATGCACTATTTGCTGGCCATACACAGTGGATGATTTATAAGTTCATGGCCTAAGGTAGATGGTATCAGTTTAAGAAAATCCAGCCCATTTTCTTTTCACCATAATTCTCTCCTACATTAACACAATCCAGTGATTTGGCGTCTCGGACCTCCAGAAAGTGGTCCACATCAGTGATGACCCACCTCTTCACAATTCTGTAAGATGGGGCACTCTCTGCTATTGACACAGTGTCCTCTAGGACCTCTTTAGATGAGCCCTTGAGACAGAGGTAGAGTATGACTGCACAAACTAACCACTTGAAACAGAAATAGAACAAAACAGTACACATTTTTACATTTTTAATTTTTACCGTAAGCCATAAACTTATCAATCATGC
Source organism: Naso thynnoides (assembly GCA_029783665.1). Taxonomy (NCBI): domain Eukaryota; kingdom Metazoa; phylum Chordata; class Actinopteri; order Acanthuriformes; family Acanthuridae; genus Naso; species Naso thynnoides. Next base: position 5,556,580 of record JAQLOL010000004.1, read on the forward strand.
ACTGTAATTATTATGTTCCACATAATGCAACTGTAATGAAGTTCCTTCCTAGATCTGTGGACTTGTTGACCAATGCATTATAATCTTTCACCCTGATCAAATAGCAACCTTGCCTTTTACCAGCAACTGCTCTGATTAATATGTTTACATTGGCTAAAACTTTGACAAGCTTAATTTTTCTGGGTGGTTGGTGATATGAAATGCAAATACTTTATCTTTGTTTTTAAAATTCAGGTGTTTACTCAGTTAGAGCAGACATTTTATCAGCAGACTTCCATGTTGTCAACTCAGCAGTGCCAGTCAGCAGAACCATCCAGGCTAAACTAGCAGTTCATCCAGCCACCAGTAGATGGAGACGTTGAGAGGAGACAGGCCGAATGGCAAAGCTGAGGTAATGGCTCTCTGGTCTATTGTTCCCGGAATTCATCCTCTCCCTCCACCCTCTCCTTGTGCCTTCCAGTCTAACTTCCCCCTCATGGACTTCAAAGGAAAGGAAGGAAATAGAAAATAAGGTGAATTCATTTGCCCCCCTAACCCATGCCTACATGTTGCAGCAGATGTGCTTTTTAATTGCTTGTGCTAAATACATAACCTATTTCTGTATCCTTTACCAAAGCCTAAATGATGATCTGGGTAGAATCTATGCTAATGCCAGAAGCCCTCATAAAACATTAACATTACCTCATACAAGCAAAGCACCTTGGAAACAAGTTGCACAAAAACAAAAAAAAAACAAAAAAAAAAGAGGAGCACTGTAAAGCACTACTTGGTGAGAGTATGGCTTAATAAGATCTGGCACCCAGTGCTGCAAACTCTAACAGACATTCCTTGGCATCTTTAACCCTCAACCAAGAAGCCTCAGCGCAGACTGAACTCTGTGAAGTAGATCAATGGGAGGATTATCGCAGGACCAAGATGCCAGTTATAGAGCAGCTCTGTGCTGCCTCAGTGAGGGGAGAAGATTGAGAGGCTTTCCTTTGATCTTGTGCTGGCGCATCTGAGAGGACCCGCTGCTGATGATAATGATGCTGAGGCCCATTGCAGAGAGCCAGGCTGGGGCTCGGCCCCGCTTTTGCTCCCATTCCTATACTGACGATATAAAAGGCTGGCCTGTGGAGGGTTGAACGGGACAAACGGATTTAGTCGGACGGATTGTGGATTCGCGCAAATTTATCCCAACAAATGTTTTTTCTCTTCTTCCTGAAAAGGAATGTTATTGATGCAACAGTGGTGTGTGTTTGTGTGTGCGAGCGTGTGTGTATATATGCTCGGGTTGTTCCTCCGTCACATTAGATCCAGCTGAACACCTCTGTCCTCTTTCAAGGACACCCCTCCCTCCCGTGTGTCTCCGTCCCTCAGCCTCCGTCTCTGTCTTTCTTACACACACACACTTTCTTCACATATACACAATTCACACACACTTGCACTTCCTCTCTCTTACTCTGTGTGACAGGCCACGGTGCTGGAGATGGCTGCTGACATTCTGGACAGTAAAAGGCTTAAGGTGAAATGTGTGTGCGAATGTGTGTGTGCGAGTGTGTGTGTCTCAAAGGCAGATAGAGGAACCTTACAATTCTTCCTTCAGTGTATCTCTACGTCTTATCTGAGTGAGTGCTGTTGTCACACACAGATTCTCTTACAGCTGCACCTGATTTGTGACTGCTGCTGTCATTTTACTGACTCCTTATGTTTCAGTTTGACCATTTGCCAAAACTCAATGATTTTGATAATAGGATGTAAGGTCAATAATCTCTTAATTAGTGCTAAGTGGGAATTAGATTAGGCTTTTGTTCATTTCAGAAACAGCTCTAGTTAACCAGATTAGCACAGTGTGGATTAAGCCGGGATGAGGACAGAGCTGTGGAGGTTAGACAGGAAATGACTGACATGTTTGGCCTCAGGTCACAGCCATGCTGACCAGGAACGTGTTATCTGATTGGCTGTCAGTCAAGCTTGGGTAAAGATGTCCAGACAGCCTATTGGCTACTGAGCGGGGACAACAGAGCGCTAGTGGCTGCAGGCGAGACAGTTTGACGATACAGGGTGATACAAGACAAAATCTTAGTCACCTCACCAACTCCACTGCAGCGAAGCCCATCCAACACCTCACACAGTCATGCTCCTTTCTCTCCGCCAGTGTTATTTCTTTACCCTTCTCTCTCATCCCTTTGCCCCTAAAGAGCTTTTCTCTTCAACTGACCTCTTCTCCCGTTCATTTGATGGGCCCCTGCTAAGAGGACTCCATCCGCTCTCTTCCCCGTCTTCCTCCCTCTCAATCCTTCCTTTCTCACCATCTTTGCTCGCTCTTCATCATCATCATCATCCTCCCCGCCTTCCTTCCCTCACTACCCCCGTCTATTCTGTGGCCCAGCGTGGGTGGCTGAGTTTAATGAATTCTCTTTTCTCTCAGCAGCCAGGCACTGATTTCTGATTGTGAAGAGGTGTGTGTGTGTTGTGAGTATGTGTGCTTATGGGTGAGTGAGCAAGTGAAGCGTGCACGCACACACATGCGCGCACACATTTTACATATTCACTTTCACTGCCATGACTGTGATCATTTTATCAATCTAAATAAATCTCGGCCTTTATCCCAATGAAGGCTTCAGGTTGCACTTCCTCTTTATTAAAGGAGGAAATCGACGACTGTCAGCTTTAAAATAGCTTGCCCCAGGACGTGTCTGTTGTTGTTGTGAACGCTACCTGCTGTCTCCTGCAGCCAGAAACATGAGTCTTGTTTTGTCCTCTGCCTGTGATGTCTTACTAATGCACAGGAAACTAGAAAAACAGTCAATGACTGCAGAAAGCATCTCAGATGAAATGCAGGATGATTTTTAGCTGACAAGACTCTGTTTTGTTGTGCACAAGTAATGAATGTTAAGGTTGTTTGGTTGACAGGAATTCATACAGGCGTCTTACATGTGCACAAAGTCAATGTACCATTTTGTGCCAATGAAGCATCCATTGCAAGCTTTATGTCAGCGTTAGCGTGTTGGAGAATTTCTTTCGGGCAATGTAGATTTGGCAATGCAAAATACTGTATGTCGTGCTGCGGTGAGCTGCCATGTTTAAAATTACAGCTATCTATCAATATGGCCCTTTTCATCTAGTGCCGTCATTAGATCGTAATGTTAATTTGTGCAATTATTTGGTTTATTCAGCTGTGCTTTGTGTTTAGCAGTAATTAGCAAATGTTAGAGTGCTAACATGCCAAAGTAAGATATTTAATATTATAAACTCAGCAAATTAACATAGGCCTAGTGTGAGTATTATCAGCACCATTGTGCTTAGGGCCCTGACACACAACAAGTTGCCGGTCAGTTGTGAGTCTGTGTTGGGCTGTTGGTGAGCGTCCGTCGCCCTAGTGTCGCAGTTTGTCCAGTTGGCCATGGTTGGCCCTTGTTGGCAGCTGTTTTCGCAGATTCAGCATGTTAAATTGGTGACAGAGCCTGTGGTTGAGTGAGAAGACTGATTGGCTGCTTCTGGAGATACTATCCTGGTAGTTAGTGTTTTGCCTTTGGATGACTGGACTGATAAGTTCCTTCAACATGTGGAGATAAACAGGAAAGAGCCAAGCAAAGTTTTAATGGGATGTTTCATCTGACTCCAGCTCTCGATTCAAGTTCGGGGAAGCCTCTTTGGCTTTTTGCTTTATTATAAATATTATACGAGACCTTTTCAAAGTGCGGTCTTTCCTAATTTTTCTCCTCCAAAACCAAAAGACCAAAAGCTGACAATGCCAGTGTCATTTGCAACAATTTCTCAGACATTTTCTTGATTAAAAGAAGGTATAACATTCATGAATGAATGAAAGAATGAATAAATGAGTTGTGAAAAAATGGCTAGCAAAACCTGCTTTGCCATAACAATGGTTTGTGTAATTGCATTTATAGTTCTTTCTCATTTCCCTCCTCAGTGACAAATGCACACTGCCTCCACCTGTTGGTCTCAAGAGTTATCACCTATGCAGGTGCAGATCATATGTGCCAGTTGGTGGCCAATGCATTCAATTGTAACTTTTTGGCTAAAAGACAACGTTAGGTGACCCAACAGCTGTCTTCTTTGCCTCTAGATCTTTGATGTTGGTTTGATGTGTCTGGGGTTTTAAGCATGGATTCAAAGGGCTGCTAGCATGGCTTTAGACTCTTATTTAGACTCTTGTAGCTTAAAAGTCAGAGCAGTGGATACATATAGCCAAAGGGTTACTGATTAAATTCCCTTCCCTGGCCAGACAAATGCAGCTTGGATGAAACTTGAATGAAAACTATTCATCTTTTTGGGAGCAGCAGTCAAAATACCAAGTGACCCCAACTGTGGTTTCATTACAGCACTAGAAACTGACTGAACTGTATGAAAATGAGTCAAAACTTTGCTTGGAAAGTGAGTGGAGCCCAATTGACTTTCCAAATAAACGTGGAAATTTGTAAACTGGGTTGCATTCCCCTTTTCATGCCAAACACGACACTTCAAAAGGATGAAACAATCCTCCCTCGAATCTGAGCAGTGACTCGGAAAGTGGATCATCTCCACATCTCCACATCTGTCTGAGGTCACCACCGCAGAGCAGGTGTTGCTGTCCTGCCTGCTGATTGGACGGATGGATTAGCTGCTTAACGAAGGGAATTTGTTTAATCTGATAATTGTCAAGATGAAAACATATTCGGTAATTCTCTGTGGCCTCCATTTTTTCTGTCCTCCTGATTAAAGAGACTTTCATTCTGGCACAGACACACAAATTAATGGAACAGTTGTTGTTATGACCAGGAGACAATGCTCTGAGGTGCGCTGGCACACAACACACTCATACAGAAACACACAGTCCCCTGTGTGTAGCCCCCCCTGTGGTATGGTAATGAGCTGCTAATCTCTCTGGTTTACACAGCCAGAATGTGTGTGTGTGTGTGTGTGTGTGTGTGTGTTTGTGTGTGCGCATTAAGGTGCAGTGTGGAAAAGCCTGAGGAATTCTCTTAGGCCATCAACCTTCTGCTCTCACTTGGGCGCAGGCTGTCAACACATTAAATAGTGGAATCTATTCTGTTAGTGTGTGTGTGTGTGTGTGTGTGTGTGTGTGTGTGTGTGTGTGTGTGTGTGTGTGTGTGTGTGTGTGTGTGTGTGTGATGGAGGTAGAGAAATGGAAAGTGAAAACTCGACAAAAATGCAATGTAAAAGGGAAAAAAGAGACAAAAGGAGAGAATTAGGATGGAGAAAGACTAGCAACCGTGTGGATCACGCGGCATCAGTGCATTTGTTTACTTCCCTTGTAAATGTACGCCGTTTCCATCTGATCAGTAAATCCTGACTCTCCTCTAACTCTCTTGCCTGTGTTCTTTTTTGTGTTTTGATGTTGCATTGCTGTGTGTGTGTTTGTTTGTGTGTGTGTGTGTGTGTGTGTGTGTGTTTATTTATTATGCCGAAGTCACATCACTAATTAGTCCCTGGGAGAAGCCCGAGGCCATTTGCAAAATCCCACTGATTAAAAACAAGTCCAAATCCAACCTTGTGTCGCACACGCACACACTCAGTCACACAGAGGCACATATGTAATTTGCACTCACACATCCACACAGCCATGTATGTAGAGGAAAGCTACTTACTGTCAAGGCTGGAACACGTGTGGGCGAGCGTTTGCGAGAACGGAGCTCGCACATGCATGTTGAACGGCTGTTGAACGGGTGTTAGAGAGCTGTCAGTTGTTGAGCCCAGTTTAATATTTAAACTTGCCGTCTAAACTTATCATACCTTAGGGTGGCTCCTGTCACACAGGAAACAAACATCATGGCGCACACACATACACACTCGGACGCACACGCTCAAAGCCTTCAGGAGCTTCAGCTTGTCACAAGTCACACTCAAGATGTCAAGGGCATCGTGCATTAGCAAGTGTGACAGACAGAGGCAGAGAGAGGGTGAGAGACAGACACATACAAGACAACATAAGAGAGAGAGCCTCTACGATATTTTTCATCTTTATTTTGAATAATGTTTACATTTTGCACCATGTACAACCTGATTTAGCCAAAAAAAAATAAGTCCTAGCGATTAATCCTATTTGAATTTTAATTCAAGCAAAACAGGCAGAGCGGATGGATGTGATGGATGGAGACAGAGGAGTGAGACTGGAAGGAGTAGAGGAGAAGGAGGAGATAGTGACAGCATGGGGAGAAAGGGAGGAGGGAGTGAGGGATGATGGGAGACATAGAGAGGAGGAGGGAGATAGTGATAAATTGCTTTGAACTTTAATGGACGTCTCAGATGCTCCTCTAGTGATGTGTTCGGACAATACACAACATTACTGGCACACGTGAGGGCTGATTGTAGCTGACAGCCAAAGAGGCCTGTCCCCATCGACCTACAGCGCACACACACACACACACACACACACACACACACAGGCGTGCACACACGCTGATAGCTAAAGGAAGAGAGCAGGGAGGCAACTTTCTTTGCAGAAAGTGCAGCCGAGAGGGGGTGAACTGATGAACTGTGTGTGAAGGGGAGAAGAAGGGAGGACACAGAAGGAGGAGAAGAAAGTGTAAAGTCCAGAGGGAGCACCAAAGGAGGAGGAGGAGGAGGAGAGCTGAGAGGAAAAGTGGAGGGGAGGAAGAAGAGTGAGCAGGAGAAGGTGTTGCCATATGGTCAGGGTTAGGATCAGACAAATAAAATGTTGCCTTTTCTCCACAATGGTTAACAACACACAAATGAATCACTAATGGAGCTCTCATTCACAGTGACAAACCCATAGACACAAACACACTCATGCATGCACACACTCACACACACAGACACACACAATGGCAGACATGTGAATGAAACTCTGAGACATTAACACAGAAGGAGCAATAAATGTCGACAGAGGTGGGCGGGCTGGCTGCGAAGTATGGAGGGTTGTTTGTGAGATCCCAGCTCTGTATGTGTGTGCATGTGATGTGTGTGTGTGCGCAGCAGTGTATCGTTGGAAACGCCCCTCTTCCCTTCCACCCGGCTGCCTCTCTTTGAGTGTGTTGCTGTGTGTGTGCAAGCCTGTCTTTGTGTGTGCTTGAATGGGGGTTTGTCCCTCAATCTGTGCCCCTCTTCTTTGCCAGATTTCTAATGATTTTCCAATGATGATTTAGGATGTGTGCGTGCGTGTGTGTGTTTGTGTGTGTGTGTGAGTGTGAGTGTGTGAGACCAAGGACTTGCTCAACCTCTCTCTCTCCCTCTCCCTACATTCTACGCCTATCTTTTCTTCACGCTGCTGCTTTTCAGGTTCCTTTTTCAAAATGTGTCTCTCTACAATACTGTTGCCATTACATCATGTGACTTAGCAACAGTGGACAAATATCTATCTATCTATCTATCTATCTATCTATCTATCTATCTATCTATCTATCTATCTATCTATCTATCTATCT
>JAQLOL010000004.1:5581931-5597498 GCA_029783665.1 Naso thynnoides
ATTCTCTGACAATAGGCTTTCTTTTCAGTTCTATTATGTTTCTATGAACAATGTTGCAAGTCAAAGTTGTATTTTTGCTGAAGCTACTGAAATAACTATCGCATAAAAAAAGCTGATATAAAATGAACCTAAGCAACCACAAATATATACTCTCCCTGCTTTCTGACATCCTCATCCCTTTACTAATTTCATACAATCCCGAAATGGTCTTATCGCGCAATTAAAGGGATTTCCCGCAACCTGGCAACCCAAAAGTTGTTCTTATTAATGGACCATAACTGCTCTTTAAAGCTGTAGTAAATTATTTAGGCTATTAACTATTAATATCCCAACAACTTACAACTTGTAGCATCTTTCTAAAGGAGCCTGACCGGAAATATTTCAGTAACACCCCTACAATGGCTGATAGTTTTACTGTGATGCCTTTAATGAATCACAGAACGATGTCTCCTTATCGTTTACGACAGGCCTGATTGTGTCCAACTATGCAAGCTGCTCGACTAGATGTCCATTCAGGTGTCTCCTATTTGACTTTCTGTGGCAGATGGGTTCTTTATAGAACATGCCAACTGATATTAGCTTCTACTTCAAGGCAAGTGTTGCCCCTGAAAAAAACTGTGTGTGTGTGTGTGAGAGAGAGAGAGAGGAGGAGGAGGAGGAGGAGTACAGCAGTAAGAGAGAAAAGGAGAGAAAGGGACACCAAAAGTCCAATGGAGAAGAATGAGAAAATCTCTTAAAGAGCCGTGACGGGGCCCCGTTCGCTCTCTAAATGTATTTTAATAGGAGGGACCCTGATGTCCAGGCCAATTCATCTCCCATCTCCCTGTAATGAAAGGAGTCGTGGCCGGAGCGGGGCAGGTCTGAGGAAGGAGGGAGGATGGGGTTGGAGGGATGGTACAAAGGCTGCATGTGGATTTGCCTCATTATGCTGCAGTTAGGCGGAGGACTGCATGGCGGCAGCGGGGGTTAGAGTCCCCACAGACCAGCTCAGGGGCCACAATACCGGCATGAACGGCTGCAAAGGGAGACCCTGCCATGCCATTCTCCCTCCGCTACTAACGAGGGTTACATACGCCTTTGATATAATCTCACTATTGAAATCGTGATAAATCCCCCCTGCGTTTACAGCCAAATCCCATTTGTAACGGGGTTCATGAAAGGCTGCGTGAGTGCGCGAGCGCCTGTGTTTGCGTGCGTGCGTGCATATGTGTCGTCTTCACCTGCGCTTCTGTTCTGGCAGGCGAGGCCAATGAGAGTCGCATGTTGAACCAGGCCGTTGCACTGCACACTTGCTTTAACTAAAAAAGAAAAAAGGAAAAAAAAAATCCCCTCTCTTGCGCACGAGACATCTCGTGAGCCGATCTGAGCTGAGACCGAATTAGAATAAAATCAATGTTTAAGTGGATATAGTCCTTTTCTAGCCCCAGATATGATCTGATAGGCAAACAATTACTGGATTACAACACACAAGGGGCTGAATAATAGAAGACTGAGCAAATTATGGAATTTATTAATGAGAATAAAACGAGCACCAAGATGATGCCATTACCACCAGTTACACCACATCCCTTTGAATGTTTGACTCCCCATTATTTAGCACGTTAAGCTGTCTCAGCATTATGCGTCTGTCATTTTATATGAAATCTTGTCTGTCTGGGTGAATGGATCGAGGCGCTCCGGGGTTGGAGAAAAAGACGAATCAAGTCATTTTTTTGCATGCTTGAAGTTGTTCTCCTATCAGAGGTGGAGGTCACTGGGACAGCTCAGCCTAACAGTGGCTGCGCTTATACTCCAGCAGGACACGTGCGTGGGGATCCAACCTAACAGTGTTAAAGCATAAATCTCTTTAAGTTGAAAGTGCGCCTATAGGGCAAAGCATCCTGAACACTCTCATTCAAACGCTTTGTCCTCTAGCTCAGGGACACTGCGCATCTCTGTGCTCCCCCATGTGTCGGTGCGCAGACTCATTTAACAGCCCCGAGGAACATAAACAAGCAACGGAAACTATGGCTGTATTAAATCAAGCCCCGCGTTTAGCCCACATAGTGGGTGCCAAGTTTCTTCGCACAGTCCAGGAATTTCTAAACAGGGTTTAGAGGTCTTTCAGAAGTCCCCCTTTTTTCTGCTCTCAAAGCTCGGATTGGTCACAGTGCGGCTCATTTGCATGCCTCGCCGTATAAACCCTCCTGCAGACACTGCAGCCCTCTTGCGCTGAGAGAGCAGCACACCTCCAGTAGAGAGAGAGAGAGAGTGAGAGAGAGCGGAGCGCATCCGGAGTGCGCATTGAAAGACATATGGAATATTTATTACAGGCTTTATACAAAAAAACCAAACAGCCCCAGAGAGACGAAAAGCGGGAGGAAGGAGTAGCTTTTTACAGCTGCGTTTTGTTCAAACTTTAAATGGGACTCAGTGCGGACAGTTGGCTGAATTTCAGATTATTTTGGAGTGAAGGTGTCAAAATGGGAGGAATAGGGTGGAACGGGCTGTTGGTGCTAGTGTGCATTTCTTTGACAAGCTTGGCTGCTGTCACAGAAGGAAAGACGGTGAAATATCAGACATTTGAGGAAGACGCACCAGGGACAGTGATTGGAAACTTGGCCAAGGACATCTCCTCCACTGCCTCTTCCTCGGGAGGCTCCAGGACCAATTTCAGGATGATGAAACAGTTCAACTCATCTTTCATCCGTCTGAGGGAGAGCGACGGGCAGCTGACCATCGGGGAGAGGATAGACAGGGAGCGGATCTGCAAACACACCCTGCACTGCCTCATCGCTTTCGACGTGGTCAGCTTCTCCAAAGAGCAGTTTAAACTCATCCACGTCGAGGTGGAGGTCAAGGACATCAACGACAACTCCCCCGAGTTTCCCCGGAAAGAGTCGAGTCTGGAAATCTCCGAGAACACAGCGGTGGGCACGCGGATCCCGCTGGACTTTGCTGTGGATGACGATGTTGGGGTGAACTACATCCAAAGCTACCAGATCTCCGTAAACAGCCACTTTTCTATCGACGTGCTCAGCAGGGCCGACGGGGTTAAATATGCGGAGCTGGTGCTCATGAAGGAGTTGGACCGGGAGACGCAGGCGTCTTACGCACTGGAGCTGGTCGCTATGGACGGCGGTAACCCGTCCCGCAGCGGAACAACGCGCATCAATGTCAAGGTGAAAGACTACAACGACAACAGTCCAGTGTTCGACAGAAACAGCTTCTCCGTGGACCTGCCCGAGGACGCGCCAGTGGGCTCCCTCTTGCTGGACCTGAACGCAGAGGATCCAGACGAGGGGCTGAACGGTGAGGTGGTGTACGGGTTCGGTAACCAGGTGCCCACAGAGATACGACAACTCTTCAGAGTGGACAGGAAGACCGGGCGGCTCACCCTGGAGAGCCCGATTGACTTTGAAAGTAAGAACACATATGAGTTTGACGTCCAAGCAACCGATTTGGGTCCGAACCCGAGCCCGGCCATTTGCAAAATTGTAGTGCAGGTGCAGGACGTAAACGACAACGCGCCGGAGATCTCCATCACCCCTATGACGTCTATCACGGCGGGGATAGCGTACATCACCGAGGCGGCAGCTAGAGAGAGTTTCGTGGCTCTGGTCAGCACCTCGGACAGAGACTCCGGCGCTAACGGACAGGTGCACTGCACGCTGTACGGACACGATCACTTCAGACTGCAGCAGGCGTATGAGGACAGCTTCATGATCGTGAGTACCAGCCCGTTAGACCGGGAGAAAATCCCCGAATATAACCTCACAGTAGTGGCAGAGGATCTGGGCTCCCCTCCTTTCAGGACCATCACTCAGTACACAATAAGACTGACAGATGAGAACGACAACGCTCCGGTGTTCAGTAAACCGGTGTACGAGGTGGCCGTGGTGGAGAATAACGCACCTGGCGCATACATCACCACGGTGGTGGCGCGCGACATGGACATGGGGTCAAACGGGAAGGTCAGCTACAAACTGGCGGACACATACTTCATGGGCTCCCCTATTTCCACCTTTGTATCACTGGACCCCGCCAGCGGGTCGCTTTACGCGCTCAGGAGCTTCAACTATGAGGTGATGAAACAGCTGGATCTCCGTATCACGGCCAGTGACGGCGGCTCCCCGCCTCTGTCCGGCAGCGCTAATGTCTATGTGAGGATAGTGGATCAGAATGATAACGCACCGGTCATCACTCAGCCGGCTCTCAATAACGGCTCAGCTGAAGTCCTTCTGCCCCGGGACTCACCGAGCGGCTACGTCATCACCAGAGTGGAGGCGCGAGACGCGGATGAGGGCGTGAACTCTGAGCTGTCCTACGGGCTGGCCACCGGTGAACCTTCCGTGTTCTCTGTTAACAAAGCCACCGGGGAGATCTACCTCAACCAGGTGCTCAGCCACGACGTGGACGAAACCCTGAGCGTGACAGTGACGGTGAGTGACAACGGGCGGCCGGCGCTCACCTCCACGGCCACCCTCCACTTCCTCATCATCGCGGGCGCCCCGCCGAGCGACAGGACAGTGTACCACTCAGGCAGCGGGGACGAGGTGCACGCACAGTGGGACCTGTCGGTGGTAATAATCGTCGTCCTCGCGGGAAGCTGCACGCTCCTGCTGCTCGCCATCATCCTTATCGCCACCACCTGCAACCGACGCAAGAGGGACAAAAGCGGAGAAGACAGCGACTCGTATGGGGAAAAGGGCACGCTGGAGAGGGGCAGGAACCACGTGGGGGACAACCCGCTTCTGCCTCTCCACGGGGCGGGGGGAGGAGCGGGCTTTGACGGACACTCCTACAGCAGCCAGCCCGGTGGCTTCACCCCGGCTCACCCTGGGGGCAGCGACATGTGTTCGGCCTCAGAGGACGGCAGTGAGGTGCCCTGCGTGTATGACTCAGACAGCAACAGCAAGCTCCGAGGGAATAAACACGAGGTGAGCTGCACCTTTGGGACACCGTGCTCAGTAGTCCAAGGGGAGGGGAAGGGGAGGGTGGCACACAACAGTGAACAATTTGGAGTGTGTTCATCAAGCAGACACTAACCTCTGTTTTCTCTCTGCTCTCCTCCTGCAGGGCTACTCCACTCTGCCTGGCTATGGAAATGGCAAAGAGGCAGTGAGGCCCATCACTATCTGGAAGGGGAACTCCTACACCACCATCTCTGCCAGGGACCCGGCCTTCAGTGGCAAAGACAGTGGCAAGGGGGACAGTGACTTCAATGATAGTGACAGTGATGTCAGTGGAGACACTGGCCTGAAGAAAGATGGAGCTGTGGTTCCTCCAATGGGCGGCCAAAATGGTAAAACCAAGAAAAACAGCAAATATGATTATTTGTATGAAGTGATTTCAATATGGTGTCATACTTTGGTTCTAAATCTAACTCCATCCTCTTCTCTCTCTCTCTTTCTTACAGCTCTGTGGGCTTGCACCAGTGAATGTAAGGTTCTGGGTCATTCAGACCGCTGCTGGAGCCCCTCAGCAGTGAGAGCAAACGCAGCGCCCTCCCCAGCCCCGACCCTCTCCTCCTTCAGCAACCTCTCCAAGACGGCCTCCCTGCCCCGGGACCCCCATCGCAGGGACAACTACTACCAAGCTCACATCCCAAAAACAGTGGGGCTGCAGAGCGTGTATGAGAAGGTGCTGCACAGAGAGTATGACTATGTGCTGGTCACCCCACCCAGGCCTGTGAGAGTGCAGGAGATCAGCGATATAACCCTCCCTGTGTACACCCCCACCCCAACGCACTGCCCCAACAATGACATCTAAAACAGACATTGCACACACACATAAGCTCACGCTCAAAGAAATGTATAGTGTACTCAAAGTTTTAATTTATGATTCATTGACAATGAGAATAATGTAACTTTTTGGAGTTGTTTGTTGCTGTGGAGAGTCTGCATATAAGTTTAAATCCTTATATTTGTGTTTTATTGTAAAAGCCGCATTTGATGTCCATTCAATCACTTTGAGAAACTTTGTTGGACATGAAGTGTATCATATGCAAGTTTTGTACATACAGAGACTTTATTTTTATAAAAGTAATAATTAAACAAAAGTATGTAAATAGGAACTGTAATTATTGATCAAGCACGCTTATTATTTAAAATGGCCCCAGAGACTGCGCAGTTTGAGGGCCCACAATGTATCAAGTTGATAACATGTATGAAATTATTTGAATGCAATAAGAAGTAGGCTCATTGTACAAATGTTTTTCACAATATTCTGAGAGAAAATAAACTTTGAAATACTGTTCTGAGACTGAGTGATGCTATGGGTTTGTTCAGACGCTTTATAAGGTGCGCAGGACGGTTGTGAATGCCTTGCAGGAATATCAGTCACTTGTAAAAGCCAACAGGCGTCGCTGTTATTGCAGTAGTGAGCCTCTGTCCTTGCAGCCCACCGTAGAAGGTCAGTTTAGTTTTTTTTCTTTTGTGAATACGACTTCGCTGGTGAGATGCCAGAAGAGACGCCAAGGTTTCCTAGCAAATCACCCTGTCATCTCACGCGTATCAAGAGCAAACAAAAACTTTGTATTCTTTATTTCCTGGTAGCTGATTTACCGATGCAGACCTGCATGTCATCATAAGAATTACAGATATGCTCAGATTTCCATGAGGCTACATAAATCATTACCACCTGAGACGTGCGCACAGAAAAAAACAAAATGAAATTATGCGTAAAAGCGCATTTACAGTTCGTCTCCAAAAGAAAAAAAGAGCTTACACGCACGAAAGGAGGTGTATTTGATAAGCACTCAGACACACAGGTGATTTGGCAAGGAACACGAAGTCCTTGTGAGCAAATCCTCCTGCTCTCCTGTCAGGATGTTTTTGTCTATCTGCCAAATGCGCACGCTGCGCCCCTTACGTAATCCCCCCATTATCATTCATGGGTTCGGGGCATTTTTTTTGTAACAGCGATGTAGCGCTGGACTCGGAGACAGAAGATGTGGGATAATAAGACCCAAGTCTGTCCAACAAGCTGTCGTTTGTGCGCGCTGTCAAGTAGGCTAAATATACTCCAAGCTGGAGAAAACATGCGACATTCCGTTAGAGTCACCTTTGACCTGCAACGTCTGTGGGGGCATTGAGAGAAGGGAGAGAGAGGAGGGAGGAAGAGGAGGACAGAAGAGGTGTGTACAGAGGTGATTTGAGGAGACAACCTCAGCCTTCCTTCATCATCATTTAATTGCTGAATAGATCTTAAGTCTTCCCGCCGAGGTTGTCATAAAGCTTAATGATATGAAATTCTGAGAGTCATAGCAGGAATCAAACTCATGTAAGTTACATGAGCAGCCTATATGATCTTCAAAGGGAAAGAATGATTAAGGCTTTTTTCAAAGAAAGTAACGCATAACTCTTGGCTTAAATTAGTGCGAGCTCGCAAGGTGGTGATCACCACCTGGAGGTTATGTTTCACGTTTTTATGGTTAAAGTCACGAAACTTGGAAACGCTGTGCAACGTTTCAGCACTTGAAACACGACCTGCCAGTGTGTTGGAGAGGTGCGCACAGAGAGAGAGAGATAGAGAGAGAGAGAGAGAGAGAGAGAGAGAGAGAGAGAGAGAGAGAGGGGAGTTAGTGGACAGGGGTTTCCTCAGGTGTTGGTCTCCAGTCATGGCCGGGAACTCAGAGAAAGTACCGATCGCCTCGGCGGGACCGGAGGACCTGCAGCAGTTCATGCCTCCGGTGAGTTTTCAAACAGGGCAGCAGGTTCAGCTCATTGTGGTCGGAATAAGGAGATCTCCCACTATGAGGGGCATTTAGAGGTCAGAGTGTTCTGTTATTGAATTATTACAGCCTCCATGCAGGATGGATGATAAATACCAGCAAGACTGTCTGTTACATCTCAGTTTATCTCAGTCTCAGCAATCAATTGGGTTGACTAAGCTGCTTGTCCAAACATATACAGAGTAACCGACCGTCGCGATGCTGTAGCCCACATTTGGACATGTTGGACATCATTTATTTTGGGCTGTTTGTTTTACCGTAGGCCTACTCCGCCGTGGCCGTGAAGCCCGCCACCACCGGCCGTCTCCTGAAGGCCGGGATCGCGGTGCTCATCGCAGGGGCGCTCCTACTGCTACTGGGGGCCGTCGGAGCTTTCTACTTCTGGAACAACAATGAAAAACACGTAAGATAAATATTTTACTGTTTCTCCTACTTAACTTAAACTTTCTCGTTTAGGTGAAGCTATGGCAGCCCTCTGGAGGGTTCATAATGTTACATATTACTTCATGCACAAGACAACAGTGCTCCCTCTGTATCAGGTTTTTACCAGTGTTTACATTGGTGTTGCTCTTTACATTTCCCTCACCTTATTAAGGTTTAAATCAGAGGAAAGTACACACAAGTTGTGCCAATTTGTGTGGAGGCTGTTGCAGTTTTCAGGCAAGAGAAGCTCAAAGAAACGGACAAGTTTTCTTTTCTACAAAGAGAAACATAAAGTTCAGCTGCACTCACCATCTCAATAATTTCTGCACAGCCCCTTAGGACTTTCAATCAAAAGTCAAATCAAAAGCACTCTGATCTGCCAGATCATCCCTTTTGTTCTGCCATAGTTTCACTCTACTTTCAAAACTTTTCTAAAATAAATGGAACTACCATCAATACCAAGAATACAGTTCTTATAAAATAATGAAGAAATTCTGTTTTTAATTGGAAACAAGTTGAGTAAAGTAGTTGGTGGTAATTTTTTCAACTTTTTTTTTTATAATAAAAGGAGACTCAATACCACACTGAAGTAATTTTTCCAAGATTGACTTTTTGCAGGGTAGGCAAACAGTAAAATGTAAATTAAACACTCTTTTTCCACGGTTCAGCCTGCTTGGTGAATGGAGGTGTTGTGTGTGTGCGGTGTGTGCTGGAGGATCCTGGCAGGGAGGACAGGGGTGAGGTGGGGGGATGGGGGGCTCTTTGGTCCGGCTGATGCTCCAGGGGCAAGAGGTGGAAGAGATGAGGGGGAAAATGCGGCTTTCAGAAAGTTTTTTTTTTCCATTACGGAGTTAGAAAATGAGAAAAGATGAAAAGGCTCTGCAGAAGGGTCATGATCACCCAGAGCTGTACAGATTGTGTTCTTCTGACCAAGTGTGAATGATTGAGTTGTCTGAAAGAGAAATCCAGGAGTGAGAGGCTGTACGTGTGAGGAAAAGTCATAGGGTAAGATTGGAGAAAGATGTTGAGGAGGGGTGTTGAAAGGGAGAGAGGGCTGGGGGGTGGGGTAGCTCTCAGGACTTTCATACCTTACATGCCAGTCTGAAAGCTTGTGTGTATGTGTGTGTGTGTAGGTCTACAATGTCCACTACAGCATGAGCATCAATGGCAAAGTGGAGGAGGGTACGATGGAGATCGACACAGCCAATAACATGGAGCGATTCAGCACCGGCAGCGGCGCGGACGAGGCTGTGGAGGTCCATGACTTTGAGATTGTGAGTTTTAGATAAAAGCAAAAGCTCAGACTCATCATCAACACACCCCTCAACACTCTTCGAGCAATTTGGTGCATCAGAGAAGAAGTCGATCAGATCTGATGAAACTTTAAAGGCCCTTGTGGGGAGAATGGCTCATTGTAGTGACAGAGAAATTAAGAACAAGAAGACGTGTTATCTCCCTTTGGGCTAATCTTTGTCAAGACGCATCGTCTCTCCAATTTTCATTAAATTCGGACTGGTGGTTTTTGACCTTTAATTAAAGCACTCACATTAGACCAATCAGAGTAGTGAAGCAGCAGTTTTGGCCTTTTAACAATTAAAATTTTGACCTTTAAGCACTCTGTCACTAAGTGTAATTTTTTAAATCTAGAACATAATGCTGAACTGAAGCCTCGCTCCAAACTGTACAGGTCTGTAGCTCCAGATACCTGCAGAGTGCTGCAGACAACAACACAACACATGGAGAAGTATGTGAGGTCTGACTTACAGTTTTGTTGTTTCCCCTTTTCCTTCTTGACTTTTCCAGGGGATCACTGGGATCCGGTTTTCAGGAGGAGAGAAGTGCTACATCAAGACTCAGGTGAAGGCTCGCCTGCCTGATGTGGAGGCGCTCAGCAAGGAATCAATGACATTTGACCTGGTGGGTTGGTGCTGTCTGTCCTATTTGCCTCGAGAAGGTAACTTTCTCCGTGCAGTAATGTGCTGTTCAGTCAGTCACTCCTTTACAGTGTAGGAACTGTAACGTTGGGCTTCCTATTACTTGAACATTTGACATTTAGGGGAATACGCTTATTGGCTTATACCAAAACCAATAAAATATGTCACCACTGGTAACAATCAGTTAGCTTAGCTTAGCATTAAATCTGGAAAAAGATGGGAAACGGCTAGCTTGGCTCTCTCTAAAAGTAACAAAATCCACATATTAGCTCCTCTCACACTCATTAACTTGTGGCACCTAGTTCATTTTATACTAAAACCAAAGAGTAAAAAAGACAGTTTTGAGTTTTATAGGGCTATGTGCTGGTTTTGTGCTGGATTATCTCTCAAGGCCGTTTCAGACAGCATGCGCGTCACGTCCCTGCAGCATTTGGCACAGATCCAAGATAAATTTTGTTTAGAAAAAAAACAAGTTTGAGGAGGTCTTGCTGAATGTAGTCTACGTGCAGCCAGACTTCCTGAACCTTGATTTTTTTTTTTTTTTTTTGGAAATTCACCTGCCCACTCAAGAGCGCCTGTCGGATTTTTACGAGCCTCTTTGATCTACGCAGTGCTCCCTTCCCCTAGCGCTCTGCTCAGCTTGATGACGCGCAGATCGGCTCTCGAGCTGTGCAACACATAGAAAATGCGTGTTTGTGGTTTGACAGCAGAGGATGGAGTTTGCACATCCTATCTGAAACAAGCTTTAGCAGATTATTATTTTAAATGAAAATATTTAGAGTTGTATCAGTCCTCTTATCTAACATGCTAGCACATTAGCCTATAAACATTTTCCCCAAAACATAAACAGTTTCTTAAAGAAACTTGTGAGGCTTAGGTACTAGTCGCCTCCCTGTGTTTCTGATATATTTGACCAACCGGCGATTAGCATCCAGCATGTTAAACTGCTTCCTAGTTTTAGGATTTCCTCTCTGCTGCACACTTCGTGATCCTTTATTTCTCTGTAATCTTGATTCATATTTTCAGTTTGCCCTTATTCTGTGTGTTTCTAGTTGCTGCCAAATGCAACAATATGAATTACACAAAAAAAGGACTGGTCACCTTTGTTATTCTGTTATTGGTTGCCCTTGTTGATACGGATGTGATGGTGAAATGGTCAAAAGCAAAGCTTGTTTAAGTACCTAAAACTTGTGTTTAGTTACTTGGTATCAGACAGATTTGTCATCTTGTTACACCTGTTCCATCATCTGTAGAATCTTTTATCTGAACTTGGTGGAGTGGGTGGACTCAAAGGTCTGGACCTAAGCAATGTGTTTAGAATCTCCTCTTGAGCTTTACCGAAATCTAGTTAGAGGAATTCACCCACACACAGAGCAGAGAACAGTGCAAACAAAAGCTGAACCTGTGCCAATGGTTACGACATGTTAAATTCTGCAGGGGAAAAGTGTAGTTCTAGGGATTGCAACGTGTGTGTGTTTGCCTTCACTTTGGTGTCATGGATTGTCGTAACATTATATTTGGACGCTCCCCAGAGGAGGACAGTGATAATCCCCAGACCTTCTCTCTAACACCATTAGCATCTCAAAATGACCTTGCTCTTAAAATGGTTTATTGTAGATTTTTACAGCAATAATAAATCTTTAATTTAACTCATTGGTTACACATTATAAACACTTTGTAAAGCGTCCTTCAGTAATACTAAAATCTGTTATGTTACTGCAGTTTACTGCAACATTCATTCTTTGCTGAACTGTAGACACACAACAACTTCTCACTCCTGATAAAAAGCTATTAGCATGAATCACCCAAACCAACGCCAGAAACACATGGGTGAGTTTTATGTGTGGGTTCCCCTCACTTAACAGCTCGGTGGACTCTATTGAGATCAATAAACACAACAGAGGACAACACAGAAATATAGACCTACCATATGTGTGTGTGTGTGTGTGTGTGTGTGGGGGTTGCTATCACACACCAACACCACAGCCTGTGATTGTTCAATTGAGGCTGATAATTAAAATCATTTAGCTCTGCAGAAGCCTCACATCCACATAAATTCACATCACCAGAACTGCCCTCAGGAACGCGCACAAACACACGCGCACCCAAACAAGCACACACACTCACGCAGGCACGCAATTAATTATCACGCAGGGCTGCTCTTATTGCCTCTCTCTGCCTCATAAAGGATCATTTATTTCACGTTTGTGCTTTTGTGTGTGTGTTTGTGTTATTGCCTCTCTGCCTCATAAATGATCATTTGCTTCATGTCTGTGCGTCGTGTGTGTGTGTGTGTGTGGAGATAGTGAGATGTTATAATGGTTGCTGCAGGCTGGTCATTTGCTATAATTTAGAGTGATGGCAAATATGGGTTAGATAAGCGCACACACACGTCACACACACAGATATGCATCGGCATCCAGAGAGAGTGGGTCAGATGGAGGCTTATCAGTGGAGCAGTGGAGAAGGACCCCTGCTTTTATTTGTCCCTCCAGCAAATCATTTGAGCTGAAAAAAAAAAAAAAATTCTGAAAGGTCGGAGGATAACATTCTCTAAACATGGCTGTGGCTAGTGCAGTGCAGCCCTCAGAAACAAATGCCTCTGGGCAAAACCGTCCCCACAGAATTCCCCTTTTACCTGCAGGCTGTGGATACAGAGGGCGCATGTTTACACAGTCTCTCCTCTGAAAAACCTCATTAGTTTATCTGCAGAAACCTGCAAATTTAGGCCATCCAATCTTTTCTACCCCTCAGATCTTGATGAGTGCTGACATTGTGTGTATGGCTAAATGTTAGTGCAAAAGGAATCTGTATACTAAAGCCTCAAGGGCCTCTTTTTACTACTAGATTTTATGTTGTTTTAAGGAGCATTAACAGCGCAGCATTAATGCAGATTAGACTCGGACAGGCGGATACAAAGACTGTGGGCTATTTACAGGGGGAGGCTAGTAACAAGATCCATAAACAAGTGTGATATTCTGCCTTCAGCAGCTAGAGACATCTTCAGATGTTTTGTTGTGATGTTTGTTTGTCTCACTTCTCTCCCCTGAAGGAGGACGAGGTGATGCCGGCCAAATTTGAGGATGATCTGATCTGGGTGGCAGCTGACACTCCCCTCTCGGACTCTGCCTTCCTCAGCAACAAGATTAGGGACTTGTGTGGAGACCTGCCTATCTTCTGGCTTCGTCCCACCTACACAACCAGTAAGCAACCAGATCTGTCATGCTAGGATGTGCAATTATAAATACAAATACGGTGAAAGTGAAGCACTTAATTTTCAAGGCTATTTGTTTTTTTTACCATGAAACAAAAAGGATCTGGGTCAAAATGACTCAATAATTTACATTTAACATCGCAGTTGTTTAAGCCAAAGAAAGAAAAACAGGCTGAAAAGAAAAGCAAAAGTCCGTTTGAAGTTTTCCAGCTCCCGGGTGCACAATTTTTAGCATGCTGGGAGGTCAAAAGTTCCCCAAACACAATTTTATTCGACTTCATCTGAGGACTTCAAAATGCTGCCGTCAGAGAAACGGCTGTGCGATCAGGAGCTGAGCCACATTAGTGCCACTTCGCTCCTAAATTTGGTTTGCTGTCAAAAACTGACACTGTGATGTGTGCAGGCGGCCAGAGGAAGAGGAGGGCTGCACCCCGCCAGCGCCGCCAGGCAGCCGAGGCCGGGGAGGAGGAAGAGGATGTGGAGGCAGAGTTCAACCCGGAGAACCCCTATCAGGTGAGTCACGCTGACAAACTCACACATTCTGCTTCTTCTGTCGAGTTTACATCTGCGGAACGGCATCAGCGACTGTCCGTTCACATCTGAAGGCTACCTGAGAAGCCTTTTGCCAAGGAGGGTTTCTCACAGCTGTGCGAGCAGCAGCAGATGCTGGGGTCACGGCGGAGGGGCCCGAATTGTCACTGCAAATCTGAGCGTATGCGTGGGTGTGTTTTCTGTGCATACTCTGTGAGGCGGCCTGAGCCTGTCCAAAGCTTTCCTTTCAGCATTGAGGCTGTATGAATAATTCCACAACGCCCTGCCCCCCTCCTCTACCATGGCCCCTCTGCCCCTCTGAGCACACACAGACTCCCATACATACACAACCCCATGCCCTTCTGTCCTTACCCTTTATGCTGGGCCCCACTTTTTCCTAATTCCTCTCCCTTCCCACTCCAAGCATCCCCCACCCCCCGCTACATGCTCCTGACAACCACAGACGGGGGTAAACAGCAAGCGCAACATTGAAGAGGAAAATATTTGACAACAAAAACCCACATCTGACAACATCTCCTCCTCCCCATCCTGCCTGTCGGAAATCCATTTTTAATTGGTTTGAAATGAGCGTTCTCTGCTGCTGAAGACCTACATCAGAAGGCAGAATGTGAAGCAACACTGTGTTCTCTCTCATGACCGTCCTCTCTGTCTCCTCTCAGAGAGGTCTCGAGGGCGAGCAGGGCACCATGAACATCGACCCCATGCTGGACCACCAGGGCGTGTGCTGCACCGAGTGCCGTCGCAGCTACACCCACTGCCAGAGGATCTGCGAGCCGCTGGGAGGGTACCACCCATGGCCGTACCACTACCAAGGCTGCAGGGTGGCTTGCAGAGTTATCATGCCCTGCAACTGGTGGGTGGCACGCATATTGGGTCTGGTGTAGATGCCCCCGCTCACCTGGGAAATGGTAGAGTCCAGGAGGACAGAATCTGGGGAGGGGTGGGGTTACTGGGGAGGGGATACGAAGGGAAAGGTTTAGGAAATGGAGATGCTGGCTTCTTATCGTCATCTACCGTAGGTACCTGTAAGTCTGAGCAGATTCGCATGAACAGCAGAAGTCACACATTATAAATGCATGGTACAGAATCTAGGACAGACATGATCTGACATGGAAAGGTACACAGTGGCTGCACTCTGCACAGCTTGTCTTATTAAAAAATCATACCTGCCATCGATTTAGATCCTTCTGGGCTACAGCATGACATGCCGTCAGGAGAGCCGAGGTCATGATATGAAACAGCAAACTGACCCGTTTTCAGTCGACATCTGCATTGATTTTAAAATGTGTTTAATGGCAACCATTTATCTATAGAAAATAAAGAGAAACTTGTATTTAAAGAGTTGGTAATCATTCCTTTGCTTTCAATCTTTGCTTTTTGATGTAAATAAATGTATAGCGTGCAAAGTATTTTAAAAGCAGTCAGTTGGCTTTAACAGCAGCTATTGTTTGTTAAAGGTGAGGTGGGTGATTTTGGCAAAAGATACTTGATAAGTCTGATCGTCAGTTCTCAATGTCCTGGGAATGCCCAGAATTACACACCACACCTTCAAAACTTGTCGTGACTTTAGCAAGAAACCTTTCTGACTCCTGTGTGTTTAACTCTCCTGTTTTTCTCTTTTGTCTTCTCGAGTAGCTCTCATGAAAGCGTACGTACTGTAAGCGTTCTCTCACAAACTTTCATCTAAATGTATTTTCATCTGCATTGAAGAAGCGATCTCAAAGTGCAAT
>JAQLOL010000004.1:5608987-5633170 GCA_029783665.1 Naso thynnoides
TTTGTGTTTATGGTCGAACTGGTATTGTGCAAATGAGTGACGTGTTTCTTTCACTCTCTTCCAAAACAAATGCTTGCACTTGGAAAAGATCTTTATGACTGTAAGCAGTGCTGCTTTTGTCAGCGTGGGTCACTACAATCAACACAAAATGTAAATTCCTCAGAGGGGCTTTAAAAAAAAAAAAAAAGACGCTGCTAACAAGTGCTTAGCACTGTTACTTTACTACTCTCTGGTCCACCTTTATAGCCTCATAGTGTTTATACTTGTGATATTACAAACAATTCTAACTCAAATTTTCCAACTTGTTGGCTTAGAAAGGTAAAATGTGTTTATGGTATAGTGTAGTAGAAAGCTTAGTGTTAATGCAACGTTTAGCTTGTTTATAGCCAAACGACTGCTTTTCACCTTTGGCTGCAACATTTATGCTTCAGAAGTCATAAGAGTGGTGTTCATTTGTGAAAACCATGCTGAATAAAAACATACAAGTATCCTAAACTTCTGTTCACTACAGAGATTATTTCCTGCAGTAATTAAAAAATCAGTGGAAAAATCCCATTGGCTCTTTGTCAAGGGAACCAGAGCGATGCACACTTTTAAGTTAGCCTACAAAAATATCTCATCCCTGCAGCCATCTTTAGGACACCACTAAGGATGCTTACTGAGATGCTGTGTCCAAACTCTGGAGAGATCATACATTATCATCAGACTGATGTGTTTTAGGGATTCGTAAGAGAGATACAAAAGATCCCAAAGGAAGAAAGGAGCTTTATGTTGGACTATATTGACACGACCGTTTTGATTAATGCCCTTATCACAAATTCCTCCTCCTTAAAGATTAAAAAAAAAAATCAAAACAACTCACACAAAACCTTCCTCTTGATCCTCAGGCTAAAACCTGACAGTGGTCTAAAGCCTGAATCAGCACACACTCAGCCAGCACACTCATTAGCCCACATCCTCTAGAATACACACTAATTAGTCTAAAGCAAAAAGTGCCCTTCCTCCTCATTAGGCCCATAATCACCTTAAACAGTGCTGAGAAACTCAGCAAGTCCTAATAGACATGTGTGCGCCGTGTGTGTGTAGGAGTGAGGATTTGTGCATATGCGTGAATCTCCTGTTAGCTGCTCAGATGAACAACGCTAACGTCTCCACAGGAGCTGCACCGTATACAGTGAGAATGGATTTCTACTCCAGCCACAGTGAGCATTAACAGCATTAAGGAATTAAAGGAAGTGACAGCCTTCTTTACGCTGCTTTAAACTATTGAAGAGATTATTATGTTAATCTTAAAGTATAAAACCCAAGTAACAATCAGCCACAATTTCAGTGAGCTGCTTAAAGTCACATCTGCAAGGTTTTTCTTTGTCTTTTTAGTGTTATCTGAAATCATTAACATTTTTTAAAACCACACAAAAATAATCAATAATCAGTTATGAACACAATCAATGCCTGAACACTCACAGAAACACTTAATATGATTTGATTCTCTCTGGTTAAACTGCAGCTCAGAGGGTTGAAGCGTAGCCAGAGGAGTGCCTGTGTTTCTGCTGTGTGACATTACTACATCATATTTTCTTTATAGTGACATAAAAGATGTTTCCTGACATGTTTAATGATTCTTTATCGTCGAGAGTTAAGGCTACATACAGTGTTCCCACCACATCTGAGTGAAATCCAATGACTTTTCGTTGACTTTCAAAAACTTAGCTGGAGTGTTTCCGTGACCTAAAAAAATCCTCCTTGTTTGTTTATGTTTTTCAGCACAGAAAAGTTGTAAAGCGGTAAACAGCTTTATTTTCCAATACAGCTGGGCTTGCTGTGGAGAAAAACATCCGAAAACCCCAAACCACCATCTAACACTACTGTATGTGATAAACAGGTTATAGAGTATAATCTGTAAATAAGCCTATTTGCTTAATTCTGTGGACATTTCAAACGACCTGAATTTCGCTTGACACGCATGCACCTTGGAAAAATCATAACTGCCAGAAATTACATACAATAAACATGACTGATAGCGTCCTGGCAGCTATGTCATTTGCTTTGTTTGACGCTGTTTTATCATTTGAGTTCCTGAGCGCTGGTCAGTTGTGGTCACAGAAATCCTCCAAAGGGAAAAAGCCAGCAGTTTTTTTGTCCTGTGTGCTCCAACACAAGAGAACACACAATTCTTTGATGTGCCTTTAAATGCAAAATTACCATTTAAAACAACTGGCACTGAAAGCATTCTTGTCTGACACTTACAATTAGTTTTTGATTCATGAGCATGTCATCTGTCACAGTAAAATGTCTTTAAGCTTGCCAAAAACATGTCAAGTCATCATGAATGTATGCCAGAACGTAAAATAAGCAGGGTAGTGTAATCCCTGTCAGTTCAGAAGTTTCACACAGCACACTAACAGCACTAGCTAAACTAAAAGAGACTGTGGTACCTTGGTGGTGAGGATCTTAAAGTTGCTCTGTTGAGGGATGATGGGGTGCAGGAGGTGGAGGTGGAGGTTGAAGTTCTCCCCTGATGCGAGCTGCATTGTGGCAGAGAGCTGAACAGATCACAGACACCAGTTCTTAATTATTATTTCTAATTGGCTGCTTTTAAATTTAGCAGCAAGCATCTTAGAAATCATACAGATGTGTTATATTTAACAATTCTCATTTAGATTAAAGTTTAACAAGTCCTGTGTTGAAACTGTTGCGTCATTAATTGGTTTTATTGAACTGCAGTCTGCAGAAACACAATAAACAAAAAGAAATATAAGAGGAGAGGCGGGCAAAGGTGCCAGCTTGTCAATGAGAATAATCATCTGATGTGGCTGGTGTGACAGCCAGGAGAATCCTCGCCTTGTCCCCTTCAGCCACTGAGTGACCAGCTCCCAACAGCCTGTCACTCACTGGGTGGGTGGCTTGTTGGTTAAGAGGGACATGGCCTTGGCGGCGGCACAAATCCTCACACTCCTCACACACTTTTCATCTGGCAAATGCTGCCTGAGTACAGAGATGTATTAAAAACTGCCCTCATGAGGAGTAACTCTGCTGTACTGCGCTTCATTTCAACTTGTAATCGTTTGCAGTTCATATCTAGAACTCCTCTAAAAGCGGGCTTTTTTAAAAATTTCGGACTGAAAGGCATGTTAGAAGTAGTTTATCGGGGATAAAAGCTTAGAAAGTTAGCTAAAGTAGCTTTTGGGCATTTCCACAAAACTACCAAAGCCTTAATATTCATTTCCAGTCGAATTCCAGCACTATGTGTAGGTATACAGCTGCTGCATACTTAGTCGCCAGGGAAAATAACTGGAACCACTGCCTTTCATCTTTAATTTCTTTTGTATATACTGACCTAGTAAAAAATATATGAACTTATCTGTTCTTCACAGCACAGAGGGAGCTTAACAACTTAACGACTGTGTGATTCGAAGCGAGTGAACTATTTCTTTTGAAATGGGGTAAACTCAGTTTGTTATTCTATTAAGAAAGACAAAGCTGTTCCCTGGGGTGCCCTGCAGTTACCCCTCTGAGAGAAAGAAAGAGAAGTGGAAAAAGACAAAGGCAAAAGAGAAAAAGAGAAAAAGAGAAAGAAAGAGGATTGTCCCCCGAGGGCTCTGCAGCTGATCCTAGATCAGTTATGCCTTCTATCTACAGACAATTAGGAGGTTGGAGAAGCTGGGGAGGGTAAATTGTTCTTAGATCTGTACTTTGGGAGCAATGTTAACAAGGCACCACTGGAGGCATAGTTGGGTCCACAGGGAGTGTGTGTTTGTGAGCGTGTGTATGTGTGTATGAGATCCATCTAATGGGCCTCCCTGAGGAAACACCCAAGAGCTAACTCATCTCTGCTTCACATACACACACACAAACACACACACACTCTCTCCTCTCTTCAATTCTGCATTTAAGTGTGTGTTTATACCTCTTTTTCCATGAAGTTGACACACACGCCATCCTTTGGTACATTCTTTGCCATAACTGTGACAATGACTTGAGATTCTGTTTGATACCAGTCATGCCTGAAAAGAAACACACAGGCAAAGCTGATAGCGAGGTAAGAAGAATTTTTTCTAATCTTGCCACTAATATGATGAACGAAATATAAAAACATTTAAAAACCAAAAACTTCAAATGATAAAAAGCACCTTGTCATGAAAATGAATTATCTCTATACATTGTTTGCACCTTGTTATACATAATAAGGCAGATTTATGCAGTCAGGTCTGTTTAATCATTCTGCTGGTATGATAAATAAAACAAACTGTAAAAACATGAAACAAATGCCTGAATAAGTCGTGTAAACATTTAAGCACTTACTTCACTGGAGGAACTGCTGTTGTCTGCTGGGTCATTCAGCACCCGAGACGGGACGACAATTACAGAGGAGGATGTGGCGATGAGGCAGATGGATGAAACAAAAAGAATAAAAATGAGAAGGAAAAAAAAACAATTAAAAAAAGCAGCTTAGTAAGGCTTCCCTCTTTGAAGCGGGAACATACACATGGCTGATGTGATGCCGAGAGCAACAACGCCCCCAGGTGGCCGTGCAGAGAAACTCACCCTGTTGCTGCTGTCGATCTGTGTCTGCTCTGGAACAGAGGAAAAAAATTTGGTGTAAGGCAAGATATTATAAATATCCTAACCTTTTAAGCTAATAAACACATGTCTACAATTGCAGATGGATGTACCTCCACATAAAGACACACAAACTCGTCTCTCTATCCTTGTGAGGACCCTCTTAGTCATACCGCATTGCCTAGACCCTTACCCTAACCTTGACCATCTGAATGGCTGACCCTCACCTGAAACTAATTCTAAACCTTACCCTTAAGCCAAGTGTCAAGCCTAAAATAGTCATTTTAAGGTTAGAGGAATCACCTAAATGAATTTACAATGCAGAAATGTCCTCGCAATGCTGGTTTAAGGATAATACTGGTTTACACAAAGATAATAATGCAAGTATACAAACACACACACACATAGATATACCCTTGTCCACTTACGTTTGTGGGGACCCCTAACTGACCTTATGTCTTCCCTAACCCCTTACCATAACTTTAATAATTACAACTGAATGTGGAACCTTGACCTTGACCCTAACACGCATACTACAGAAAAACATACACACACTTTCATCCTTGCCACCAGTTTATTTACTGGTGTGTACTGGTCCATCCACACCCATTAAAAACCAAGTGAGGCCAAGCAAAGCTGATCACCATTTACCAGCATTCTAAATCATTAATTATTTACTGACTTCGTTACAAAGCGAGAGAGCACAGAGAGCGAAGAAAGAACCGCGATGATAGGAGGCGTGTTAACGTTGTCTTAATGAGGTCGTGTTTAAAATGGTGAGGGGGGGGGCTGTTTGGGGAGAAAGACTGAGTGTGTCTATGTTTTTTTTATAAAAACAAGCAGGGTGCCACATGTGATGGAATAATCAGGTGTCTTGTGTGTTGGTTGGTGGTAAACACACTGTCACCAGAAGACACAGCAACTGCTCCTGGTGTGAGTGTGAGCAAGCGCAAGTAAAGTCCTTTCAAGTTTCAAAACACCCTGGTGTGCATTTATTTGTGTGTGTGTGTATGTTTGTGTGTGTGTGTGCGTGCATGCATGCTGTCTGTGAGCATGCCTATGAAGGGGTTGGGTCTCATCGGGGGCTTTCAAACATCAGTAATGTTAACTCTGATGAATCATCCCGCTCCTGGGAGTACGTGTGCATGCGGGTGTGAAGCGTGTTTGTCAAAACTCATGCTCTTGTTTACTTGAGATGATCCAGAGGGCCCAGGCATCACCAGAAAACAGGAACACACCACCCAGACATGGCATGCATCTTTTATTGGACTAAGCAGCTCTGCCTGCACACTCCACCACTGCAAACACATACTGTAGATTCATGGATGTGTGCAAGCTCATTTGTTTGATCAGATGGGCTGATCGGCTCATAGACTGTGCCATTTAGCTCAGTGTTTGATACCAGGGAGTAAATAGTGTATGGATGTTTGAGTGTAAATGATAATGGATTTTGAAGTCTTAAAACCTTTTTAACTTAAAGCTGCCATTAATGAAAAAGGACTGTTGAATATCCTGTCAAACTTAAGAATAAGGACCAGCTTTAAATACCAGTCCAATTTCTATAAAACAGACATGACAGGAATCTCAGTTAAGCCACTTACCTCCCATCATTTCCTCACACCGCTTTATCCAGACCTCAAATGTTTTGTCAGAAACTGTAGAAATCACATAAAAGGATAGAAATGTTCACTCTCCTTGCTACAAAATAATATGTGCTGATAAAAAAAGGCTTAATGAGAGAATTTAATAAAAACATTTAACAGCATTGGTGAAGTGTTAATAAAGTCTGAAGTGACTTGACTAAGTGCTAACGAAGGCCAAACGCGTTAATTTAACAAGTGTGTTTCCAAAGCTGAAGTTTCTTGGAATTAATATCTGCAGCTCAAAGAAAGTGCTTATTTCACAAGCAAAATTTGCTTAACTGAAAAATGGATGCGCACATCTTTTGACAAACATAGCACTGATGCTTTTGGACCCTGAACCCTGATTTTTTAAAATCTATTTCCGTTATCCCACTGATTTAATTCCGACCCCTTTGGCCACTTATTCAGTTGCCAATGAGGTTTAAAAAACATATCCATTAAAAGTGAGTCATGCCTTGATGACAGCAATGCCTTTATAAGCACTTCTTTAACATTTGTCTGTTCACCTTCTGCTGGCCAGCTCCATCGCAAGGCCGCTTATATTAACACAGAAGTAGTGCAGATTTCTAGGTCACTGATAAATGAAAATTGTCTATATAAACATAATGAATTGAAAATCCATGTGTTGCACAAGTTTTGAGTGACCTTCTGTTTGACAAACAACGTCTGACAAACTGTAGTTCTTCAGTAATGAAATTTAGAGATTTTGGGCACAACTGACGTGTGTTATAGAGACAATGGAGACTTTGCTGACAATTGCCACAGCTGTGAGAGATGTGGACAGACACTAGCTTTGGTACTAACACTCATTGTTTCTCGTGTAAAATCATGTTTTCCTCAATAAATATCTGATCGCCTGAATCAAATGCAATCCTTGTTACTTTTGTTCTTGAAACCCAAAATGCAAAATTGCATTATCATCGTGTGGAATGATGTTACTTCATCGAACAAAAAGAGAGTCATCAACTTATTCGCAATACTTACAAAATGTAATGCAATAAAAAAAAGAGAAAAGAAAAAAGGAACTTTCATAACAAGTTGAAGATGAACACACAAGGAAATATTTGCAATCTTGTCATTTGTTATCATGTTTTCATAGACTGTATGTCGATTGTACAATACAGAAATTAGATTTTTACCAAACAAAATTTAGCCCTAGGCTGCAACTGCAGCAAAACTTTTTTCTGTGATTTATACAACTTAAAGAATGCTTTCTTTGTTTGAGAGTGGATACAGAACAAAAAGCTACAACTACATGGAAGGCAATGATACGACACAATATTGCACACTAAAGCTGCAGTTGGTAACATTAGGGTGAACAACAAAAACTTTTTTGTGTTCTATTTAGAAAAAAAGTCATAACACCCATAGACAGCTATTTGTAAATGATGTGGTCTGAGAGTATTGCAAGATCTCTGTGTTTTCCCATGCCTCTGTAGTCAGGATTGGTAAAAATCCTGTCCCTTCCTTTCTATTTACCCAATCAGTGATGCTCTCTGTACTCTCTGTCCTGATTGGCTGGTCTACGCTGCGCTTCTCATCGACAGGTGATATTGGTACAAGCTTATTAGCTGTATGTGCCTTACGCTCTGACTCGCCTGTGCTGTCAGAGTGTCTGCAAACACAATTGTCAGTCGGCTCAAGCTCAAGCTGAGATAGACAGTTTATTCCGCTGCAACTTTCCCTGCAACCGTTTTGTCTCCATTCAAAGTGAACTTAAAAGTAAGAGCAACTACAGACAAAGTAAAATGCAAGCCGGAGCAAAAACAGGGAGGGAAGGTTGCAGTGGAGTTGCTTCCCAGTGAGTCTCATGCTATAGCTAACTTTAGCTTGTTAGCTGTTTAAGCAAAATTTACTAACTTCAGCTTTAAGCCAACCCTAGCCAGGATAAATCTCAATTTTGGTCCAAAGTATAGAGTCAAATCAATTAACCATGTATTTGATTAGCTGATCAACATAAAATTAATCTGTAACCAATATGATGATCAGATAATCCAATTAATTCAAAATCAAATCAAATGAATTGTTCAATTAAACATTCATATAATCATTTGTATTTTATTTATTTTTTTACATCTATGCATCTATAATGTGAGAATTTGCTGCTCCACATTGTCTTATGTGAACTGAGCAGATAAAACAGAATAATTGGAGATGTCACCTTTGGTTTTCCGTGTGTGTGTGTGTGTGTGTGTTAATTATCATTTTTCTTTACAATTGCTGGTATTTCAAAGTGTTAATAATTTTAAAGAAAAAGGTCTGCTGATAAATCAATAATGAAAATAATTCCAGAAACAGTTGCAGCCCTAATACAGTAGAAAGGGTTAACTAATGCTTGATGTTTGTGAAGTGTCATGGCTTATTTAAATATTACAGTAACTGAATCGCTGTTGAACAGAACTGAGTTTGAGGTCTCCTGTAACAAAAGAAGTCATGATGTAAGCAATTACACGGTATTGTATTTCAAATTTGCACCACTTGTAATTATCTTTATACAAGAGGCTTGAGGCTTTTATGTTTAAAACTACCTATGTGACACTCCGTTCACTATTTGACTTGCTCTTTTTTATGCTAGAACTGCACTTTTTTGCCTTTTATCTTTCTAAAACTCTGTTCTTTTATTCTCCTCTTGTGTCTTTTAAAACTTCATTCATACTGTAAAGCACCTTAAAGTGCTTCTGTATGTAAAATGTGCTATATGTGGTAACAGTGGTTGGGAGGGAGCAAAATGATGGAAAGTTTGTACTGGAGGCCAAAATCAGCTGTACTCACCGTCCAGTTGGTGTCCCTGAGAGAAAGCTACGTGTGCTGACTGGTAGTTGTTAAGGTGATATTCTGCTATTCTGCAGTTGAGAGAGCAAAACATGCCACAGACACTTAGACTGGATGATCCTGGAAAACTAAAAGTGACCTCTTCATATGCACAAAATCTGGATTATAAACTTGTTAAAGAAGGTAAACGATTTAAGTCCTTCTTTGACAGTAAATCTAAGACTGCAGGTAAAAGTAAAAAAAGAAAATTCTTCTACTTGTACAAAACTGCAGAATTTGAAATGAAATGTGCTAGAGAGTGTCAAAAACTTCAGCTGCAATAATTTGTGCTACTATAATAGCCCGTGTAAATAAATTTTATGATTTTCCCTCATTTTCCCCCCATTGTATTACACACCCTGTTCTCATGAAAGCAAGGGGAAGGCTGGGCTGTAGATGCTGTGCTTTTCTGGCATCCTCAGCAGCACCTGCATAAAGGAGAAATCACTACGCATTTAATGCATGCACATTCATCCAGGCTGTAACACTTAGAAAACGAATCAGAGTCATGTCAGCCAAATTTTCTCCAGCAACTGCTGACTTCTACCACAAAGTATACACCTACATACACTTAAGGAGCTCACAAAAAAATAACAAGATAGTTTTCAATAGAAGTTTAAAACATTTATACTTCCTGCAAACCTCTTTTGAAAGACTGATTTAAAACTAACAACAACAAATGTATTTAGACTTACAACTGTAGTTTTTGAGGAGTGTGTGGGCATAGGCACGTTGGCAAAACCACTCAGCGTTGTTAGAGTCTTCTTGCAAGGCCTCATTCAGTGCCTACAAGGTAAGTGAACAGTTTGCAGTTTCGCTTTTGATTCAGAAACAACTGTGATACTGATGGAAAAGGGAAAAGTAACATTAAAGAAAAGATGACATATCTGTCACCTCTGCTTGCCGTATTGTCACCTCCAAACATTGTTAGAAGGACAGTTACTATTCTGGGATCTATTTGGCAAATGAGGAAGCAAAACTCTGATTAGCTCTAAGAGCATAAATTGTCCTGTACACTTGGCCTGAACTGCAATTGTGAGTGTAATAGTGGTAATAGAACAAGGACTAGAGGACTAGAAGGAAAGTGAGCTAACAAGTGGTAAAAGTAGAAAACTGCATTAGCGACTGGAGTTTATTTTAATCAGCATTAAGCTAGGTTTCACTGTATGCTTGTCATGCTGACTCGACAACTTGACTTAACGTTAATGACTGACAAAGAAAAATAATTTAAACCATGCTACAGTTACGTACAAAGAATAAACTAACGTTACATGCTAACTTAAAATTGTGCTATTATTTTAAGTTGTAATGACGTCTTGGTCCTCACGCAGTGATGCTGGGACACGTTAACTACACTGGCTAGCAAGTAACAGTGTCATAATCAGTTACGTTTCTCTCTACAACAGGCGACCAAGAAACACTAAAAGTTAGTGTAAAAATCTACATGAGTCACCATATATTTGGGAAAATCGCTAAAGCTTCAACGCTAACGTTAGCTCAGGCTAATGTTTACCTCCAGTGCTTTCTGCGGGTCCTCGTCAATGAAGCTATCGGGGAAGCTGCCCAAGCGACAGGGAAAGCAGAGTCCAACCGTTACTCAGCGGCACAGAAACAGTGTGTGAAAATATCATAAAATTCAATTAGTAAGTTTAGTTTCACTTACCGTTCGGTTTCCATGGGTTTGCAGTGGATGTGGACAGTGTTTCTGGGGTAACAAGAAAGTTCTAGCAAGACATGGAGACTACTGGAAACGTGATAGCTGCAGCAGCTACAGCTCCAAGCAGCAGGCCTGTCAACATCCGACTTCACTCGACTCACACTGCCACTCCGCCACCCAACGGCCTGGAGGACTCATGACACCGTAACTTCCTAAAATGACATGGCGCGCAAACGACTCCCATTCCTTAAATACTGTATTTATTAGTCAAATATATCTCCATTAACCTCAACACAAGTAAGTGCATAATAGTAGTAAATATCTCAGAGTAGAATACTCCACTAATATTATTATATTATTAATAATATTATTATAATATTCTTCTCTAAGTTAGGCCTTTTAAACTACTGGACCATTAAAATCAATTAAACCACATTTCTAGGGGTTGGTAACACGGTATTTCTGATCCAACTGCAAATCAACACTGCAGTTTTTATCTGAATGCGGCTTTCACACACTTACAGATTATTATTTTCTGTTCATCAGTCAATAAAATAATATATAAATATATATATTACATGAAGCACTGTTAGCTTTGTTTGCAAGAATCTTTATGTGCACAGAAATATGAGATCACCTTAGTGCAGAAGAAAGTACAATGTTTTCTCTAGGAGCATAATATTTCTGTAGGAGCATAATGTGCCAGAAATGTAAAGACTCTCTGGTATGTACTTTGTTGCTTTTAACTTCAGATGCTGGTCCACTTCATGGGGGTGAATAAACAAAGTAAAAATGAATTCCACACAGGCCATGATAAAATTACATTTATTTTATATAACGGACCATTATTTTTTCAATACCTCTGGACAGCAAGAAGCAAACGCACCAAAATGAACAACAGAAACTCCACCTCTCCCTATGCTACAAGCTTACAAATTCATATATCAGTAAAAGTTACAGTATCACGACCTCCAGATAAAGCAAAGTGAGGAGAGTCTACATAAATGGTTTACTCAGTAATTAAGTAAAAACAGTTTTGCGTCGAGTTCCCTGGAGGAAAAGGCACAGTAGCAAGCATCTTCTAAACTAAGCTTAGCCTCACACAAGCCTGGATAAATCTTACAATCCAAAGTTTTCATTTGGAGTGATGGGAAGTTTGTGGGCTGGCTTTGTGAGGCTAAACTAAGACCAACTGAAGAGAAAACACTAAACTTTAGCATTACTTCATCATAAAGGGCCTTTTTTTTCATTTTAAGTCATTGCATAGAGTATGGAGGGTGAAAATGGCAACAAGGCACAAAGTCAAACATGTTCACAGACATTCAGTATACAACACACAACACATTAATATTTCAAGGCTTTAGAGGTCCATATATGCATATGTGTACCAACTAAACAGAATGTGTGCATAGCAGAGGGACTAAATAGTAGCAGTATGGCTCTACAGGAGGTATTGTAGCAAAATAAAAGGCTACAAGACCATTT
Source organism: Naso thynnoides (assembly GCA_029783665.1). Taxonomy (NCBI): domain Eukaryota; kingdom Metazoa; phylum Chordata; class Actinopteri; order Acanthuriformes; family Acanthuridae; genus Naso; species Naso thynnoides. The sequence goes on from JAQLOL010000004.1 coordinate 5,621,144, forward strand.
CACTGGTGATTGTCAGCAAAAGAAAGGCCCACTGTGTAGATACATGGACTCAACAGCAGCAGTGCTTTATAACTATTCTACAAATAACAGTGATCCCTTGTTTTCAATATTTCACGATACAAACATAACTCATTAATCTTTAAAAATAATAATAATAATAACAACATTATGGAATGTTTTCCCTCAATAACCTCGTGATTACCAGGAACAGAGGATGCGAGGATAGGGTGGACTGAGATTTTCAGGCACTTTAAGAGGAAATGTACAGCAGAGGTAAACATAGTGCAAAGCCATTTTTCAAGGCAGAGAAATGAAAAAAAAAAAAAAGATGGAAAGAGCGAGAGTTAAGGCAGAAAAGGAGTGCACAGTGTGCTGCTCAGATCATTTGCTCCATGAAGCTGGAGGTGAAGTGCAAGCAAAAGGTGAGTCTGTGAAAGATGCAGAGAGACAGTAGATTCCAGTGCATGTCTGTCTTTGGTGCCTTATATCGTTAATGGCTACGGAGAATTAAAGAAGGCTGAGTTGAAGGGCTTTTAAAGTCTGCCTCTTCTTAGAAAGTAACCTGCTGAGTGCTTGTGAGATTACAGCTGCTGCCAATTTCCTGACAACTCAGATGTCAGGAAGGAGGCAATGATCTAGAATCACTTTTAATTTAATTCAAAATACAAAAATAATCCCAGATCAATGCTCCTACTATTACACACTTGAGAAATACGGGCCCTGGTGTGCATTGGCACAGCCAAGTGCTGCTCTGTCACTGGTCCTGAGTCAGTGGAGTGTGTGTGCATGTTTGTGTTTGGTCTTTTCTATTGGTCTGAGCTTGTTAAGAGCACCAGCTGTGGAGTCTCCACTTGGGAAGTTTTCTGTCCTGGGTGTGACTTTTCATCAGGTGCCTTCCGTGCACCGTTACTGTCCACAGCCACCGCGGCAGCAGCTTGTCGCTCACACAGACTCCCCAGCAGCTGAGCTGTTTGAAAGACCGAGGCGTGACCCGCAGGCTGCAGGGACTGGACCTTTGGCAGGTTCTGGAGGGTCCGCAGCATCTCAGCAGACACAATAGGCAAATGCTGCTCCTGAATCAAGTTGGTACCGGGAGGCCGCAAGACAGTGTCACGCTGGCCTGAGGGCCTGGGTGCTGGCCTGGCCCGCTGGGGCGCCGGGGATCGGACAGAGCTGGATGACGTTTTCTTCTGAGGTGGGTGTGAATCTTCCTCCTCCACCGATTGGTCGCTAGAAGGTATTGTGCTGTCATCAGAGTCATCGCTCACACCCTCATCATTGCCACTGTTGTCATCATCTTCATCATCATCTTCTTTGGTGCCATCTCCATCTGTGATGTAAACCATGTCTTTAGGCAGAGAGGTGAACTGATAGACAAGACGTTGGCCTTCAACCTTATTCAGAATGCCTCTCTGGTAGTAGTACCTGCATGAAGACAACGGTTAGTGTTAACAAAGTAAAACTACGCACAGACACACGCAACCTTGTTGTGATTACATTTTCGAGCAGTCTGAGCTGTCGTTTTACATACCTGAGTGCTCTGCCCATTGTCTCATAATTCATATCTGGCTTGTTCTTGTGTTTGCCCCAAAGTCTGGCCACAGCTTTTGAGTTGACCAGCTTGAAGATTCCTGCGTGGGGATTGGTCCATTTAATGTATCGCGGGCAGACCTGTCGGTCCTGCAGCAACTCCATCAAGAACTGCCACAGGTACAGCGTGTTTCCTCCTGAAGCACGAACACAGAAAACATAATGGACAAGACTAAGAAACAACAAGGAAAATGACTTCTGTAAAAGCCATGTCACATAAGTGACTGATTCTCTGTGATTCATCCATCCAAGGCCTTTTTCAGACTTAAAATATGACTCGCTGCCTTCATAATTATTAAAATGGTAGCTTTTTGACATTCAGACATAGGAGCCAGTTACGTAAATGTTTCTTTGGGTTTTATGCAGAAGGCTTTCTTCAGCTTGTGCTTAATTTAGCTTGAGGTCACCGCTCTAGAACAGCAGCGAATTTAAAAGTTATAATAAGAAAATGCAGTGTAGTCTGTTCTTTCCAAGGCAGCATTAGAAGTTTATACATTTATTAGGTCTGACAGCAGACAAGCGTAGAATGACAAGACATTATGATGGAAGACTATTTCCTAATTGCTTACATGCTCTATATAAAGCATTTAGTGGATATTCATTTATTAGACATAAAAATTCAAAGAGCGGGTGCTATGGTTTGGATTGTTGTATCTGATTATATTACATGATGATCATATGATTTTTTTTAATTGGATTAAAGTAGTTAACTTTTATTTTACCTCTTTTTTCCACAGTGTGATGAGAAACTATTCGTCTGACATATTGAGAAAGCTCTTGTGACTTTTATGTAACAGTGACTCAGACTCTCATCAGACATGACACCAACACGTAAAACTGCCACGACGTTGACGTTGTGAAGCATTTTTCTCATCTAATTTCGAAATGTGTGAATTTACCTTTGTTGTATTTGTCCTTCTTCACTATAATGTCTGGTGTGGGAGACTCTGCCCTTCTGTGTCGAGGCTTTCTCCCTGAGCAGTTGAAGAATAAAAGCAGATCACTTAAAAGATACTTAATACAATGACACATGCCGTAATTCGGTTTCAGATTATCTGATAACCCAGACAGAGACGGACCTCTCTTCTTGGACTGCAGCTGTGCAGCAGGCTTTTTGGTGTGTAATGAGTGCCACTGTGGCTGGTCAACAGCTCCCACAATCCCCTCTGCCGACACAGTCACCTGGGTAACAGGGGTAGTGATGACCTCACCCAGTGATGGTAAGAAGGTCTGGGCTGCAGGGGGGCATAAATAGATTTAATGAAAGTGAACAGCACTGTGACCACTGTGTCTAAAAATAACATCTCACAGTCAGACATGTGCTGTGTCAAAAAGAAGAGGCAGCAAGGTTTTACTGCGGCATCTTCACTTTATTTGTGTGTGTGTCTGTGTTTGCTAACGTGTGTGGTGTTAACTGAGGTGTCTGTCTGTTCCTGTATGTGTGTGGGTGCTTACAATAATGTTGTTCCAGGGAGAGGGTGTCAGCGCAGTCCATGTTGAGAAGAGAGTCAGCAGCAACAAGTGTCTCCATGGTTTCTTCCTCTCCACTTTCACATGGCTCCACTACAGACCACAGACAAGGGAGTAACATACAAAACCTATTTTTAGCAAGTGGAGGAGGTTGTCACTGTGATGGAGCACCTGATAAATCAAGCTCATCATTTGCTGGATAAGCCCTAACTCAGGGAAAATAATCCTGTCTAGTTAATTTATTCTTTAACATTTTCTTGACAGCTATTCCAGACAAAGTAAGGATGCACAATATCGGTTTCAGCTCATATTGGCTTTAAAATTAGATATCGGCCCTCACACTGACATCCACTGACATATAATGACCAACAAAATAATCAGCTGCTGTTTCCTTGATCAACCGCCCGAGACATCACCATGTTTCACTTGTTCGCTGTGGACAGATGTTATCTTTCCAATTTGCCCTGGTTGTGGGTATTGTTATGACTGTCTCAGGGAGAGCTTCATCCAGTTTTAAGTAGGATGTATCTTACTTGTTTTGTTTAAAAGCACTTGTCATAAAAAAAATTTTCATAATGTAAGTTCAAGCATTTTTCTTCTCTTGCATAAGGAATGAGTATTTCGTAATTTAACTTTGTATTTTATACCTCCATTTGCCGGCAAAACCAACATTTTAAGAGTGTGTATAAAAAAACCTGTATAGAAATTCCACTACAGAAAAGACTTGATGATCTCTGCAAATGGGTGTGGGGAAAAATACACACATATATTGGTATCAGTATTATTGGCCAAATGAGTTGTAAAATATTGGCATATTGGACATTGGCCAAAATTCCAATATTGTGCATCCCTAAGGCAAGTATTACTCATGTAAAGATGTATATAGTGAAAATTACACATCTAAATTGTGCACCCCTTGTAATGAACACCACAAACAAAATTCAGACCACTCGTCTCTGACACGGCATCCATTGAGAGATATATGGCAGTGGCTCTTAAACTTTTTTTGTCTGATGTGCCCCCACGGCCCTGTCGGACGCATTCAAGCACCCCTTCATTGTCTCATCGCCTCAAAAGTTGGGAAGGGCTTTCCTGGAATTGTTCAATAGTAAGTCACCACAGAGAAAAATGTGACTCACACAGATCTGTGGCTACAATGACACGGTGACCCAATAATTGCACTTGTTTAGGCTTAAGCTTATTTTTGGCAAGTTTTTAATTCATAATTCTACCCTTGGAGTGACAGTAACAGTACAATACAACCTTTTATTCTTCAGATTTCACGATCTGCTTGACTTTTCTGTTCACTTGCTGTCTGGTTTCACACACAATTTCAAAATCTGTGAGTGAGATGTTAATACTATTCAAGATTCAAGATTACTTTATTGTGTCCCGAGGGAAATTAATCTTGGACATACAGGCTGCTACATAACACATAACATGACAGAATAGAATAAAATAATTAATATAAAAATTCCTGTACAGTTTGATTTTTTAAAGCAGGAACATTACCATTTATTGTATCAGTAAAGTCATAGTACATAAATATAACTAGCTACTCCACATCTTTCAACTGAGAGATGCACTTAAGAAAGAAAAATGTTTTCAGGGTTTGGGTAAGAAGATCCTTTAATAACCCGAACAGATGTTCAAGCAGCACGGAGCAACTTCTTCTTCTTCTTCTTCTTTTTTTTTTGTTTACATTACTTTACACATTAAATGTCGGTACTATGCACTGTAGGATGATCTCAGTGTCTAACGTTTCGTCTAATGTTTCGCTGCTTACAGCACTGCCATCTCCACACAAACAAAATGAACCATTGCAATTTATATAATCTATTTGCATATATCTTTCCATATGCACGTCCTTGAGGAAAGTTATTATCCACACAGGATCTACTGTCTTGAGCGCATTTGTTTACGTGACGCGAGCAGGCTGTGAAAAAAGTGAGCTAGGAAACATCTGCTAGCTAACAGCTGTTTATCATGTGCTTAAACACGACAAAACTATCATGCGAGCTGTCAAAACAAGACACAAGGATTAAAGAAAGTCTGTCACTGTCCCAAAACGTCTGCAGTTTTGAAACGCTTAGCCCACAAATGTCTGCGAGCTCTGCTTTGCTGCACTTACCGTTAGCTAATCGAGCCTCGACATGCCCTAACGTTTCCTCAAGTGCACGCTCCAAATAGAAAAATGTCGGAATAAGGAGCCAATATAGAGTTAAAACTTACTTTTAATCGACAGCATTGGTGAGGAACAAGCTATAGCATGTGCTGTAGCCCGAAATGACCACGTCTACATCCTAAGATGATTCATTAAGTGTCTTTCCCAGGCATTGCCAGGGATGTTTTGTTTCACTTCCTGAATTTTTGAGGAGGGTGGTCCTCACGCGAGAGGTGCGACTGCGCATGTGCAGGGCGAGGTTTTTTCTCGAATACCTGAAATGACTTTTAATTCAGTATTAGCACAGGCGGTCTTAAGTCTGACGGGGCCCGAGGCAAAAATTACAAGGGGGGCCTCCAGCCAGCATTCTTCATCATTAAAAAAATATGAACTTGTTGCGTTTTAAATGTTTACATTGATAGAATCTTCAATATATAAATATAAATAACACAGAAAACCTTGCACTTTTCAAAATTTGAATTAAAAAAATAGATACAGGCAAATAAAATATATAATGATGTCATTCTGATGTAATTTTTGGTTGTAATTGTCTGTTCTACTAACCCCTGTCTTTTTTTTCTCATCCTCTCTTTTATCTATTTTTTTTTTCAGAAATAACTCTTCATTTTCCTTCAGCGTCTTTTGCTTTTAATCGAAACTACCAAAATTGTGCAAATTCAATGGACAGCAATGATATGGTGCCTTTTCAGGATGGTTTCTTACTGTGATGTCTATACAAATTTACCGTTGGTTGTTTTGGAGGGAGAGGTTTGTGGTCACTGCGGTTGACATGTTTTGAGACGTTGCTGTGGAGTAAAGACATCAATTGGGGGCCTTCTAACGGCCTGGGGTCCCAGTCGTTTGCCTACCTTGCCTTTTACAAGCTGTGCCTCTGAGTAAAACCTTGATAACACCTTACAAGCATTTGTCCGGACCACTGAATAACGGATAAGAATCAGTGATGTATAGTGAATGTTCAGGCAAAGAAAGACTGGAGCGTGTGCGTGTTGCTATTGAGTGTGTTTTCCACGCACTCTCTGACCTTTGAGCAGCTGCTGCTGATCCTCTTCTGTATATGACTGTTCACACGTTAGACCTGCATATGAGAGCAGGTGTGGGTGGGGAACCTGCTCCACAATCACCGCTGGGTAATCTGAATAACCTCCCAGCTGAACACAAACACATATAAAAAAAAATTATGTTGGTGATGACAGCTCTTTTTCATCATGCATAAAGAAATAAATCACTTCTTTAAATTGACTTACCTGTGACATGTTAACATGGTCGCTGGCAAAGTCAAAGACGAGCTCTGACTGCTGAAGCATTGCTAAATATCCCTAACCCTCATACGACTCTAACTGTGCGAAAGCAGCATCACAGCTTTCCTCTGATGACTTTTAATAACTGCACAGGTCCGATGTGTTTTTGTGTCCAGGTGTTGGAGCGACTCCTCAGATAAGCAGCTTGACTGTCACCGTAGATCTACCAGAGAGCTTCCTCGAGGACACGATGAGGGGTGGCCTCCTTCCATGCAGCACAGTTTAACAGTGGCAGAGCGATGTGAATGTACTAATTGACCAGAGACACAGAGGCGTCACAGGAAGCTTGTGCTTACTCGCTCTGCTTCGACTCTCGATGAGGAAGTGGGGGCTGCTAAACTGTCCTGTGGTCTGACTGAACCTGCCAGAGAAGAACAGAGAGAAAGTCCCTTTACATTTGTGTGTTGGGGATGGTGGTATTGGGGGAGGAGGTTGGAGAGCCGTTAGAGGTAAAACAGACAGTGAGAGCAACACACCTGCAGTGAATATATGGGGGTATGTGGTTAGACTTTTTAAATAAAATGTCCAAAAAAGCCCAAAACGCAGTCGCTATGATCAGAGAGACAGAGAAAGCAGCACAGTTTGCTTCCCTCTTTAATGTATCTCATTCTGTTGCTCTTATCTTGCTTCTAAAAAAGGCCAAACCAGCAACAGGAAGGAAGTGTTTGCTCGCGCAGTGTGCCAGGGCTGTGTGTGTGTGCGTGTGTGTGTGTGTGTGTGTGTGTGTGTGTGTGTGTTTATGGTATGAGCAAGGAGGAGGCAGCTGGTGTTGAACTTGAAACATCACTTCGTTCAAGGTTTTCTTCTCACAGCATGACTGTGAAGCAGACATTCAGAACAAAACTAAAAAAAATTAACTCTTCTTCTCTACTTCCCCTTAATTGCTTAGTCCAAGTGTTTCTTATTTTTCGTACCATCTTTGCTTCTTTTCTCCTCATTTTTAAGTTTTTCTGAGGTTTTAGTTAACCATACAGTTGATTTAGTCTCTTCTGTTGCTGCTGCACAGTGGCCTCCCCCTCCAAACTCTCTCAAATTTGTTGTAAACAATGTTGTAAACACTGTCGACACACCTGCACTCACCTTCAGCTCCTCTCTGTTGAAGATCATGCCAGAATTCAGGTTTTTACGCACAATAGATCTTCCAGTGTGAACAAATCGCATCCGAGGATTTTAATACAATTCCTGAGCTCCTACATTTTAATCCCATTAATCCTCAGTTTGGTTAGAACCGTTTTGATCGTCTCACAGTTTTTATACTCCAGCTGCCATGGAGAGGGAGTATGTGAGTGCGCTTCTTTGACTTAATGTGTGTGTGTGGGTGTGTTTGATAGAGGCACAACATGTTTGGGTCAGTTATCACACAGGAAGCACAGCTCAGTTAGGAGGCACCGCTTCCTGAGTTCCTGTGCCAGACCACTGCCAACATCTCTGCCAGCAATGGTCCTCTCATTTTTGACTTCCTGTGATGTGTGCTGTTGTTTGGTGTTCAATGATTTACGCGTGACTTGAGTGAAAATGGAGGTTGGTTTACTTTTCAAAGCAGCAGTGTTAAGAGTTGCTGAGGAAGAGTGAGGATAAATAGTTTTTGTGTGTGCAGAATGCAAATCTTTATTATAGGAGAGATTCAAGTGGAAATTTGTTTCAGATTGTTGGTCAGACAAAACAAGCTAATTTTCACAATTAGCACCAATAGCCCCTATCTTCTACAAATGTTAAAATTCGACCATGTGTATGCTTTATTAGATCTCAGACTGTAATTGGACTGTAATTTTTGGTAATTTATTGAATATGGATAAAATATGAACAAGCATGAAATCTCAAAGATAAAGTTATTTTGACAAAAATGGGTGGTGTAACCAAAGTGGCCGTTGTTGACAGGACAATGACATGTAGTAACACTTGTGTGGTCCTTTGAGACATCAGATTGAGTTCTGGGGAAACATGCTGGATGTTTTTCCACAATTATATGAAAAATAATAATTAGAGACATATTTAATTTGGATCACTTATGTTTTTAGATGAACGAACGCAACCTGTCTTTGTTTAAATAGAATTATTAGGACTGTTTTAAAGTTGTAGTGCAGTTTGAAAATACTTATCTAACAGCTACTTTTATTTTCTAACCTGAAAGTCAGGTTCTGCCTGTACATCATGGCAAGCTGCCATGTTTGTTTTAGCATAATTACACGTAAAAAAAAAACATGACCAATGCAGCTTGTTTTGATGTGTTTTGTAGAAAACAACCAACAACACAATGAAAATTCACTGACACAACATTTGTATTTGTAGCGTTTTTACTCTCTTTGAGTTGGAGTCACTGCTGTCTACCATTGTGCCATGTGTACATGTTCATTGTCAGCATGCCCCGCAGCCTGCCACTTCTATAGAGAACAGTTCTAACAGTACAGAGCCTGTGTTCATCAGCACTCTGGTCACATAGGTTTGTCTCTGTGGCCTCTGTGCTGGGATCTGAGTCTGTGAAGTGGCTGCCAGGCCCCTAAGGACACTGATAAGCCCCCATAACATTCATTCCCTAGTTTCAGTGTGTGTGTGTGTGTGTGTGTGTGTGTGTGTGTGTGTGTGTGTGTGTGTGTGTGTGTGTGTGTGTGTGTGTGTGTGTATGTGTGTGAGAGAGAGAGAGTGCGGATCTGTTTGACAAAAAGGGGCAGAGAGTGTGTATGTGTGAACTAGGCCAGGCTGATAACAGTATGGCAAGTGAGGGAGCAGCTGATAAGCCCCTCGTGTTGCTTGGGGTAACCGGGCCTTGTTAAATGAACACAGTGAAATATGGTATGTGTGTATGTGTGTGTGTAAGAGCACATTTCTGCTACCTATTGGGGACCTTTTCTGGTATAAGCACTGACTTTGTTGGGGCCAGTAGTCCTCATATGAACTAAAGCACGATCCTAATGTGGAGAGAAAAAAGCACATTGTCCTAACAAAGTATGTACGTGTGTGTGTGTGTGTGTGTGTGTGGGTGTGTGTGTGTGTGTGTGTGCGTGTGTGCGTGTGTGTGTGTGTGTGTGTGTGTGGTTTAGCCATCATTAACAGTAAATCATACTCTGGTATTTTTAAGTAAACTTTTTTATCAGGGGGATTAAACTGCGTCAAACAGTTTTGCTCAGAAACTCACACATACTCTCTAAAAAAATACTTTCACTTTCCTTTCAGCACATGTCATGAAACATCCAGTTGCCGATAAAGGTACTAACTTTTCCTCCCTTTGTTGTATGAAGTATTTGTCGAGTTACAGAGCTGCAGGCCTGTTAAATGGAATAAGCAGTGGGCTTACCTTGTGTTTATGGCTCGTGTCTGTATGTGGCAGAGCAGCAGCTGCCGGGAGGATCCTGAAGAGAAACGGAAATTATCCTCATCCCTTTTGGCCAGCAAAGAGCCCTCATCTGCTTACCGACCTGGGATCAGTTTCCTTTTGCGAATTTCCGCTCACCAAAGAAAGTGCCACACAGACTTTAGATCACTAGACTGCATGGATTTTTTCCTTCTTCCCTTCCACCCTTCCCAGTAATTGCTTTCTCTTTTCCAGAGAACTACCCCCATGTGAGTTCTGATTGGTTACCTGTGTTGTGTGTCAAGGTAACCCATAGTGACCATTGTCAGTGCGGAGCGAATGTAAACACGGGTGTATTTGCAATGTAAAGCAGCAGAGAGTCAAGCAACTGATCTGCAAACAGTCAAGTGGGTTATATGAGGGTGAACAGACAGTGGTTGTGTGTGATGATCTCACTATATGTATCATTTTTAATCATTAATTCAGCTTCAACAACATGAAAAGAATTTTCAGTGGAATGAAGTTCCTTTAATGCCTTACAGTTATGTTAAAAATTTGAAAGAAGGCAGAAAGTAGACAAAATATGGACACAAAGCCAAAAAGGTTTGCAGACAACCAACATGAGAAAACAGAGTTCTGCCTTTCTCCAGTCCCTGATGCTCCCTAGTGGCAACACTCTGCACCAACACCCCTAACAGCAAGTGTGAGCAGCCTTTACATTTCCCTCCTTTCTTCCTTCCTCTCTCAAAATATTAAGTGTATATGACCAACTTTCTCAGACTGTGGTTCAGTGATACTCAGGGGACGGTGACAGGCTATGTGATCACTGACACCACTGTTTCTTGGAAATCATTCATCATCTCACGAGAACACGGCCGTCTGCAGCCAGTCACACTATTTCTCTATAATGTCCCTTGCTCTAATGGTTGCGTAACTCCCCTCTCTGCGAACTTCATATAAGGGAAACCAGCTTGTTGTGCTTAACCACCACATGTTCACAAATATATAGACGACTAAAATTACAGCCTTGTGGTGGTGGTGTGTTTCTACAGACCAGTCAAGTTGAAGTTTACATTCATGTCGGTCCAGACTCAGATAATATATGTTGTGAAGACTTTGAAGAAAAGCAATAAAAAGGTCTTAAGGGTATTTTTTGGCGAAATGGACGTCATCACTATGTTGACATGTATGATTCCAGTGATTCATTTCCAATGAGAAACATGCTGTCCTAATTTCACTGAGGATTATAAAAGATTGAGCTTCAGTATCAGCAAAATTAGTGAGATTGTGGCAGACTTTAAAGTTAAAAATATGGATGTGAATGCGAATCCAGAGGATGTAAAAAATCGGCACAGTTTTAAGCTGGACGCCCATGATGAGCAATCCAGTATCTGACTGAATGTCAAATGTGGTCACAATCTGCACTTCATGTCCTAAGTTAAGGTGTTGATTAATGACCAGAGTAGTGTTTTTAGCAGAACATCAAGATGTTACAGCAAAGTTGGTCTTTAACCTTTTTTTGGATAAAAAATGATAAATTCTTGAGTTATGGCCAAAAACACGTTTTGTGTGATCACATGGGCCTTTGACCTTTTAACACCAGAATCTAATTCATTCAGCCTTGAGTCCAAGGGGATATTTGTGCCTGATACAGAGAGATTTGGTCCATGCATTCCTGAGATGTCAAGTTCACACGAGCAAAACTCACTTTTAAATCTATTTTTTGCTGTCAAACTTTAGTGACCCTCACTGAAGAGCAGAGATTTGCAAAAAAGGAAGGAATGGAACCATTGTATTTATAAATGTTATGGTAACTTAAAGATTTGTTTTTGAATATTAAAAAAAAAAAATCTTTTACATGTGCTAGGAACAGTTTTTTGTTTTTTTGACTGTTATTTTACCTTAAATGTGATCCATAATCATTCAATTTCAGTGGGTGGAGTCGGAGAGATGAGGCAGAATAAATCGAGCGTTTCCTCAATTCCCTCATTTCTTTTTGTTGCTTTTTTTCCACAGCAGGCAGTTTCAAGAATGTGCTGGTTTGGCTCAGATATGAAGTTAACTCCCATAATGTTTTGATAAAGTATCAGATGAGGATTTTATCATTAAAATATGTACATATATATATGTGTGTGTGTGTGTGTGTGTGTGTGTGTGTGTGTGTGTGTGTGTGTGTGTGTGTGTGTGTGTGTGTG
>JAQLOL010000004.1:5648846-5661986 GCA_029783665.1 Naso thynnoides
AGCAAGGTCTATTCAAATGGCGGCCCGTGGGCCACATGCAGCCCAGATGCAAACCACTGCCTGGTCCAGCTCATGGCCCAGCCAGAAAAGCAGAGAATAAACTAAGAAAAACACATTGCCCGAGCCTCCAGAAATTCCTACAGACACTGAATGCAACACTGCGTAGCCTAGCAGGATTATGCCCACAGTCCGGTGTGTTGTTATAAAATGTGTGTCTAGTAGTGGTAGTAGTAGTCCTACGATGCAACTTTAAAAACATGCCTTTCTAAAACCTTAAACGTAAAATTGATAATGAAAACCGTTGGTTGGACCCTGCCAGGACAGACAAATACTTGTTTATTTTACTGCCAAATCCAAACGGCAAACTGATATGTTTAATTTGGAATGCGTGCATGGCAGTTTATTATAGATCACAGCGCACCACAATGAGAAACATTATACTTTTCGTACAAACTTTCCCAAGGGATCACAGGAGAGGCCTGCAAAAGCACCTAGTTTGATTGCATCTTACAACCGGAGATGTACTATCATGGTACGGTCATGCACAAAGAGAGCTACAACAGCTTCTCTTCGTTTGTGTCTTGGATCTTGGCAAAGAAGAAAAGGCCGTTCACAGACTTGGAAACAATAAAAGACTGCCTGCTGGCCATCTTGGAAGAAGTAATAAACAACGACCAAATTAAAACCAATGTGACATCTGCTAATAGAAATATACCCTTGCCCGACATTTCAAGCATTTGCTGGGTTGAAATTATAGCTACAGATGTGTTAAGAAAACTGTTAAAAGAGCTGACAAAAGCTGATTTCATGTCTGTAGAGGTTCATCATAATGTGTCATTACCTGCTGCTTACTCACTGCTGAAAATGCCTGGCCCAGCTAAATTACTTGGTCTTAAAATCTGGCCCAATTGAATTTGTAATTCGAAAGCCCAGAGTCTAAGCAGTGACAGAGCAGCTTAGTGCATGCAATATGATACAAAGGAGTCTCTTTCTCTCCCTCCGTCACTCTCTCTTTCACACATTTTGCACAGTCCGTCATCAGGCCGTTTTCCAGGCTTGCAGAAAACATATTTTCAAAGTTTTCACAGCACAGCTTTCTCTCTGTCATGACTAACCCATTCTCCTCACCTCAAGTGTTTGTGGTTTTCAGTCGTTAAGACATACAGTAATTAGTCACTTATTTGCTTTTGCTCTTAAATGAAAGCAAGCACATCAGTTTAATAAAGCAGTGCAGGCCTACTTATGCTGGGACAGGCTAGAGTAGTGTGGTATATTTTAAACTAATTCTATCGTAAGCAAACAAGACCAAGAAGTAGACATGGTGGAGGGCATTGCTATGCTGATGCCTACATGCTAACCTGCACACAAGGACAAAGCTAACATGCTGATATCTAGAAACTGATTTCCATGTTCACTGTCTTCTTTTAGCATGTTGGCATACAAAAACTAACTTGCAATAAAAGCAAAGTGCAACACAGACAGATAAGAATGGCATCACGTTTTTATTTTTTCATCATTTATTTATTTGTTCAGTATTTTGGTTTATGGCCAAATTATTTAAAAAAAAATTCTTATACGAGTATGAATATGTGTACCAAATTTTGTGGCAATCCATTTAGCAGTTTTGGAAACATTTAACTTAAAACTTCAACAGTTAACCTCACAGTGACACGAGATAAAGTCAGTGGCTTGTCAATGCCTGATACATCTTCTGAGTACCATGAATGTCTCTGTAAAATTTTCGTGCAGTCAGTTCCTAGCATACACCCACAGACACACACATCTGTTGGTACTGTCCTGTTTTCAAGGTCAGGGTCAAGAGCAGAGATAGTGAGAGGGATTGTACACAGATGGTGATCTTGTGGAACTGACAAAATACAAAGCAAATGTTTGTTGCCTTTCTTTGTTCCTTTTGGGGGAGTTTTAATACGCTAAATGCATGAAGTGTCAAGAACATTCTTCTGATGTTGATTTTCAAAAGGAGCTGCTTTTCAGTTGTTTTCAGAAATCCTTCTTTGACCAGTGTGAATCTCATTTTCCGCATTTTCTCCTTAAGGATACGTTTAGCTTTAAGTGGAGAAATTAGCCTGGAAAATTGCTTTTATCTAATCAGACTTGTGTGTCCCTATCGTTATTTTGTAGAGTCATTGTAATTCAAAAAACAGATCAACTGTTACACTGGAAACATTTGGGAATATTGAGGGTATACAGGACAGGCTGACTATTTACGGAAATGCCGACAAGTGTAATATGTCTCAGATGAGAAGGAAATGAACCGAGCTTTTCCCCATTATGGCCAGAGTTGTTTGGTTCAGATGATGATCCAAGACAAACAGGTTGCTGTGGGATTGTTGTGGATGTGGGATCTGTAGTTGCATGCCAAAATATTTCTTGGTTTTTGTTTTTTTTCCCCTTGTTTTTTAGATCAAGAGGGAGTGCAAGTGAGGCTAAAAAATGTGAAAATGTTAATTCCACTACTTTGGCCCATCTCAACAACCATTGGATAACCAGTTGTCCACTGGCGGAGTCAGGATTTTTGACTGGCAAGACCTAAAATAGTAAAAGGGGCACTTATTGTTTATGATGGGGCAACAGTGTGCAAAAAGTTGTTGAGCACTATACCACGTTTTGTCCAATGGAAAGGCACCCTAGAGGGTGCTTTATCATGTTTTGTGCACTGGAAGGACATCCTAGAGGGCACTTCACCTTGTTTTTTCTATCATAGAGGCATCCAAGAGGGCACTGTTCGCAGCGTTTTTCTAACTTTAGGGCACCAGAGGCAATGACTGCCCCCCCTTTGAGTCCGCCACTGCAGTTGCCTTTAGTGAGCTGCTGACTTTAGTTAGTTCTAGTGCAGCAGCAGCTCATAGATCATCTAATCTAGTAAAATATCTTTCTGTTATCTATTTGATGTAATGGTACAAACCTTTGCACAGACACTCGTGGTTCTCAGAGGATGAAGCCTAGCCTACGGCATTGAATATGCTCCCAAATTGACTTGGCTGCTGACACCACTGACATAGAAGATCTATTAATTCGACTTTCTGGAGCCTACTTGGAGAACTCATTCAACACATGCACAGTGTATCGTGTCAACAAGACTGGCATGTATTGACAGTGAGGGCAAATCTGTAAGTTGAATCTATAAAGAGGGCATTTATGTAACACAGAGTTAGATGCTGAAAGTATAATTTTGGATTTATGATGCTGGTTATCCCCTGACTCAAATGAGACTGACATTTGTGGTTCTAAGTGAAATGCCTTAAAAACTATTGGGTGGATTGCAAAGAAATTCTTTACAGATATGTCCTCCTCAGGGTGAACGGTAATAACTTGAATGTACCTTTAATTCTTTCATCTACAGCCAACCATTAGTTCAACCAAAGCGTTGAACTAATGGTTGGCTGTAGATGGTCAGAAGCTCCATTACTTCAACGCTTTGGTTTATGACCAAATATCTGCAAAACCAGTCACATTCCCATCAACCTCAGCTCCACTTTGTGTTTGGTGCTAAATAGCAAATGCTTACTGGCAATATGGTGAAAACAAGAGACACAGCAGTGCAAGAAAAGAGCATTCATCAACGTTAATCTAGTGACCTGCACATTTGTATGTGTGTAAAGCATAGTAAAAGAGGAAAGCAAACAGAATAAATCCTGACTTTTACCATATAATAACAAGCCCTAAAGGACCATTTTCTCTAAACTCCACGAACTTTTTCTCTTTCTGTTTTTACAGGAAGAGTAAGAGTACATTATAGCCAGTAGCACTGACTTAAGGGACCCCATATTTTTTGTATTTTTTAAAAGGTTAGTGTATAACATACAGATATGAATCTCTACATATTGCTGTGCATGTAAGTATGCTAACTAGCACAAAACAGGGACAGACACACATAGTTTTTTTTTTCTGTTTCACGAGGGATGCATTTCAATTTTAAAGTTCAAATCCATTCATTCATTATTTGTGACATTTATCTTTTTGCAGGATCACGGGCAGACTGGAGCCATCCCAGCTGACACTGGGTGAGGGCAGGGTACATCCTAGACAAATTGCCATACGTCACAAGGCTAACATATAGAGACAAACAACCCTTCACGCTCACATTCACACCTTTGGGCAATTTAGTGTCACCAATTAACTTAATCTGGACTGTAGGAAAAAACCACAGTACCCGGAGGGAACCCATGCAGACATGGGGAGAACATGCAAACTCCACACAGAAAGGTCTTACCCCAGCTGGGTAGTGAACCCAGAACCCTCTTGATTTTAGACGAAAGGACCTGGATTCATACCTAGGACCTTCCCGCTGTGAGGCAACAGTGCTAATCCCTATGTCACCGTGAGGTTCTTCTTCAGACACACTTGAGTTTTATTCAGACCAAATCAGGTAGTATGGCAAAATACTGCATTGAGTTGCTGGTTGACGTGAGAGTCATTTAATTAACATGACCAACCCAGTGTATGACGTCAAGTTGTGTCCTCTATTCTTCCCCCAATTCACGGATAGCAGTCGATCGCTGGAAGACAGCCCCTTTACGTGATTGCCTGCTGCAGCGTTAAGGGGCTGCAGCGAAAAAGTTAAGCGAATTTCAACTTTTTTTGCCACAGCTGGCGCCACTTTCTTTGGGAAGTCCGCCGCAGCCAAAATGGACAGGTCTCATTCAGATGAAGGAGAAAACCTGAGACTTTGCTAGACACCTGACTTGGTCTGAATACAGCCTTAAAAGTATGTATGCTCGAGATGGCTAACATAGCATTAGAGACAACACGGAGAGATTCAGCCATACACATGTAAGCCTCAGTCAGACTCAGATGTTGAATCTGTTGTGCTGTGCAAGAAAATTAGGAACTAGTGGACGTATCAGATTTGTAACTGTACTTGGCGTCTTTAATGTGGTTATCTTGTTTTTTAGCTTGTTGGCTGTTGAGTGGCAGTGGCTGACACAGCATTAGCAGTTGTGTTAATACAAACTCTCACTGTCTCTACAGATATATCTGCTCTGCACTTAAAGGTTTTTGTGTGCAACTGGCTTTCAAATTTGTTATCCAGGTTCACAGGTAACATTTGAATCTCAGATTTTAAGGAAGCGCACAGAAATTGGATATAAAAGGCCTTTCTCAGTCTTTGCACAGATACAAGACAGCAAGTCCAAGTCAGATTTTTATACTGGAAAAATGCTTTTCTGAATGAAGGGGATCTTTAAATGAAGGAAATCTGTCAAATATTACAAAAACAAGTAGGGATTTACCGTTAACCTCATAGCAGAGAGGCTTTGATTTGATTTTAACACTTAATCATTAACGCATCACATACAGCATGCAAACAGATTAATCTTTGTGTGTGTGCCTCAACAGCAAAAGAACAAGCACTTAACCTCTTTTAAAAAATACATGGGGCTCTCTGTGTGAGCTGAAGTCAAACAGAAAGCTGGGGGCGCACATACAAGTAATTGTGTGACTCTAACGGGTGTTGTGACCTTGTTGGAACATAGTTTCCATAAATTCAATTGCTGTCAAAGTGTGTGTATGTGTTTCTTGTGTGCCATAATGAATGGAGGTTTTTTAAGGCTATACAGCCCAGAGGGAGGAGGCCTTTTGTTAACTAGCCTTCATGGGTTATCATATTACAAAAGCTAGAAAAGACGAATTATTAATGCTTCAAATTAATCAACACAAATCTGATCTTTTCTTCTGCTGTCCCATTTTTCTACTATTACATATACAAAACACACAAGTTCTATGGAATTCTGTGGAAGAAGTAGGACGTGATCAGAAGACAGTCTGCCGTGATCACACTTTGGCATGTTCTTTGAAATGTGTTTTCTGCCACACTGCCAGTGACTGTGTCAGTCTGCACCTGTGGAGCAGAGTGTGTGGGTCTCTTAAAAGAGAGAGAGACAGACAGAGAGAGAGAGAGTGAGGAAGAGAGATGTAATAGGCTTCTCACCTCTGACAGTCTGCAGCAACAGTGGTACGATTGTTCCCTCAGCAAATTACTGTGTGATATAAAGCCTCATGCCTTCAGAAGACATGTGACTCTTATTTGGTTGAGATAGGAGAAGGGCTACACTGTGTCTATCTCTCTTTCTCCTTCTCTGTGTGTGTGTGTGTGTGTATGTGTGTATTATTGATTTGTGAACCCCTACAGTGCCTGGCCTACTTGGCTAATTTGCCACAGTAAGCTGATCTCATGGTCGAACCCATTAAGCCACTCAGTGTGAAAATTTCATCTCGACTGCAAGAAAATTGTGTAAGTGACACAAATATACACATAACTTCAGCAGCAGGACTGAATTCTGCATAAAACGTTTCGCAAGAATACGTTCTCAACTCCTACATTATTAAAGAGTGCTCCAGCACAGCAGACAGGTAGCTGCTTATCCGCACAGAGACGGTGAGTCCTCACAGTATTTGTGACTTTTTTTCCTCTAAACTCACGGTGACTTGGAGCTCACAGACTTAATGAGATATTCTTAAATACATCAAGAACAGACAGTGCAGAATCTGACTCTCCCTGCACATATTAAGCCTGTACAAGCAGTAGCACACAGATGAAGACTTTGGCTCCTGTAATCTTTGCAAGGTTGGAATTCAACAGCTAATTCTCTTTTAAATCATCACTTTAAGAGTTTTTTTTTTTTTTATGATTCAGCAAAAAGGAACTTGAACATAAAGGGTCATGAGCTCTATGAAAGTCCACCAAAGGCATTTGCACCATACTTGCAAAAGACATTCCTTTGTCTGTTGTTTCATTTTGTTGGTGGTGTGAATGTTTAAAACATTGGTCAAAATCTCCCAGAGTTGTTAAATTGGGTTGAGATGTTGTGACTGTGAAGCTAAGGGCATGCGATTTGTATCATTTTAACTTTTAAGCCAATTCAGTGACCTCCTTGAATAAAAGTATCTGTATTCATTGTGTTTCTCCAAAATCTTATTCTGCATTTTTACTTATTTTATTAATTTTCTGCATTTAACACAACAGTGAAAAGAATTATCCTCTGTTGACAGTACAATCCCAACTCAAGGCCCACCTACTAGCTATTACCTTACTCTGCCTTTAGCTGTTTTACCACATCTTCATCAATGGACAGAGACTTCTCAGTTTTCATGGGGATGCTAAGAATTAAATCTATACTTGCATGTCAACAGTTCCATCTGAATGACATCCATATGATAAAGAGGAACTTGGGTAACGGTTAAAAGCTCTTTAAAAGCTTGTACGTGGCCCTTGTTTTGGGATTTTGGCAAACTACTGTTTTTAATGTCAAGAATGAACTAGGTCGGGATGTCCTGACTTTAAGTTCTTAGTATGAGTCAAGCTCCAAAAAAGGGTTGATCCCACCTTTATCGTAACTAACGACTTATCATCATGCCTTCAGTTTGTGAAGCAGACCCCGTGATAGATTTGTTTCCATGCTGAAGCTGACATAATCCTGATGACATCACTGGGGTTATGTTCTCAGACTCGACAAAGCTCCTCCCGAGCAGGTTTAAAATGTTTTTTACAGGCTAAGTAGTATTCCTCATGACTAACCATCCATTATCTGTAACTGCTTATCCTTGGCAGGGTCGCAGGGGGCTGGAGCAAATCCCAGCTGACATTGGGCGAAGGCGGGGTACATCCTGGACAAGTCGCCAGTTCATCGTTGAGCTAAAACATGGAGACAAACACCCATTCACTCTCACATTCACACCTACAGGCAATTTAAGGCCTTTTTATATTGCCATTTCATTCCGTGATATTTTTGCCTCTGTAACGTTTCGCCTTTAACATAAATGTCCCCATCATGGGATGTGAGGACGAAATGATCCCACCTCTGTACCGCCTTGGGAGGTCGCAACAAAGGCGTTACACAGGCAAGATGGGATCAGTAGAAAACGACCAGAGCGCCATCGCAGAACAGCATGTGACGTGTGACGACGGAATACCGAGATCAATATAAAAATCACACATGGTCACCCCAATTTCACGCTGTTGCAGGATCAATACAAAGATCCAAAGGTGTGATGTTTGCGGAACTTCATCACACCTTTATCAAGGAATCCCAGTATAAAGAGGCCTTTAGAGTCCCCAGTTAAGATAACCTGCATGTCTTTTGAACGTGGGAAGACCTCATGACTAGTTAAACTAAACTTCAGTGATTTACCTCTGTCTCTTTACTTTGTCAACATGCATTAAAACAGATTGGTAACAGATCCAGAGATATAGCTCACAGAAGAATTTTAAAGCTTTCTTTCAAGGGTAATCACACTTATTTTATGTCTTTTTAAGATTTGGACTGAGATTAAATACTTCACTGGCTAATATTCAATGGCATCTGGGACTACAAAAATAAAAATATTACATTTTTGTCTTGACTCAGGAAACAAACAGGCTCAAGGTATCAAAATTCTTGAGTTCTTGGCACAACGGTTGACAACTGCTGTCTTAAGGAAGTTAATTGGAGCAGCGTGGAGAATAAGGACATATGTTGGATCCTCTCCTAACTCCTACAGATTCCTTCTCTTCTTGTCATCTTCTATTCTCTTTCTTCACGGACTCATCCTGAGCTTCCACGTCCGCTAAGTTCAAATAAAGTTTTCCTCATATCTCTTTGTTGACTCCTCCTAACATCTAATTCCACTTCTCTCTCTACACTTTTCACCTCTCTTTCCCACCCCCTCCCTTTTTTAAAAAAAGTAGGTGAGAGTGAAAGATAAACAGAAGTGAAGAAAAGCAGCTACAGACTTTACTGTGTATGCAGGAGGGTTCTGGTGTCAGTGAGCAATTTCACTAATGCCACCAACACATATCAGTGGCCCCACTGTGTGTGTGTGTGGTGTTTGTATGGATTGAGCATACTGTGCCTAAGGGCAGGGAATTTTAAATCAGGCGTCCAAGGAAACTGATACTGCTGAATATTTTAATATTTATTCCTTATCAGAAGCTGGGATATTAATGAGGGAGCCGTGACTGAGCGGGTTATGAAGAAAGAGATAGAGTCTGGCGGATGAGAGACAGGCAGATTGTGTGTTCACTGTTCTGTTTTCATGTCTTAGATGGTAGAAAGCACATGAGCTCTGCCTAGTGTTTATCCTCTGAAATTTCATATTAGACTGAATGGATGTAACTTGGATGTAACTCCAGAAAAGTTGGATAACCTGAGAGGGGATCAACTGCTCTAGGTTTCCATGTCAAGTTTAAAAATATTGTTGTGTTACAGAGTAAAAACACCAAGAAATTCCATTCACCGGAGATGCACTATAATCTCTGTAGGCACATTTTCTGAAACATGCTGATTCACTTTCTTGGAAAGTGATAGATAAGAAGATTGAAACCACTTTCATGTTTGCTCGCTGATTATGAGACTACTGCCAGAAGGAGCTAAACCTATCTTATGGTAGCTTATTAAAATCCCAATTTTAAGTCTTTACACTTAGGTTTTTGTACAGAATAAACAAAAGAGGTATCATGTAACGTTTCCTCTCTTATTATTATTAGCAATTAGTTAAAGGTGGTTGTAGGTACTTCATCTTAACCTTTGAAAAGAGCCAGGCTTGCTGTTTCCCAGTTCTCATTCTAAAGCTGAGCTAAGATAACCACTTGCTGGCTTTAGCTTTGTATTCAATGTGTGATATGAAGAAGTCCTGCTAAGCAAGTCCCACCACTTAGCAGCCATCTTGGCAAAAGAATAAATAGACTAAGCAAAAGAGGCATCATGTTTTAACTAGTTAGCATTAAAGATGCTGGTACGTACTTTAGCTTAACTCTTGGACTGAGCCAGTCTAGCTGTTTCTTCATGTTCCCAGTATTCATGCTAAGCTAAGCTCAGTTGCTGGCTATAACTATATACTTAGTGTGTGATATGAAGATGTCCTTCTAGGCAAGTCCCACCACTCAACAGCCATCTTGGCCATGTCAACTAGCTAACAAGTCCAGGCCAAATATAAATGAATAGGAAGAATGCTATAACTTCACTTTAATTGCTAACCAGGATATAAAATCTGCATATATGGAACCGACAGTCAAATATGATCGCTTTAAAAGTTTGGTTACTTTGCAGCTCCCATGTCTACTACATGTGCAAGGTTTTATGACAACAATTTTTTTTAACAGCTCAGAGCTCATAGAGCTCATACAATTAGCAAGATAATTTTTCCAGTTTGGCTGTTAGCTGGGGTGGGATGTGTCATAGAACCATAAGCCTGTAGTTAAAGAGTTTTGTATTCAAAATGCTGTTTTAAGAGTGGTTTGTCTCCACTCTTAAAACATCTCTGGTATGATTCCTATCATCTAATTCTAGGTAAGAAATAAGCATATTTTATTCACATTAGAGATAACATTTCAAACTATTTCTTTATAAGGCACTTAAAGGTCACGTAAACTAGATGTCACAGGAACACCAAAGCGCCTTCAAGTGACACAACTTGGAGTCATTGAGTCAAAGAAGCCAACATGTGGAACAAATCTCCCCTCCCTTTATCTCCTTTAACATTCACTCTGTTGGCCTGTTCCCGTCTTAATGGAACAATGGAGCAGCATTACCAGCGGCTCATCCTTGTGATCCTGTCTCCCTGGGGTCCCAGTCCCCTTCCAGTGATGTGTAAATCTAGGTCGACTGTGCTGTGATTTAGTGAGCCTGTTGTTTGTTTGGATGAGGAGTAGAATTATTGTCTCAGGCACTCAAGCATGTTTACGGTGTAACTGACAAAAACTGTAGGTACCTCTCTCAAATTGTCTCTTGTTAATGGTGATAGACAGCCAACTGACAAAATTCATATAAAAATTAGAAGCAAAGTAGTATAGCGGGGACTTGTAGGTGTGTTTCCAGCCACCTGTATTTTTTATTTTTTTGCTCTAAAAAAACTGAGTGAAAACACTAGAAATAAAAAAGAGATATCACAAAGCAGTTTTACGCTTGGTTGAAAAGGAAAAGTCGGGGTATTAATAAAAACAAAAGCAATTTAAATGGTTACAGCAAATTGATGATGGCTTAAAAAAAGTGACTTAAATTTCCAAGGCAAATTAAGGGAGGAAAACATCAGATCTGTGTGGATAATACAGGACAGTGAAATCAGTCAAATTAAATTATCAACTGTTAATTTCTCCATCATTTTCTTCAGATTTTTTCCCCACTGTTTAAGGTTTATTCGGTTCTCTTCATATGTTGATTTGTTATTCTCTTATCTTCCACATTATTTCTTGGCATCAGACTGGAGGAAAAGCAAGGTAAACGGCTGCCTGCCTCTGCCAAAATCTGGCTTGCTAAAATTGACCTAATGGTACCAGCACCTCTGTAACTCATAAATTAAAAATCATAACTATTTTCAATCAATACTACATCTGCTTAAACTTGTTGGAAAATTTGGTCAATTTTCAGGATACAAAATCAATTGCAGTAAAAGTGAAGCCATCCCTCTTAACTGTCACACCTTTGCAACC
The DNA here is from genome assembly GCA_029783665.1 of Naso thynnoides. NCBI lineage: Eukaryota > Metazoa > Chordata > Actinopteri > Acanthuriformes > Acanthuridae > Naso > Naso thynnoides. Next base: position 5,660,272 of record JAQLOL010000004.1, read on the forward strand.
CACTTTGGCTCTGCACCCTTTGTTTGGAAACCTCAAGGTACAAAATATCTCGACATAAACATCATATGACCAATAAATAAGATATTTGATTTAAATGGCTCTAACATTTTAAAAGGCATTAGAGAATATTTAAAGAGATGGGCAGTCTTGCCTTTATCACTGTGGGGCAGAGCGGAAATAATTAAGATGAACATTCTACCTAGATTATCCTTTGTTATATGAGCCATGCCATTGAAGTTTCCACAGCAATGGTTCAACAAAATTGATAAATTATTTTCAAGTTTCCTTTGGTGTGACAAGAAGCCCAGAGTCAACTGTAAAAAACAAGGGAGGCTTGGCCATACCAGGTGTTCATCTTTATTATTTAGCTTACAATATAAGGTTCCCATTGTCATGGGCATATAAAGATAAAAATCAATATATTGAGGGTAGCTGGGAGTGGTTGGAGGAGAGGACCATATCTGAATATAATAAATCAATTTCTATATCATCTTTATGGTACCATCCCAAATATAATGCCAAAGTAAATAATTCATTTATTGATATTTCATGTGAAATTGTAAAGGCAGTACACAAATTAATGTTAATAGATGGAATGTCTTTACCATCTTGTCCTATCTGGAATAACCCACTGTTAACAGCAGGGGGCAGAACACTGACCGAGAATACCTGGCAACGACACAATATTACTCAGCTGGGGCAGGTTGTAAGGGATGGTGATATCATACCATTTAAGGAGTTTAAAACGCAGTTTGGCCTGAATGATTCTGCATATCTTCAATATTTTCTGTTGAAATCTATTTTTTAAAAATTTAAATCTAAAGGAATCATGTTGGGATCTAATACTGTCCTTGATAGTAAATTAAGAGCTGCTGCTATTGGATGAGGAACAGTTTCAGTTATTTATAAGTTACTAAGTTTATCCATGCCAGACAGCACTACTTCAACCAAATCACAATGGGAACGGGACATTGGTTCATCTCTCACTGTAGGTCAGTGGGATTCAATACTGAAGCATTCAACGTCCATTGCCAGTTGTGTGAGATATAAAATGATCCAAATTTAACTTATACACTGAGCTTATATTACACCACATAAGTAAAAAAAATGGAACCAAATGTCTCTGAACTGTGCTGGCATGGCTGTGGTGAGCATGGTACTTTCATGCATTTACTATGGTTCTGCTCAGCGGTAGAACAATTCTGGTCTGAAGTAATTGTTATTTTAAAAGTTATATTGAATGTTTACATTCCTCAATGTCCTGCTGTATGTTTACTGGGAAGTAGTGGAAAATATACGTGCAAGAATTACTCAACGGATCATTGCTCTAGCTATTCTGTCTGTGAAGAGGACAATACTTATGAATTGGAAGATACGCAAGCCAGACTGCTATAATAAAAGTACTTGGCTGAAGGACTTTTTAGACCTACTGTCAATAGAAAAGGCAACCTCAATCCTTAAAGACAATGAAAATGAGCAAGCTGCCCCATGGATTGTCATTAGAGAATACTTGAACAATAGAACAATAACCTGATCTGAATAAGTGTCTGTCACACCCGGACTGTTTTAAGTAATAGTAGTAATAGTAGTAGTGCGATGATGCTAGAGTGGCATGACGATGATAGCAGACTAGTTGTTAATGGAGAGATGCCCTGGCACCATTATCTCCAAAGTTTGTCGGGGGGGGGGGGGGGGGGGGGGGGGGGGGGGGGGGG
>JAQLOL010000004.1:5661996-5677364 GCA_029783665.1 Naso thynnoides
GATGCCCTGGCACCATTATCTCCAAATTTTATCTGCCCCCCCCCCCCCCCATTCTGTCCTGTCTTTATTTGTGTGTCATTGTAATGTTTCTTTTTTTTCCTTATGTGAAATGTTGTGCTGTCATTGTATTTTTTGTCTTTTTTTGAAAATCAAAAATTATTAAAAAAAACAAAACTGTTTATTGCTACAAAACATGCAAAAATTTAAATTCTCTGTGGCCGAATAATTCCTAGCTTTGTTTTCCCAGCCACATAATTCATATCCCTACACTCATTATAATTTTTTTTTTCTGAGATTTACTATTGAATTACTTCTGATGTTTGTCAGGGGAAAGAGTTCCTAAAGCCCTGTTTGACATTTTTGCAGGATCTATCGCCTCCCTTGTTTGAAATCCTCACTTTGTCAGCTTGTTAGTTCACCGACCAGACGTAGCTGAACAATTTATCACAATACTCACTACAGGCACAATTTCATTTTGCAGAAGGCTGCATTTTTTTCTCTGTGAGACAGATGTTTCAGGCTGCTTCCTAAGCAAGGTATTTTGATGTTATGCAGAATCTGTGGCTTGTAAACAAAGCATTTTCAGAGCAGGAAAATCATTCATTTTACTCAAACTAAGCACCCAGGCATTTCTGAGCATCTCTCAAAAGCTGAGAAAGAAAAAAATGTTTTGTTGCATTTCAGCCCATTTCTCAACTGCAATATTGAGCAAAAAGATATAACAATAGGCCTGTAATTTTTTCTTTGTCAGCACTGTGCAGCCCAGGAGCAACACAGTCCCCATTCCAGATGGATCAACTGACTATGATACATTTGTCTTATTGTCTACATTTCCATCCTCTCATCCATTTATCCGTTCATTTATTCACCCGTGTGTAGCAGCGAGCAGCGTTTCCATCTGAGAAACGGCTGAAAGAACAAAAAAGAAGAGTAAAAAGGGCAGGGTGTTTGGAGCAGAGCAGAGCCTTATCCCTCTGACACAAAAGCTCACTCTGATCCCTTAAACACAACACATAGCCAGCCCTCAGCACCCCTTGGGCCAGGCAGCAAATAATACCCATAATGCAGCATGTCTGTGACTGTCGGAATCCCCCGTGGCCATACTTGTCCAGCTTGTAGAGGACTGTGCCAGAGATGTGATGCCAGGCAGCTGCCTACAATGCCGACTTATAGATGCCAATTCCTGGCACGCATGTTATTCTTATTCTCTCATTCGACTCGCCTTGTGGACAGTGCACTGTTTTTTTTACCTTCACTACACATACATGGCAGCTGGTCTTCTAGAGCAAAATGTCTTTCAGGTATATACTGTACACAAGTGTTTACACCAGCATACAGACCCTCGTCTCTTCCTTCACGCTCTGTGGCAGTACGGCATTATTTAACGCAGCCATGCTTGTCGCACCAGCAGTAACGTGTCAGTGCAACTCATGGGGACTTAGATGAAGCAGAAACAATAACAGTTCTCACACTAGTAAAAAGTCCCATGGTGATGCTCCCTAAATAAAAGAACAAGGAACACGTACACGGAGAGACTGCGAGTTCACTGCAGTTTCCCTCTGCACTCCCTTGAGCTCCCATCATCCCCTCAAAAAAGCTCTGATGAGGGAAAACTGGGAATTTACCCACAGAAATAAAAGAGCAATTACATCTTAAGATTTTTCTGAATAATTTCATAAGTCATTGTTTGTGGGATGCTGCATGAACATGTGTTTTTGAAAGGAACTGGGCAATCCCTCAGAAACAGCACAACTGTGCCACATTTGTGGCCTCAAAATTAAGGGTTGGGAATTTAAAAGACGCACAAATAGCTGCTGGTTTCAACTGGGTCGAGCCGTGGTGGGTAGGTGCACGGCTCCACAGTGCCACTCTGTGGTAAAAACAAAACACAACACTGACAGAGTGGATTTTTCTCTTTTATCTCAAATATACAGGGCTGTAGCTGCATTAACATCAGCATGAAAAGTATGACAAAATTCCACTGGCTTACACTTTGGCAGCAAAGGCAGCTTACACACACATACAACTGCCAGCAACATGTTCATTCGTTACAAAGAAAGCTCAGAGATAAGCATACAGCGTGCAAATATTGTACATGAAAATATACCTGGAGTTAACAGTGAGTTACGTGCAGTGGTTTTTAACACCTTCAAGCAATAAATAGTCAACTGATGCATCTTGGATACACTAATCTGTCCCAGTGGTCTAAACCTAAAGCAGAGTGGTATAATATGCAGGCTTACATAACATTTGTATGTGTAATGAGTCTTTACATCAACATTTATAACACAAGAATCCAGGGTGTGCAGAGTCAACCCCCAGCTGCCCAAGGTTAAATATACTGTCTGCACTTGCTGACCTGTGGGACCACTATTCTCACCACATATGGGCATGTGATTAGTGTATGTCTGGTCTGAGAACCCACACCGGTCTTCAGGCTGTTTATAACACTGTTATTTATTACAGGACACTATGATGTGTTCTTGGCTTTTGACTTTGTAAACACTCCAGGGTGACTCTAAGAATAAATAATTTTATACCCTTAAACACCAATTTAGAAAAACAAAAAAATCAGGCAAAAAACAAAACAAAAAACAGCAACTCCCAGTTCGTTGACTCATGCACACAATTTTTTTTTTTTTTCAAAAAGGGAATGATCGCTGTGATTGTCGGCTCTTATCCAACATTCTCAGTTCAAACGCAACTCAGGCAGACAGCCTGTACCACTTACTAAGGCACTCGATTTGGACACCATTTTTAAGTTTAGAGGACTGAAAATCATATTTCTTCTTGTGTCATTACAGACACTTTTAAAGCCACTTGTGACTTAATGCTTCAGAGAGCCTGAGACTGTTTGCAACATTTCTCTCCCATTAAAGTCAATAAATTAAGTGAAATAAAACTAAAGGGCCATTATCAAATCTGTAGAAGCAGTTGAGCTTAATATAGCATTTGGATGAGCTAAAAGATCAGGCATGAGTGTCTTCCCAACTTGCCACAGGCTTTAGGCAACATTTAGCCCTAACAGGACTTAGGCAAATTACCACGCCACCCTTCACTTCTGGGGCTATACCATCACTCTTCCTTCAATCAGTGTTCCCATCAAGGATCCATCCCCATCCAGCCATTTTCTTATATTGGTCCTCTCAGCTTGTCAGAGCGCAAGCATCTACTCATCTCTTCATTACCGTCTCATCCTGTCAATCACACGTTGATCTTCTTTAGCTGTTCATACGTGAGGAAGAACTGGGTACAAAGTAAAGGAACACAGGCAAGAGAAGTGGATGTTTTTGTTGAGCAGAATGTCAGTCTCGCTAAAGAGTTTTGGCTCTTTCTGTACTTCAGCTCAAAGCCTCCCTTGTTACCCTTTCCTTATTACCTCAGTCAACTCTGCTGTAATGTCAATAATCTCATTACACTTTTCAAGGCTGGTTGGAGCTTGATGATGACCTGCCAGCACCTCTCTTCCCCTGCAACTCTTTGGCCTTTGCAAAAAGGCTTTCATAAAGTTCACCCTCCGCCCATCCTTCTAACCCTCACACACCCTCCACAACACAGGGCAGTGGGATACTGAGGCAGTAGTTTCACAAAGTTACATAAGAGCGTTAGCCAGCATTAGTCTAAGCTTTCGTCCACTGGAGCATGGCTTGGAATCCCATACGTAACTGAACGCATAACAGAAATTCTAACCTTCCCTGCTAATTTCTCTAGCACAAAAGATATTGCATCACATAGAATATATGTAAACAGACTGGTGCACTAATGAGATGGTTAAAGGATACAATGATGTTCCACGGTCCCAGACGGAGCCAGTTGGGAAAGAATCCCTTGTAGAGGGCCATGAAGCCCTCGGAGCGCCACGTCTGAAAAGAAAACAAACAGGTTAAAAATCCATTTTATCTTATTATCCTCTAATGATCATTTTAAAGGTCCTCTCTGGGCATTTTTTTTTTTTTTTTTTTTTTTACTGGGAATGGGGAATCAGTGACATTAAGGTATTTTCTAGATTTGGATTCGGTCTGTGTCATTAAAGGCGGCAGAAATCAAATACATAAACCAGCACTTAGTTATGGCAATAGGTCAGTGATTAACGAATCCAAAAATAATGAAACACTTTTGACATTGACTGCTTTAAAATGTTAACTGTACTGTCATTTACTGATAAAAGTCATGGAGGTGTCTGTACTTGAGTGCTGTTCGAATCTAAAGCAGTGTTTTAGCTCCCAGTGTGGGTGAAGAATCAAAGCACTGCAGTCTACATTTCCCACAGCGCAACCAATAATACCCTTTTGTTCTTCCATCTCTGCCCACAACACGTCTTTTAGAGGCTACTTCTCTGCCTTAAAAAGTTCGCCCACAGAAAGATATTATACAACATTTTGTCACAGGCTGCAAAGTATTGCCCACAGATCTTCATTTGCAAAGTCTGCTCCTTTAATTTAGTCATCTCTACAATCTGACAGTTCTGACGAACCTGCAGTATACAGTCCAGTGTTCCCTGGTACAGAGCTCCTCCTCTTTGGTTCATCATGCGCGTCCGGACTACATCCACAGGGTTGGAGGCCAAAGCTCCAGCCAGCCCACACACAAAGCTGGACCTGGGGGGTGAGAAGATACACATTCAAATAATCTGCAGATTCTTTATTTTTGGTCCCTTCTTCAAAACTATGGTAACTAAACAGTCAGTGCTCTAGTGTGTGTGCTGCTACCACAAAAGGCCTTTGTATAATTTCATAGTTCCTCTTTAAGATATCAAAACATGTCTTGCCCTGACAAGCAATTTCCTCCCAGTGATAACCATCACATGAGAAACAGGAGGAGAATGTCAATGTTATTTCGCAAACTTACAAGAAGTGTGTGTACACGGTGTCCCCCATGTAACCTGATAGGATCAGATGCTTCTTGGTGATGTCATAGACTGGTAGCTCAACCCCGACCACGATGGCCGCTCGCTGAGCCGTTAGAGAGACACCCTGATGCAAAAAGAAGGACAAAGTCGTCACAAGATTAAAAAGATTTGAGTGAGCAGCGTCTGTTCTCCTCATAATGAATGACCTCAGTTAGCAAAACAAATGGAGCATTTTTAAGCTTTCTGTACCTTCCACAGTCCTCTTGTTCCCTCCTCCTGGTAGATGTTGATGAAGTTGCCCATCATACTGCCCTGGATCACATTTCCCTGAGCCTGCATGCGGATCTGAAAGGACAGGCAAAGGTAATGTCCCTGGACTAAAACTTGAGACAATGAAAACATGCACAACCAGTGTGGAATGCTTTACCATCGGCAAGCCAAGTACAGGGGTTTATTAACCGTGCTCCAATCGGAATGCAAAGGCAAAACAGTTGTAAGGAGTTTTGGCAAGCATAATGTCCTGAATTGTTGTTTTTTTTCTACGCTCGCTTCCAGGAATTCTCCAGCCCCTTCTTGGATAGTTCTCATTTCTAAAAGCTGTTGTTTACAGGCCAGCTTTGGTTTGCTGCTGGCTCCACGACGACTTGACAGGCGCATCTAGAACGCATGCCATAAAAAACGTACTGTTCCAAACCTGCAGCCATATCCATTAGTCTAACTCTTGACAAACACACATTGTGGACAAAAGGTCGTTATGCCAAACAGAGCATAGCGTGGTGAGGCGAGAAGATGCCGGGCAAAACATTAGGAGCACAGATAAGCGTGTGCACACAAACATCATATTCATGTGCCCCTATCATTTTCAGTACACTATGTTAAGCCTTAGAGTCTCCTGTCTATAAATATCCACAAGTGGGGTCTCTCTTGATAGCAGCGAGATGCCCTTCACACCACTTGGCTTGCTATCAAAAGACCATAAGTACAGCCTAGAATTGTAATGGACTCAGACTAGTGCAGTCCTACTGAAGGCTTCGTGAGTTATTCCAGCTGTATTTGTACAAAAAGAGAAAGAAAAAAGACTGCTCTGATTTTCAGCGGAGGATTTCTGTGCACCTTACTGCACTTCTAAGAAACTGCCAAACCTGCTCTTCCGCCTGAGAGAATGACTGCCTGCAGATTCATTAGAACAACAAGAAGATCTTTATGTGTGCAAATAGCTACCTTCAGCACATCAGTGGGGTTGGCAATGGAGGAAGAGATGACTCCAGAGAGAACACCACACATCACATTAGTCAGCAATGTCTCATCTGAAAGAGGAGAAGAGTGAGATGCAGACTGTAACTGTGAACAAGCTACACTTGATACAATCCATCAGGCAGTCAGTTGCTGTTTGTTATAATACATTTACTTACAGGAGCACATACAGTTACAATGAACTCTTGGTGTCACAACATGAGGAGGCATATTGAAATAGGTCAACATGCACATCTGCACCTCCCCTTTGAGAAGAATGTGTTTAGGGGGCGGATCACTGAATGCCAAAATGTCTGAGTGAGAGTGAAAGAGGAAGATTTACCCTCAGGTCTGTCAACCAGCAGTCGCTTAAAGCTTTGATATGTGCCAATTTTTATGGTCCCATAGGAGGCCTGGCGCAGCATGGCAGGAGCTATTCTGTAAAAGTCAAGTGTTTTGTTGTTACCCATGTTGCAATATCCCAATGGGCTTTACAGTCCCACAGCTGTGGTCCTACCAAAGCCCCCCATACAAACAAACAAACAAAAAAACACTTTGAGACAGGCAATTTGAGCTCAGACCCCTACTTTGGATAGTGGGGGTGCCATGGAGTCAAAGTAAAGGTAAGTGGGCAATCGCTTGTACAAAAACAGGAAGTTTACTAAAAGGAGGAAGTGTTACATATAATATAGAAAAAAATACCATGGAAAAAGGGGGATACAAGCAAAGAGTAGGTCAAACGCTTATATTTTAATACAAGCTGTGGAAGCCAAATATTTTGGGACAACAAAAAACACACTCATATGCACATTAATGTAACATACTGACCCTGAATACAATGCCCGTAGCCCCTCCTCTCTTCCTATCCTCACTATTGCATGGAGCATGCCTCTGTAACGAATCTCTCGGTATTTGCTGTCGCCTACTTGGCCTTGAACTTGAAGGCGTGTTTTGGCTAAGTCGATTGGGAAGGTCCCTGCAACAGAAAACATGGGATTCCAGCTTATAAGACTGTAATTCACAGACATTTCAATAAACAACAGTAAGTTCACCCACGCAGCTCGGCCTTCCCGCTGCTTATCTCATTATGCTCATCACTCACCACATTCCGCTGTCACGGAAGCTAGTCCGCCGAAAACAAAGGGCTTCCAGTTGACGTTAGACATATTCTCCACTGTTACTCCAAGACAGAGAGAAAACCTCCCGGCGGAGCGCGGGGAACAAGATTAAAGTCTGCAGCTAGCTAATACTCTCTAGGAGAAGCAATGTCTCACTGCTCGCCTTCCTCCTGCCGGCGTCTGACGAGCGGCTCAGCAACCCCGCGTGCCCCTCCTGCCTTCTGTGTAAAAGAAGCCCCGCCCACCGCTCGTTCCACTGGCAACTGTCTTTATTCATCCCGCCCACTGCCTGTTGCTAAGCAACAACGTCAGACAGGCGAGGGGAGCCACGAGATCATTAAACAAGCGACATTGCTTAGTTATTTTCAATCTTCCGCACAAAACGGCAATTTAATTACAATGTTACGCTTTTCCCAAACACACACACACAAAAGAAAAAAGCAAAAACTTTGTCGGTTTGAATAATCCCACTACAAAGATCATTAGAAAGCAATAGGAACTAGTAGGCTAAATATCAGGCTAAACAATTCTGACTCATGGAAATGAACACACCAAACTTAGATGTTTTCCCACCACATAAACAAACAAATTTGCAATTAAATAACCGAAAAACATTGTACGTAATATATATTTCCTCTACCTCTACTTTTGTTCTATTATCTAGGCTACACATCTCTACCAGTGATCCCACTTAAATTCCCACCTAAATTAGAAATATGTTTAAAATAGATGTATTATATTACAACTGTACTATAAATAACACTCTTCTCTCCTTAGAGAGACTCAAGACATAATCTGCTCTCTACCCTAATTAGGCAAACAGTGTTTATTGTAGAGACTACAGCTGGTATTTTGTTATGCAACCCTGGATTGTAGAATGACAAATAAATGAACTGTATTCCTTGCATGGGGTGTTCACTCCTTTCACTGATTATGTCAACACAAAACCCCACGTTAGCTTGCATGTTCTCAGATGGCTCATATTAAAGGGATAGTTTATCCAAAAATGAAAATTCAGTCGTCATCTAGTCACTCTCATGGTGACTGAAAGGTGGGTGAAGTCTTTTAGTCCACAAAATACTGCTGGGGTTTCACAGGAACAAGGCGTCGCAGTAATCTCCCAAACAATTGAAACAAATGGTGACCAAGTTTCAAACGTTAAAATAAATAAATAAATAAATAAATAAAACTATAAAATGCCTCCGTGCCGCTAATCTGAAGTAGGCTAATCCAAGTGGCCTAAAGCCCCAACATGCCAAGTTGTTTTAAAAAACATCACAGATGTTGTAACAGGCTACAGTGAACAGAGAGGTATTAACAAAGCATCAGTGGCATTTTTCAAAACAACTTAGCATGTCAAGGCCTCAGGCCACTTACTTCATACAAGCAGTTTGGAGGCATTTTACTGTTCTTTTATGTTTGAAACCTGGTCACCATTCACTTCAATTGCTTGGGAGATTGCTGCAATACCTTTCCCCTGCTTAACTCCAGCAGTGTTTTATGGACGAAAAAAATTCACCCAAATTATCCCTTTAATCCATGTTGTAAATATGGTAAGACCTAAACTTACACAAAGTATAGACTCAACACCAAAGTAAAAAGTTTAAAGCAAACTTTGTTTTTCTCTACAAACATATGAATTTGTTAGATTTATCCAGCCTAAAACTTTAAACATTTATAAACACTATTGTCGTCCCTGCTGCACACACATTGCATATCAACATGAGTGTACCAAGACAGTTGCACTGCATGATAAAAATCTGTTGACTTTGTCACACCTCTCACTTATTTTGAAATTTTGTTGCAATATTCAACTTGCAGTGAGAAATCTGGTACCAGAAACCAATGTCATTTTCAGATGTCGTGGATTAAACCTCACATTATGAATCAGGTTACCTCTCTGACACATCAAGACATAAGATGTGTGTGACACACTGAACACAATAAGACACATTAAATTGTGTTTATTCAAATTACCCCAAAAGAAGTGGTTCACCTTATGGGTTAAGTGAAAGCTTAGACTTTTCCCCTGATCTCTATTATTTTCATATAACAGAATTTAAAGATCCCCTGCTGAAGTTAGTGGCATCTAGTGGTGAAGTTGCAGATTGCACCCAGATGAATATCCTTCCGCTAACCCTGTCTTTGACAAGCATGTGGAGAACCTATGGTGACTGGGAAACTAGTGGAGAAAAAAAACCTAAACTCTAGAAGCATTGGGAGTTTGAAGAAACATAAATCACGATCGACAAACATACTCTATAGGAATACTATATTGAAAGTCGTATAATATATCACTGCTAGAGCACCTATAACCTTTCTAGGACTCTATGCTCTTATAGGTTAATGTGACATCTGATCCCAGCAAGAAAATAGAAATTTTCTTTGGCCCACTCTGCAGAAAGTTCAGAGGTCACAGAACATGTGGAGCTCACATGTTTTTCCAAGTAGTGCAGAGGTCCAAAAGGAAACTGTATTACAGTTAATTATTTTGCCTGGTTGCCTTTGAATCCACCCACTCCACCAAGTTCAGATGACAGATTCAACAGTGTAACCTCAGTTCACAATTCTGTCTGATATCAGGCTTGAGACTGAACAATAAAAATATAATTAAATTGCATAAACTCTCATAAAAGTAAGTGACATAACTACACTATGTAACTTTACAGATAGCTATATTCGTATAGGAGGTGTCACCAATAAACATCAGTCTAGTGAGAAGAGCATAAACACAAAAGCAGTAATATATGTACATCGACTGGTGCTTTTTGTTTTTTGTCTAATTAATACAGTTTTAAGTGTGCCAAGCATGTTTGACCATGGTACTTTGATAGCGATTACACATGGCATGTAACAGTATAGGCCATCAATACATGCACAATGCACGTGTCATTGTCACACGATAATCTGCTTCAGTCTTCTCCACAATAGGCAGGAGTGCAGGAGGAGTGCGAGGGTGGATGAGGAGGCCTGTGATCCCTGACACCATTTGTCTTGGATTGTAAATGTTCATCACTTTCATGCAGAAATAGGTCAGCATTTTATCCACGACTGCCAGGAGTCCACGTGGACAATGGGCTGGACAGTGAGGCATGCAGATGTGTGTGCGTGCCTGAATGGTCAGTGTCATGTTGTCATATTTAACACAGATTCCCTTTGCTGAAGAGGCACAGTAATTCAGGTCAGGCATACTGGCTCTCTCATAACAATAAACCTTGACTCACTTCAGGGCAGCAGGGGTTACATGAGTGGTTGAAAAAATACAGTCTTATCATTGACAAAAGACACCAAACAGTGAGGTACTGGGAATCTAAAAAACTCTTCAGAATGAACAGGTGATCACTATCATACTATCTATCAAAGGTCTAAATGTAAGACTAATGGAAAACTACCAACATATGTCAAACATTACCCTCATGCCTTGTTAGAGTAACACTGCAGATACTTTATTGATCACCATTAGGTTTTGATAACTTTAAGAACTTTAAGTTCCCTTGCAATCAATGCACTCATGGTTTAGTCAACTACAAACTTACTGTATTTCTCCAGTCTGCCAGTATATCTCTTTACCCTATCACTGAATCAATATGTCATTATTACAACAAAATGTTCCAATAGTTTTTTGTACCATCCAACCATCATGTTAATGTGTTTTAATGCCAATATTTCTTCCTGCTATTGTAACACCGCATCATTACATCAGTCTGTCATTTTGCCAATATGTCACTGTGTGCTCATGCAAACTGTAAGCAACACATGCAAAATCTTATGTTTATGCGAGCTTTACCTTTAGTTTAATGTGTAGTCGTGGGGATGTCACAGAGTCATCCATGTGGAAAGGTAACATGAGGAACTGTCACAAGGAGGTTATTGCACATGGACCTCTATTTTTTATCCACGTGATTTGAAAAAAAACCTCTCCTCAAAATATTGTTTTTGTTTATTGCATCTCTGCTGTGAATCTCTATAAATCTGTCCTCCTAAATCTAATTTAATTGTTTTAATAGCATGTTTTTTGAAAGTGTGCAAAACTGAATGCACGTATAGAAAGAACAAAACATCTATAAGACATATGCCCCAAAATATACATAATATTAACCCCTCCAAAAGATTATGATGGGCAGTTATATAAGGAAAATATTTGTAGTTTGCAGTAATTACATATAAACAAGTATAAACACAGTCACCATTTTGTAAGGCAGTACCATTGATACAGAGCAGTATTCATCACGTGTCCTGTTAATTAATGTTAAGACACCAAAGCAACTTGAAACGTTTTCCAGAACAGAGAACAAAGGAAACCTCTGTAAAAAAAAAACATCTAATCCATTTGACATTTACCCTCTTGGACCTCTATTGTTCAGAAACCAATAACCAATCACAGAGCATGAAACTATACACATACTATGAATCAGCGAGGGTGCTGCCATTATCCAATACAAAAACTATTATAGAAAACAAAGACAAATGAACAAACACATGAGTCATATGTGAAGTCACCCCTACATGTGTGAACAGTCTCACGTGTGCTTCAGTCTTTTGTGTGGCAGTTTCAGAGCCACCACATAACTAAAAAGCATCTTTGAACATGGTGAGGTATGAACTTCAATCTGAACTAAATAACATTTTAAGAAGCTTTGAATTCTAAAATATTATATCCAGTGAGGCAATTTTATTCAGAGGAGAGTTTGCTTCTGTTTTGATTGTGTTGTGCTTTGCTGTAGTTTTAAAACACTGCCACTAGAGGTCAGAACAATACCATTGTAATATTTCTTCAACCAGCCCAAGTCCAGCAGCTCATTCTCTTGATGGTGACAACACCACTTACATATTACGCATAGTCTACTCAATCCCATATTTAATAAGAGGACAGTGTCTATATAATTAATTGAAAACACGTTTGAAGCACAGAATGCATGTACTACATATAGTGGCTGACAAAGGATGACGTCTGAGGGATAAGGGGTTTTGAATGGACGACATGCCTTTACTGTGAGTGTGCTTATCAAAACAGATTTTCACAGGAAGAATATATTGTTTGTGTAAATTCCTCGGCTTTGTCCTATCTGTTTTCTATCACATTTGTCCTTCTGGTCTGTGCTTCTGGGAAGCATTGAGTCTATTCTCCAGATGCAAAGACATCCATAGAGCATATTTATTATGATCATATGCTAGTTGTTTTGTTTGATTAATGGGTTGGCTATGGGTCAGTAACCTCAGTACTGCCATCAGTACATTATTAACGACCAAGGAGAAAGAGGAGGTGTGTGTACAACTGTGCATGTTTCTGTGTGTGCGTGACTGTGTGTGGCATGTGCGCGCCGACAGATGCTGCACACACCATCGACAAACGGAAATAGATGAATGGAAATATTGCAGGTTTATCTGAAACCAATAAACTGAGGGAAGTGTGGTGGCGCACCTAAAAATGGCCACATTTAATGTGGTGATTTGTCATAAGCAGTCTGAGAATAGACCTAGGATAAAAGAGGAGGAGATATATCTGTGTTTGGAGGTGTACAAAAGAAGAAAGGAGAATACAGATGTTAGCAGAGTGCATAGCTGTATTTGTCATTTGCTTGACTTGGTTGCACAGTCAGTCTTGAGATGCATAGGCCAAGAAACCCATCGCCTCCAGAAATTATTACTGTAGTTATTACTGTGGGGAATTGTTGTGATGCTGACTAAAGCACGGACTCCAGTGGAAAATTCGTACTACTGTTGCCAAAATCAGCATTTTATGTGCTAACCACATTGTATACACATATAAAAATACACCCACTCTGGCTTTCAGCACTGGTTGTTTTATCCTCTGGCATAAAGTGCATTGTGCTGTTATTGTATCGGCTGAATAGGGACGCTTGTGTTGCACTCATGATGAGTGACTGCTGGAACATTGTACTAATGTCACTGAGCATCACTTGACTGGTGTTTTACACAAGTAAACCTCTCTGCAGAAAAACGTGTGTGTGTGTGTGTGTGTGACTGTTACTGTGAGATGACAGTAAGTTAAGGTGACTGACGGTCACAGTACAACGCAGCACAGTGTGTGACAGAGGATGTATGTGGACTTAATTAGAAAGTGTGCAGTTACATAACTTTGTAGCTGTACAAAACACTTCAATAGCCAACACACACATTTTCTGTTCAGATTAAATAAAGGGCATATAATATGTTCATTTGTGCATAGAGTTGCTGGTTTGTAGGTTTTGTTATATTAAGACAGAGGCAGGTCACTGTTGCTCCTGTTTCGTGTCTTTATGCAAAGCTAAGCTAAACTGACTGCTGTTGCTAAATACTGACCTTAAAAGCATAATAATGGTATCACGCCTCTTATCTAACTTTCACCTCAAAACTGAATAAACCAAAATTTCCCCCAAAATAAAATTATTCCTTTAACCTCATGAGGCAGGAAAACAAACGGTGATGCTGACTGAAGTCAGCAGGGTGCTCAGGCACAAGCTGCCTTCATGCTGAAGGCTTTAACCACCCACACGTGTCCTAGATAGCAGAAACTACTTCATCTTCCTTTTTTCTGTTTCCTGCTTTTATTTTCCTTCCACTAACTACATACATCTATTTAAAAGAGAATGACTCAGAGATGGTTGATATTTTTAATGTCATCGAGTAATTGCTGATATGCTGTAAGGATTGCATGACTAAAGCAGTGTGCTTCCGTTGGAGTCCTCCTAGTCATACTGGTAACACTTTTATTTTAGATGTTGAGGATGTAGTTTTTATTTCCTGTATTAATGCAGCATTAAATTGGAACCATTAACATTAAAGTGATTATGTTTTCCCAATTAATATGAGCATTTATAGAAGACAATTAGTGCAAGATGAAAGTAATCTGCACTCACAACTCTCTCTCTCTCTCTCTCTCTCTCTCACACACACACACACACACACTCACACACACATACACACTCATTTGAGGCACATTTGGGGAATTTGCATATAAGTATATTTGTTTCCATAACCTTAACTGTAACTACTCCTTGTCTAAACCTTTTGTAAAAATTTGCTGTTTGAAAATTGGGGACACAGAATTTGTTCCCAACTGCACTAACTCTCTCAAACAAACTGGTTCTAAATGCAGTATAAGCCGCCCTGAAAGTAGTCTAAATCATATTTACACACACACACACACACACACACACACACTGATGTTGTTTTGGTCTCTCTCTTTGTGGAGAAGCACTTTTACCTCATCCTTAGGGCAGCTCTGAACTTAATGGGAAGCGAAGGCTTGTCCACTATGGTTAGTGTGTGTCTATGTGTGTGTGTGTGTGTGTGTGTGTGTGTCCTAGTTGTTTACCATTGCCCCCTCTCACTCTCCTCCTCACACCCTGCAGCTCTGAGAGTGTGGACTCATCTCCACAGCGATGCATGCGACACACTGCATTCTGATTGGCCAGATGTGAGCTGTGCTCCTCCAATCTGCATCCAGACTGGATGCAAGAGATGAGTGTCACTTATTCGAAACCCTCACATCACAGTGACGCAAAATTAGCAGTGTTTTTCCAAAGCCATATTTCTACAGTCACATTTACGCCCATAAATCCATGCTTGGATTGACTATTCCAATGCCATATAAGGAATTCTAGTGAGACGTCATTGCAAATCAACACAATCACTGATACTCCACTTGTTAATCTTCCTGCTGTGAGATCAAATTCATATAAACCCTTCATATGGTACCACCAGCTGTGTGTGTGTGATTACCTTTGCACTTCCTGGTTGTCCACTAAGCACTCAGCCCTCTCAGGGTTGCTACCCTGTCAGCATGATTCCCCCTTCAAGGTCTCCATAGAACTGAAGAGGTTGCTCAGTGATAGAAAATCCTCTAAAAGTGGTTGAATTGGAGAAAAACTCAAATGAAATCTTGACTTTGCCAAGACCTTTGACACTGACCTTAACCATCAGGTAATAACTTGCAAGAAACAGCTGACTGACTGTTTACAGATCTGCCCTCAGGGAAAAGTTTTTGTTGTTGCTAAGAGGAAAGAGGAGCAGGCACGTGAGTGTGAGGTCAGCACTATGAGTCTGTGTAAAGAGACTAAAGGCTCTTCTTCTTCTTCTTCTTCTTCAGAATTTATTTCGAACATGTCACAGTAATCATTAGTTAGTGTTTCAACAATTTACAGGACAAAAATAATAATAATAAA
>JAQLOL010000004.1:5684067-5703314 GCA_029783665.1 Naso thynnoides
AACACGAATGTGAGTTTTTCCAATGCAAGAGAGTCTGACAGTCCTGCAAGCCAAGCACTAATACTTGGTTTGGTAGTAGATTTCCAGGATTTGGCTATGGTATATTTGGCTTGTAACATGCAAAAGGTAATCATGGATTTGTTTGCCTTGCTCAGGTTATTATTTATTGGAAAAACACCAAAGATACACAGTTTGGGATCTATTGATAGTTTTGTGCCTGTAACATGCAAAATCATATCTATCACCTCACTCCAAAAAACCTGAATCTGTGGGCAATCCCATAGGCAGTGGTATAATGTGCCCTTTCTACCACATTTGTAGCAAGTGTCAGGATTATTGGGGTTAAATTTATTTAGCTGAGTTGGTGTTACATATATTCTCATTATCCACTTATATTGAAGTAATTTAAAATGGGTATTAATTGTTTGTGTTTGAGATTTTAGGCAAATCCTCTGCCATTCCTCAGTTGAAATTACTGAATTTAAATTCTCACACCATGCCAGTCTTTTATTATCTGAGGAAACCTTTGATCCATCCATGATTACTGCATAGAAACTTGAAGTCAATCCCCTCTTAGGATGTTGATTTGTTGCTATTTCCTCTATAGGGCTAAGAGTAGGTAGGGATAAAGATTTCTGTGTCTTAAATATATAACTTCTTGTCTGCAGGTATTTAAAAAAGTGTTTTGATTGGATGTCATACTTTTGTTTCAAATCTTCAAACGACATGAGAATTTTATTGTTAAATAAATCTGCTATTTTACTAAGGCCTTTGTTTGCCCATATTTTGAAGCCCAGATCTTGTTTGCCTGGAGTAAAATTACTGTTACCCCAGATTGGTGTATATTGAGATAGTACAGGTATCTCACCTATATGTTTATGGGCCTCATACCATACAAGGATCGTGTTTTTAACAAAGGGGTTATGTGTTAAAGTCTTCAATTTTTTTAAATTAGCTGAGTATAAATATGTATTGAGTGGTAGAGGGGATGACGTATTTCTTTCCATACTCATCCAGGACCGTGGCAATTCTTGTGAGAACCAACAAGAGGCCGTAGTGAGTTGGGCCGCCCAATAATACCATTGGAGGTTTGGGAGTTTCAGCCCTCCTCTATCATAAGGGAGATAAAGCAAAGATAAGCGAAGTCTAGCCCGTCTGTTGTTCCAAATGAAATTACAGAACATGCCATTCATCCTTGAGAAAAAATTAACAGGAGGACCAAGGGGAATGGAATGAAAGAGGTAAAGAAATTTCGGAAGAACATTCATTTTAAGTATGTTAATCCGCCCTATCATGGAGATTGGTAATGTCGACCATCTATTAATAGATTCAGAAACTGATTCTGTCACTAGATTATAATTTGTTTCCACTAAATCATCGATTTTAGGAGTAATTCTAATACCAAGATAAGTGAAACTGTCCCTGACTATTTTGAATGGTGTTTGGACTGGGGGATTTATTCTTTCCGAATGCTTAAGAAAAAGAATAGCAGATTTAGATTTGTTAATTTTGTAACCGGAAAGTTTACTGAAAGAGCTAATGGTATTAAACAAGTGATGGAGTGACTGTTGTAGGTGGGATAAGAAAATCACAATATCATCTGCGAATAAGCCTATTTTGTTGTCAATCTCGTTTATTTTAATGCCTGAAATATTCTGATTACTCCTAATGGCAATAGCCAAGGGCTCAATTGCCATCACAAACAGAAGAGGTGAAAGGGGACAGCCTTGGCGTGTGCCTCTTGAAAGATTGAAAGATTTGGATATAATATCATTTGTTAATACAGATGCAACCGAGTTATTATACAAAACTTTAATCCAGTTAGAGAAATAATGACCAAAGCCAAAATGTGCAAGTACTTCGTAGAGATACTGATGCTCAACTCGATCAAACGCTTTTTCTGCGTCCAGCGACAGTATTGCTGTATCTGGATGTTCCGTCTTGGCATAGATAATATTGAGAACCCTGCGGACACAGTGGAAAGCTTGACGTCCCCTAACAAACCCATTTTGGTCTGGGTCAGAGAGAGAAGGCAGATATCTTTCAAGCCTTCGTGCCAATATTTTAGCAATAATTTTAGCGTCAGAGTTAATCAGTGAAATCGGTCGATAGGAATCACATTTTGTTGCTGACTTTCCAGGTTTCAGTATCAAAATTATGAGTGCATTACACAAAGATGGTGGAAGTTTGCCAGAGTTGAAACTTTCTACAAACATATCTAACAAAGGTGATAATAGTTTGTTCTTAAAGATTTTGTAGATGTCAATTGGTAGCCCATCTGGGCCAGGGGCCTTTCCCCCTTTCATTTTGTCGATTGCTTCAGAGATTTCAGCTGTTGTGATAGGGGAATCTAAATCAGCTTTAGCCTCCTCACTAAGTGAAGGGAGCGTTAACTGATCACACAGGAAGCACAATTTGTGCCATGATGTCTCATGTGATCTTCAGCAGAAAGTAGAATAAGCCAGAGTCTTAAAGTCCCCGTTACAACTGGCAAAGAAACATAACTACGCTCTTATTCAAATCTTACCAATAATAACACAAAATACTTAAAGTCCAAACACCTACAGCTGCTGGAGGAGGCAAACAGAAAAAACATGGACAAAAGCTTAACTCAAAATCAGAAACAGAGAGGCTGAGGGGTTTACTGGGAATATGACAAGGTGAGTCAAAATGCAGGCAGAGTCAGCAACAGGTAATTCAAAAAGAAAATGCGGGATTGTCTTGCATCAGCACAGTGAAGAGTGAAGAGACAATCCACAGGAGTGACAGAGTCAGTGAGCCACAGGTGAGAACAGGTGAGTTATAGCTAGAGCAGGAAGGTGAGCGTGATTGTCCTGATCACAGCAGATCATAGTGGAGCAGGGGTGTGTCAGAGTCTGTGAGTGATCTCAATGCATGAGTCTAAATGCATGAATGCAGCGAGGGATGCAGGCGTGACATAATAAGCACCGTCATATTTCTCCCTGAACTTTATTAGTTGCTTATTTAGCAATGGATTTCAGTGTTAAAGAGAATGAAGACTGACCAGAGGTTTTAATAGTCCAGAAAAAATACAATGTGTCCCCCTTTTCATATCCAATAGCTGAGGGTTGGAAAGTTAATCTCTTGCCATTTGTTTCAACTCGTCTTTGCAGCTTTGTGACATTTACATTGATTGAAATATGTTGTAGATTTACTCTAAATTCAGCATGACATAGCTGTTGTCTTCACAAGCTGAGTTCTCTGCTGGAAAAAAAAAAGTGGGCTAAAACGATGTTTGGTTGCTCAGCATGAGCTTGTAATGACTGAGCTGCCAGTGGGTCAATAAGGTCTACAGGAATAAAATTAACAAGCTTCAGTCTATGTGTTAATGGTAAAAATACCTGTTGCAAAAAATGTGTTTTTGTGAGCATTAAAGCTCACACTCAGTGTGCTCATGTCTGCTTTCATGCATGAAAGGTGCCCTGTATGTTTGTCTGACCTCTTTGATTTGTGCACCTGTGATGCTGCAAGGAATTAACGAGCATTTATTTTGGCAGAACATAGCAGAGCAGATTTATGTGAAGAACGTTCAATGAATGCAACATGTTCACAACAAATTGCCAGACTTCAGGCTTTTTTTCCCAACTGGATTTGTTTTAAATACAAGAAAATGATGCTGCATTTACAGTGCGTGTTGTTAAATGCTCAATATACGGAGATTTCACTTTAAATGGTGCCATCTACAGTATGCAAAAAAAGCAATGGTCACATACAAAATTTATTAATTAACGTCTTAAGAAATTGCACAAGAAACATAATCCATAGCAACTCACACAGTGTCACTGTGTAAAGTTTTATGCTGATCATATGAGGAATTTTGGGACAGTGATGAAGGTGGACATAGATAAATGTAAAATATTGCTGCTTTAATCTGTTATACCTCACTTTTGTTCCATGGCAACAACCATCCACTCAAAAATGTAAATGTAATCTATTCTACGACATTCAATGAGAAACTGGCTTATTTGTGGGTTTTTTGGGGGGCTTTTTTGGGCAGAGCCCCTCTGCACTTGCAGTGACAAGGCAAAGTTTCTTTAGACAAGACTGATTACCCTCTCTTCACTTTTACACTCACAAAAACACACACGGTCTACAGACAGTCATGCACATATACACACCCACTAACACATGGTCCAGAGGCATGTCTGTGTGCATGAGACGGATCCCAAGAGAAAACTCGATCCGAGCAACTTCACTGCATTGCCTAATTGACGTGTTTCTGTGTGTGTGTGTGTGTGTGTGTGTGTGTGCGTGAGAGAGAGAGAGGGTGAAACAGAGAGAGAGAGACACTAGGAGGAGTGAAGTCGTGCATATTTAACAGTCCAAACGAACCTCACCTCTCTCCAAACAGTGCTTTAAACTGCATCACATGAACAAGTCTGTCAGTCATGCGCTAATTTACTTTCTGCGGGAAGTCTGAGTCTCCAGCCTGTCAGTCTGACAGTTGATATCTCCCTGAGATTATAAGACAACCGTGAAACAATACAGCCAAGTGTTGAGGAGACGTGAACCTATTAAGGACACACACACACACACACACACACACACACGATATCCCTATTCACACACACGCACATCAACACACAGATTCAAGACTGAGGGCAACTCTTTCGATGTATGCGCAGCTAATGTAGCAGTTACAGCTACTTATTGGATGAAATATGGCTGACATGGAAGGTGGAAAGAAGCGGCTAGGCTTTATGTCGGAGGGGTCTTTGAAAAATGGTTTCAAAATCTCTTATATCTGTGCTTAACGCGATTTTATGCAACTACACACATAGAGCTGAATGTTGAGTCTCATTCCAACACATCAAGCAGCCAAACCAAATTGACAGTAGCCTATATTTTAACTTGAGAATAAGACTCGACATCAATTGTCATTCTCTAAAAGCTTCAAAAGTGCTAATTTGACCATATATTTTTTAGGTCATTCAAATGCATTTTTACCATTTTTATTTATATCACAAATGAAATTTAACATCCTATAAAATGAATAGAAACGCATAACCTATTTAAAATGAAAATTCAACTATATATAGTCCTACATCACCGCTTTCATCGGCTCCAAAAAGTCATGAAACAGCGAATTTGGCCTCCTACTTTTGAATTACAAACTTTCAAGCAGTACCTGAAGGCAGCACTGAATCGGCGTTGCTTCGTTTCTATGGAAACGATTTCTTGATTACCAGTTGCGTCGCAACCACGGTCCGTCCGCACTGACACGCAGCTAGTTAGCAAGTTAGCAGCGAGGCAACCTTTAGCATTGCAAGTTTCAGAACTTCTGACGTGAAGTTGCTACTTAAAAGTACCGTCGCTTTATTTTCCTCCATGAGCAGGTAAACACTTAGAGCGTTATCTGTCTAATATTACTAATTCTATTAACTTTGACTCATAACACATAGGCTAGCTAATGAATGTTTGCCGTTTAGGATGGAACACTAGCTTCGTGGTAGTAAGCAAAGCTGCCTTGCTAATATATGTACATGTATTACGTATATTAGCAACATAGTGGATAATTGTATCGTAATGTAACGTTAGGCTATTTCAAGGCTATGAATTCTATTTTAGCGGTTTTTTATACTTATTGCCTGATTGATAGATAAAAAGTGGACAAAAACAAAAAGTTAGTTTTTACAAAACCATGCCAACTGTTTAATTCACAAACAGAAGATATGAAGTGATTTCACTGTTGTAATTTGATGTACAGGTTAGAGTGTGTGGGGAAATCCTCCTCTGGTTCACAGAAGCAGGTAAAGACAACTGTGTTATTTTATTACAGCACTCCAATTTACTATGTCCTTCATAAATATGCTGTCTTTCCTTATGGATTATATTCTTAAATTCAGTGTTGCTGCTTTGTATTTGTTAATTATGATACTGTTTGCTTTGAGTAGGTCACACATGATTCATGCTCATACATTGCTACTGCATTTGTTCCAGTAAAACATTTCATGAATATTAAAATCATTTCAATCCCTCCACCTGGATGAAGGCAGTTGCAGAAGCAACCTCTGCTCATGTGAAGACACCCGACCCCATTGGTAAGAAGCCCTGCAGCAGGAGTTCTTCTGCCCGCTCACTGCCTCCATCTGTGCAGGTGGGCATTCTGAGATAGACTCAAGAAACCGGATTGACATGTTTTGTTACTTCATTCGGAAAATTCTTTGTCACTCTGAAGGTTTCTTGCCAGAAGACTCAGGAGTCTGGATTTCCAAGTCAAGTGCTGAATGCAGACGGTATGTGGCGATGAAGGGAAAAATCTCATCAATACTTTTTCACAGTGTTACATGCAAACACACAGGTATAGTTAGCGAGCAGCCTCAGAAGACCAGAATGCAAAGCAGCCTTCAGGCATCTGAATGAATGCAACTCTTAAGTTCATTTTAAATTAAAAAGTACTTTCCTTTTTGTAGCTGAAAATGCTAATGATCTCCCCAAGTATGAATGTGTACATGCATGCTTCTGTGTCCCACTGGGACATGTAGTGCCTCACACACAGAGTCAGTAACTGTGACAGAATTAGAGACAAGCCAACACCAACAATGAACTAAACCACATTTCACCTCGAGAAAATGAATTTCATCCTGTATATTGATATTCGACAGAGATGAAGAGTATAGGTTTTCCGTCAAGTTAACCTTTAATCATATCAGCATTGGGTTTTATTGATACTATTCTTGACCAACAGTAGTAGTATTTTTATCTCCATTATTATTATTATTTTATCTCAATGGTCTTCAGACCATTGAAGTAAGTTTGGTGTTTTCTTTGCATCATCATCTCATGATATGCGTTAAATTCTGCTGTTTTGTGCCCTAAATATTGGACAAAAAAAGAGAGTCCCTGTAAGAGTTTCATAGCTTGGCTAAATTTCTTGTATGTCTGTGTTTCTCCTGAAGAGCGCTCACAGACAGAATCCAGAAACATAACGCCAAGGTCTGTGCGCAGAATACTCATAGCAGGTGATTGCAAACACATCACAGATATTGCCACCGCACAGTTTAAAATCTAAAATGCGATTTCAGGGTCGAAGAAGAAGCACAGGCGATGGCAGTGCCTGATGACAAGCTGCAAATGAAATACTTGATGAAAGCACAGCCTCCAGATGCTGCGGTAACAGGTAGGCTGATGTAGAACAAACTCAAAATGCAAAGAAAGAAACGTGGAGGAAACCAACTCAGGAGTTTTTTTGTTTGTTTGTTTGTTTTTTTGGTCAATAATTATGATCATGATCATATCACTGGTTGCTCTCCCAGCAGCTGAGCCTCTCACCATGCATGTGGAGGAAGGGGTGGCAGAAGAAACTGAGGAAGAAGATGTTGAGGATGAAGACCTTAAGGCACCAGTGGAGCTGATACTCAGTGTAAAATGACTGATTACCATCATTAATTCCACATTTCAAGCTCTGTTGAGAAGCTTCAACTTGTGTTTTTCATACTTGTAGCCAAATTTTGGATAAACTGTACTTAAATGGCAGAACTTGAGTCTGAAATGAGGCTGTATGGTTTCAGTTCCTCAGAGCTGTGATGGACAGAGACTTCCAGCAGGCCAGCAGACTGTGTCAGATGAGTATGTGTCCTGCGTCCATCAGCTGTACATCTGTCAGTCAGTGAATCAGCCACCGGTGTAGTTAGTCAATGGTGCCTCTTCTCTCCTCGTTCCAGTTCTCATCTTTGAACCAGAAAATCCTGAGGCCTCCGAGTTTCTCCCATTAATCCAGAGGAAGCTGTTGGAGGGTGAGAGTTTCTGTCTCTCTTTATGCGCAAACACGTTGGCGGCACATGCTTCCAAAACACACCATGAGTTTGACGTGCTTTTTTTTCCAATCAGAGCAAGAGGAAGAACAGAGCGCTGACGAGGAAGAAGAAGAAGATGATGAGGATGGTGGCTCTGGTGGTGATGAGGAGTCATCTCAGAGCTCATGCTGCTTCTCTTCGTCTTCCTCCTCTTCCTCATCGTCAGATGATGATGAGAAAGACGAGAAGCCAGTCAACAGACACAAGCCGTGTCCTCCCTCTCACATTTGTCCATAATTAACAGTCCGAGAGAGGCAACTTCAGGTTCTCTCAACACAGAGCTCTGCTCATAGCATCTTGTATTTATTTAATCCTTAAAACTACTTTTCAGATTTTGTGACTATTGTGTATTTTTCATATTTGACCTGCAAATAAACATTTGTTGTGGACGAGGCTGAAAATGCAGGCTGCGTAATTCAGAGGCTGAAATTAACCCATTTCCACCATCTTGTTGTGCTTTCTTCTCCTGCACTGGTTTAAGAGCATCTGACTGGAGTTTAGTGCCATGTATTTGCAACAGTTGTGGATAGAGACACACATTAATATGCAGTTTCTTCTAAAGATTTTCTCTAAATTTGGATAAAACGTGCTCTGCATTTAGATGGAAACCTGACTTGTGTGCCCGAGTCACAGAGCACAGATGGTCAAACCGACCCCGGAAGAGAAGTTTTATTAAACACAGTTTAAATTGGCTACAGGAGTCATTGAATCATCATAATTAGATCATCTGAAAATAATTTAATTGATCAAAATATACATTTTAACTGTAACAGAACCACTAAAGGGTTATTTATAAATGAGGATGGATTTTTTTGAGCTGTCAATCAAGCATGTTTTTCAGTAAAACTCTGCTCTATGTGCATCACGTTCAAGGTTACACACCCCTCTCTCTCTCTCATACACACACTCACACACACACACAGCTAATCCATCCTCATGGAATGCTATCAGCCAGTATATTTTGAGTTATTATCACATAGCAGGGCTTATCTTTATGAGTCGTTGCTACGCGTGACTTGATAGAGGAGAAAGTATGAGCGCTATCTGATAAAGGCTGTATAATTTGCATTGAGTGAATGAGCATAATGGCTGGTCTCTACCCGCTCAGTGGACCAGGACGCAGGCATGAGGATGACAGCGAGGACACTATGTCAACGCCCGCCCGGCTGGATTCACTTTGATGTCCCTATGTTATTGTCCATGTCAAGGTTATAAAAAGAGTGCAGGTCAAAAATTACGATGCGTGCAGTGTTATCATCTCATGAAGGTGAACATTACTGTTGGTGCTTGTGTGGATGGATGCTGCTCTCTACATCATCTTAGACTTTTAGAAAATTCTCTTTATTCTAGGACAAGTCATAATCTGGATACCATGAAAAGAACCTTGCAGAGCTTCCACAGGTCCTCTGAAACTGAGACGTATCAATTCTTACCAACACCCATCAACCAACTGCTTGTCATCCCAAGGTCAACGTCTTTGAAACCCACTCAGAATACATTTCACATTCAAGTCTCCATCCTCCATTCCGTGACACCCACCCACACCTGGAGACACACACACAAACATGGGGGTGGGCATACGTCACTGGTGTTTTTCCTTTTGCTTTTGGGCTCCTTAAAGTGGATTGTGGCTGTCAGTAGCACTCAGGGAAGCTTCATTAGTCGTCAGAGGGAGGCAAGGCTGTGACTCATGCCTGCGTGAAGAGACCAATGGGCAGCCGGAGCCTGAGATATAAATAACGAATTAAAAAAAATATTCTTGAGGGAGAAAGGGTCACTTGCGCGCCGCTGGATGGGATTTTATTAGTGCGCTCTATTGGTATTCCGCCATCGCCGCCTCTGGACTGTTCCTTGTCGAGCCTTTGGGTGGCAAGTGGCAACTGCAACATCCAGGTTTAGTTTATCTGGACTCGACAACCTGTGCGCCCGTGAGTCGGTAAGATTCCTCCGCCTTTCATTTCAGCGGCGACCCTTCATGTATTGATAAGCTTCATGTCTCTTCACAGACTGACGACTCTTAGAGCATCACGTCGGAGTTATTTTGGAGAGAATTTTAGGAACAAAATAATCTGTTAGAATAATTACGCGTGCCGTTTGAAAGAAACGCGTCTCAGATGAGTGACAGAAGGAATTCATTAGTTGTTCAGTCTGCCGCTCATAGCATGATGACATTGAGTGATGATGGTGTTGCTCATGCTTGTTCAAAGTGCAACTTAATTGAAATGTCGATTGCTGAGTCAATAGGTAAATGACGTATGTTATTTATGTGGACATTATACTTGAATTTTACCAACAATTGTTTAATAAATAAGTCTATTTATACAAACAGCTGCTATTATTAAACTATTCTGTCATCTATTTGTTTAAATTTTTTTATAATAAAGCTGAATGTGTAGCCTATTTTTAAATCTTCCTGTTTTTATTCCTTAGAAATATCGGGATGATCACAGACATAAAGCTCAGAAATTTCAACAGTCTGGTGCTGCTGTGCCCAAGAAAAAAAAAATTGTCTGACCTGCTATTAGCCAATCCCATTTTCCCTGATAACAGCTTAAAAATGTCATAATTTTCTCTTCATTCTTAACATTGATGAAAACTATGGCGCTGTGTGTATTTAATGGATAATTGAATGCAATGCTATCTCCAGAACGAGTGTACCCACATGGACATTATGTTATCACCAAAACTAATTATCCTGTGTTGCGCTTTGCTTGCTCGTCGTGCGCAATTCTCTCCAAATGGCGCGCTTGAATCATATAGCTCACCCAGCCCTCCTTCAGGAATAAATCGTTTGTGGTGATGCAGATTTATAATCCTGCCGTTTAACTGATTGCACTTATTTAAAACATATATTTCCTGTGTGAGCTGGGCGCGCTGACCTGACGTGGACCGTTTTGTTTGCAGCTGAATTATTTCCCAGCTGGAGATCAGATAGCAGAGGACTAATGGCCACGTCTGAACCGAGAGCCGCCGGCGGGGACCAGGACCCCAACTCTGACAATTTAAGACCTCCATCCACAAGTACGTCCTCACACTCCTCTCCTTAATAACGCTATGATCGATTCCAGAGGGTAAATTCTTGTAAGACTGCCTCTCTTCGGAGGGTTCAGGCTGCATAGGCTGCAGAAAAAGCCCACTGGAGCTGACAGAGACTCGGTGCCTTGCTCAAAGACACTTTTGCAGTGCGACACGAAGGCTCAGAGACCCA
This sequence comes from Naso thynnoides, assembly GCA_029783665.1. NCBI lineage: Eukaryota > Metazoa > Chordata > Actinopteri > Acanthuriformes > Acanthuridae > Naso > Naso thynnoides. The sequence continues at coordinate 5,695,093 of JAQLOL010000004.1, forward strand.
GTTCACCCCAAACACACCTCTGTCTCTGCCTCTGTCTGCCTCTCTGTCTCTCTCTCCCCTCTTTCTCTGTCTGATAAAAGCGAGTCTCGCCCGGGCCATTTGCTGTGTGGGCTCCGTCGTTAATCATTCCGGTTAAAAACAGAGCCATCACAGCTGCCTGTCGCTGCCTGGCGGATCAGCGGTGCGCACCGAGCGGTGGACCTGGCGCAGAAATAATGTGCCACTTAGGCACTGGTATTTTAAATGATACAAGAACATTAGAGATAGCATTTTTAAATAAATTTGCTTTTATAATCAAAAGCTTCTTCTAATTTGAACATTTCCCTCTATTTTATTTTTATAACTAATTCATCGACTGTGTCTTCTATCATTTTTTATCATTATGTAGACAAATTTCTCAAAAAGCTGCATTTTATTAAATTATAATCATTTATTTCTGTCATAATTAACCTTATCTCGTCCCCTTTGGTACTTTGGGCCTTTGCATCTATAGGCTGCATAGATGAGCTGCTCTCAGAAAAATATGTTGCTTTTTTTAAAAAAATGGGTGAACCTTTTAAGGTAAGGTTAATTAATCATTTTAAGCTTTTGTCGCATGCTCAAAATGTAGCTCATTATAGACCAAGTGCACTTGAGCAGCCATCTGCACCAAGGCAGGAAGTAATTACAGGTTTTTGTCTTTAAAATGCAGCTCAGTTCCTGTGGGCTTTTACATTCTTTCTCTTGATCGAAAAAAAAAAATTCTGGACCTTTGATTATGTGCCCCTTGAGTGCCAATAAACATTTCTTCAAAAAAAAAAAATCCAAGTTATTTCAAATGTGAATTTGTACTTTTTTTAAAAAAAAAAGTCCATTAAAAAATGTTTGTTTTGTCTGACTTGCTCGTATAGACTGCTGCTGCTGCTGGATGTTGTTGCCATTATCTCTCTGCCACGCTCCATCTCACGCCTGGCGGCTTGTAGTGTCTGTGCGCGCGTGCTTGCGCGCGCGCGTCTGTCTCTATGTGTGCCTTGGCCAAAGCACCTCGGGCTGTTCTCTCTCAGAATGAAATGGCTTCAGTAAATTTAAATACTTGATTTTGTTTTGAAAGTTTCCCATCAGGTGTAGTCTGCTCACCGCCTCTCTGTCGCTCTGCTGCCGCGCGCTCTGCATTTTATTCTCTCTGGCTTCTGCTCCATTTCTGCTCACGCATGTCCACGCTCTGGTTTGTGTGTAGCTGCGAGTGTGCATGCGTGATTTGTGTACGTGTGAGACGCACTGTGCTATAAGTTTCTGCATCAAGCCAGCTATAGACTTCCTGGCCACAGACATTACCAGCTCGCTCCAGTCACACACTGTGTTTCACTCAATTAATTTCTGCCCTCCTCCGTGAGCTCATTTCACGGGCGTTAATTCCAGTCCGCCCCTTGGCTGGGTGTGTGAGCCGACGTGAGTGTGCGTGGATGTACTGTCGGTGCCTATTGACTGAACTTAAATCGGAAATGTTATAGGACTCACCCCTTACGGTCAGTTGGTTCTGAGGTAAATACAAAGGTGGGCAAATTCAACAAAGGCAAACAAAGCTCACATGAAGACAAATATGCTCAGAAATGTGATTCTTCAGATTCACACACCTGGCCAAGGGCCGGGACTCACGCCTCACTGTGCTCACTGTGCTCCACCAGCTTTATATCCATCATCCGCCCATCCACGCTGCCTCCGCGGCCTGAAACTCAAACGTTCATTCTGTTTTAGCCTACGAATATGCGTGGATGCACGGATGCACACGGAAACTGGGGATGAAGATTTGTGGTAAGTTTTTTTGGGGGGGCAACAATAAATGTTCCACGTTAACTCCTTTCAACATGTCACAGCTTATTTTTCCGGTCACATTTTATTTTTCATCTTATAAAAATACTATTTGGGAGAAATGTGTCATTGTGGATGTGCGTGTTGCATCTGGGCCATTCCTGTAGAATTTTCATCACAGAGACTCAGTTTTCTTTTTTCAAATTCAATCTTTCGTTTGGAGGCCTGAAGTAGGCCGTGGTGGAGGCTGCTGGAGCCGGGCCATCCGCGGCTCTGTCATAGTGTGTTTCCATCTTCTAAAGGTCAGTGGACATTAGCCTTTAGGTCTGATGATGAGAGCCCCGAATCAACGCCCCCGACCGCCCCCGCAACCCCCACGTCTTTTCCATTTCACTACCGAGAGGAGAATCCTGAGACAGGCCTGGAAATATAGGTTATAAAGCCCAGGAAGTCAAAACAAAACAAGCTGAAAAGGCAGTAGCCTATTTTTATTTTCCATTTTCATACTTTTTTTTAAAAAAAACAAAAGGACTTAATTTTAAGGCTTTTAAAAAAAAAAAAATTACAGCTCACTGACAGCCTGTAGAGAAAGGCGGCTGTGACGTAAGAGGGAAGGCGTGTTTATTCCTTCTTTATTTGAAGGGATATGTTTCCTTCAGAGACTCAAACATTAAAGTGAACGGAGAACATATTTCATTTTTCTTATGCAAAATAAAGGGAGGCTGTGGTGCATTGAAACAGAATGTTTTGGGGATTTTTTGCCTGTCTGTTATGGCAGAAATCAATTCGCCTATAGGCTACCATAGGATCGAATAAGTTTAATATTTGACTTGAGAATGTTACCAGTAGATTGTGATCGGTCTAAATTACGTTTTAATGGACTGGAATGGAAATTGACTGGAAATATTTCTATATGGAGGCTGTAGCTTAGCAATTACAGGGTCTAACATAGTATTGATTTTGAATATGTCATTTAGAATTCAATGAGGAAAGTATTATAGGGTTTCCCCTGCAAAATATGACAGATCATATTTTATACACTTAGATATCAGTGGTGCGTTGCTCACATGTAGAGAGAAATCTGATGAGTGATGGAGTTGGGAGCATGAGGGCCTTGTAGGGACAAACTGCTTTGAGCTCTGGTGACTCCTTCATTAGTTGCTCTTTACAGGGTGTGTGTATTTATTGGCTGTGCGGGTCATCATCACCACAGGCTGTTCTGCCCACTGAGCCGAAACGTTTATGATGATTATGGGCGCTTCCTGGCTTGGGTGTGGCTGTGATGTCATAGGGTGGGACGGGCACCCCTACACACACACACACACACACACACACACACACACCAGTACCGGTGGTCCCTCTTGTTGTATGTGTGTTTCTGCGTGTGCAAATGTTGCCTATATAAGTTTGGTCGCCGCCAGAAAAGCATTTTTGATGAAATGAAGAATTCAGGGCATAGGAGCAGACTTTAGACATCACAGATCATTTTCAACCGCCAAATAACTCAGAGGACATTCATTTTTTTCTCTTTCTTTCATTTAATTTTTTTAAAATCATTTTTTTCCCCCATATTTTCTGTTTTTCCCTGTGTGTGGGATGGAGATGTTTGGTGATAACTCCTGCCCTCCGCCGTGTAACACCCTAGGGTTCCTGCAGAAGAACAACAGCCTGGAGGAGAAGGGGAGGCTCGCGGGCCAGAAGAACCTGCTCTCGTGCAACAACAGCGACAGAGACGCGCGCTTCCGTCTCACCGAGACCGACTTCTCCAACCTGTTCGCCAGAGGTGAGAATTATGCAGCCGTCATCAAGAAAAAATATTGTTCATTTCTCAAAGTGCTTTTATCAAAGCTGCACGCTGCTACAGTCACAAAGTCTACGCTTACTGGGCTACTAAAAATTAAAAAGATTTTTAGGCCTTTGGCAAGAAAAAGCTGTTCAAGGCCTCCCAAGTGGGGAAGCAAATTGTCTTTTTGTTGTTATGTTTTTGTTCGATATTTTAGGCTACAACGTTGTTAGCCTTCTTACAGGCTATGAAAGTCTGCTTTCTAGAGAACAATTTTTTTGTTTGCTTGCTTGCTTTTTTGTTTTTTCAATAAAAGAAACAGGAAAAAAAATAGATAGGCCTACTGGGATCGAATAGGCCTGAAAAATGTTGTTTATGAGATTTTTTTAAAAATCTCTTTTTTACTGTATGCTGTGATTCATGACCCACAATTATTCTAATTTAGTTTTTGTAAGATGCAGCCCATGCTGAGCATTGTCATTTGAAGACCTGCTGAGATGCATTTCTCTTCCGCTATCAGTATCCTGCTGATGAGGCAATTGAAGATATAAGGCTTCTCTTTAATAGGCCTAAAGTTACTGTGAATCTACAGGCCTACTATGAGGCCTATAAATGTCATGTTGACTAGAATGATTGGGCTAATTATCAGACATAGCTCACCAGCAGAAATATTGTAAGAGACACTAAATCAGATTTGGACCTGTAAAGAATGAGTAGACATGCCCAGCATCTACAGGCTGTAGTTACTCAGTGAATGTTGGGAACATTTCATCCATCACCCCGCCTAAATTTCTGCAATCTTCCTTCTCTTAGACTTGCTGCCAGCCAAAAATGGAGAAGAACCAACCATTCAGTTTTTGTTGGAGATCGTCGACATCCTCACCAACTACGTCAAGAAGACTTTCGACCGCTCCACCAAGGTGCTGGACTTCCACCACCCTCACCAGCTCCTGGAGGGCATGGAGGGCTTCAACCTGGAGCTGTCCGACCAGCCTGAATCCCTGGAGCAGATCCTGGTGGACTGCAGGGACACGCTCAAATATGGCATCCGGACAGGTGAGCCTACACACCCTCAAGGTTGAGCCATAGGCTACAAAAGAGCTGTATCTGAAGGAGGGGTCATTGATTATTATGAGTTGGGGATAAGATTAAAAAGCTGACTTCTTCCAAGACCTTTTGAATTATTCATATAGCGGCTTAAATTACTTTAAATAGCCCAAGGACACTGAATTTTTGGGTGATTAAAAGGCAATGAGGCTAAACTCTGACATTTCAAAGTGTACTTTTCTCAAATCTGGAGACCGATATACAGCCTTGTACATTCTAACACAAAGCAAAGCACAATATTATAGCTTAGAATAACTCAGTAATTTTAGGATATTTAATCTTGATTATACCACCTTTTCAAAAATATGTGCCATTTTATTACTTTAATGTCAATTAATAGGGACGGTTTTACTGTGGAGGGGTAAATTCAAGTCAAACCATTAGAGAAGCTGCTTTTCAGATAGTGTACAGGCCATTACGATGACTGCCTTATTTATTGTCCCCCTGGTAATTCATTTGACATCCCCCTTTTCTTTCCCCTCGACTTATTAAAGCAAGTGTTGCCTGAGGGGATCCTAACACGGACTGTTTCAAGCTGTTAGAAACGACAACGCTCAAACTGTCCCTTGGGTTTTATATATCACTCAGGGTCTGCTGTGTCTACAACTCAACACCACTTTTCATGCAGTGACACGCTGAATTTTTTTTGCTTCTCTCAGTGTTCTGTGGCTCATAGTCCCACTGGAGGAGCTGTCCACGGTGCTGAAACATAAAGCTGATCCCCCTTCCCCTTACTGTTAAGCAGCACTGTCACTTTGTTTAACATAATCACACTATTTAATTTTTTTAAATAATGTGCTTTCTATTTTATTGTTTTATATTATGTTATTCTGAAATAGCTTCATTTGATTCACATATTTATTATGTGAGCTGTACAGCGCCGCCACTGTCGAGGTGCTTACATCCATGACTGCATTCAGGCTCCAGGCCTGTTGATGGTGACTCTGTGTGCAAGCACCTTAGAGTCTAAATGGCTGTCATATAACCTTGTTACCAGTGTAATTATGGTACGCTGCACAGTGCTATGTCAGGTCCCTCAGGTTTCATGGCTGACCAGGAGAGAACAGAATTAAATCGGAAGCTCTTTGTACATCGACGTGAAGAATTCTTTATTTCATTTTTTCAAAACTAGATTAAAACCATCAGCTTTAGCCTGCAGGACTCTGTGGTCTTTGTAGGCCTTTAGAAAGCTTCTTATTTACGCAGGACAAGGCAAATATACAGTATTAATCTTTTTTATTTCTTCCTATTCACAAAAAGCACGATTCTCTCATAGAGGTTGTGAAGCCCAATATAATACCATTAAAATAGTGTGTGTTTATATTTCTTATGTTTAGGTCACCCACGATTCTTCAACCAGCTGTCTTCTGGCCTGGACATCATTGGTCTGGCTGGAGAGTGGCTCACCTCCACTGCTAACACCAACATGTAAGTCATGATTCTTTCTTATGTGCATGGCACACTTATTATCTAATCTATGGAGGGGAAACACCCCTATATGTTTCAGCAAGACAGCTGAGATTTCCTATTTGTAAACCACTGGAAATTGCCTCCAGTCATTATCATAACGGTGACGGTGGAAGTGCTTATAATGTTCCTCTCAGCTCACTCCACAATTGGTCCCAACAGCCTCTGAGGGCAGTTATATAAAGTGTTTGGTTAGTCCTGTAGAGACTGTGTATTGACAGACGGCAGGCTGCCACTGAGCGGTACTGCAGATCGCAGGCAACTCAGCCCCAGGGGTAGTTAGATTGCATATTGATCTCAGGTCACAGTTACATGGTGGCCCAGTCTGATAGAGGGCATGAACCTTATCCGCACCACACGCTCGACACAGATACACACACAAACATTAACTCACACACGCAAACGTTGTAAATAAGCTTTAACTCTGTGTTATGATCACTGGAATAGAATCAGGAACATCGTTCTCAATCTACTGTACAATATCACAATACTGAATACAGTCACATGCACACATCGTTTCACACACAGACAAACACATCACGTCAGTTTACGTTGATTTACTTAGTGGAACAACAGGAATTATTAGAAAAATCAAAACAGATTGCTCTATGGACTGTGGAAATATACAAAATGTATCTATCTATGTTTATTAACAGCAATATTAACCATATTAAAACCAGAGAAGACAATGTGCAACACTCTTAGGGGGCTACATTTGTCATTTAATCTGTCAGCTGTTTCTCAATTAGCTGATCATTTGACATTTAAAATGTCAAAAAATTAACAAATTGCTTAAAACTGACATAATCAATTGCCACAATTTAAAAATACTCAGTTTTCTTTGAAATTAGTCAAAAAGGAACAAATCTTTAGAATTTAGGAAGTAGAACTTTTTATATTTGATATTTTTGCTTTAAAAATAAGTTTGACTGATTTTTAGCTCTACTCTTATGCATGGAGAAAAAAGAGACAACAATGACTGAGCTACAGACAGAATGCAAGAAAACTGACAGGATCCAAACTGCATTTAAGACAGATTGTAAAGCATAAGCACTATCCTAAATGTCCAAGAAACAAACCAGCATTACACAGCATCATTCAGGGTACAAACTGACATATAGCTGCAGAGACGACAGGACTGGCAACGTGCAGAATGATCCCACAAGATATCTGGCACACACTTTGAGCATTTAGTATTCTCTAACTGTTTTGACCTCCATGCACATCATTTCTCCTAGACTGAGTGCTCAAGAAAAGATCGATTTAAGGATAATAAACCAAACACTGAAGGAAAATTGAGACACCCAATTTAACCAATTTCTCAAAACATTAGCTCAGAAAACCTCCCCCTCTTATGGAAAACTTTCCCATCTCATCTACTGGTTGGAAGAATGCCCTACGAGACCGGGCCATTGAATTCACACACTCGCGCACACTGTCATAATGACACAGACACACAGACACACACACACACCAGCTCTGGCTGTCCCAGATACAGCAGCTACGGTTTCCAGTCCATTGACTGCAGGCTCATTGAGAGCTGGTCTTAGCAGTTAGGCCAGCTGGGCCCCACACTGACACACAATGTCCTCCGGCTGCACAGAAAACCCTGTCACACTGTGGAAACTGGCTGCTGCAGCTCCCTGTGGAGGGCTCATTCTGGCTCTATTGTCCCAGCGGATACAGACTGACTCAGTGCTCCTCTGAGAGGCTGAGAGCACAGTGTGGTAGGGGGTCAGAGGGTTAGTCATATAGAGACACACACACGCATTCACAGACTCGCACACATTGAGTGCCCTTGATGATGATAATAAGGGCATTTAGGGGCCTTCCCTGGAGACGAGCAGGTGACTGAGGGGTAATTTTCACCCTGAAAAGACCAATGATTGGCTCTGATTGTGATAATGATCACCATTATTGTCATTACAGCGTGAAATGACTCACAGAGAGAAGGAGAATTTGAAAAAGATGCACTGGCTCCGTTCATTTGCCGCTGCGACTGGAATACATTTTAAAAATGAAAGTGATACATGCAGGATATTGGGTATTTTTGTGTTCCTTATATGAACCATAATCC
>JAQLOL010000004.1:5706762-5732300 GCA_029783665.1 Naso thynnoides
TAAGTAATTTGTGCTTTCGCTCAATTCCTCATCTCATTATGTGAGGTGTCACAGACCCCACTTCCTCATATAAATCATATATTAGGGCCAAATAGCTACATTTGCTGATAAATATATGTAGCATATGTGTTCTCTGATATACGCTGGTTATAAAATTATTAGTATAGCCCCACAACAATGCTTGGACCAGTGATTTCAAAAGGTGTAATCTCGTAGTTTGTCCAGCAGAGGGCGGTACAATATTTAATAACTAATAAGTGACGTGTTTACTGTTCAGAGCACTGATATAAAGTTTGTTCAAATGTAAGATATCATGCTTCCATTACATATACTGTATTTGTCACAAGTGTTTGATAACCACATTCAGCCGATACTATATACAATATTGGCCGAAATATATTAGAATTTTTCTACTTCCTAATATCAGTATCAGCATGGGCCCCAAACATCCCATATCAGTCATTTGCCAGCAATTCATCTTACAGCATGTCAACACATTAAATCTGTTTTATAGGTAACACCCCAAACAGTGGCAATGCTTCATTTTTCATTGCTATAGTATTTTGCCATATTGCTACACTTTTGAAATATGTCATCAGTTGGAAATCATGTTTTGTATTTTTGTTTTTTCAACTTAAAGCAACACTGTGTTACTTTGACCATGAACCGCGGCTTCGAGAAATGAAACTTAACAATTCATGTTCGTATGTTGCATAAAAAAGCAATTTTAGTAAAATCGGGTCATATTTTACGGAAAAAATGTCCTCTGGTTTTCCCTCTGATGTCCTATGACTGCTCTCCCGATCTGTAGCCTTTTAATTTGGTGGAGCTGTCACCAGCAACGACCTGGTGTTGTGGCTGTTGCTTCAGTCGGCGGGCAGCCTACATGTTGCTTTCAGGCACCTCTGTGAATCACGGAGTTGAGGCAGAGCAGTCGTAGGACATCAGAGGGAAAACCAGAGGACATTTTCTCCATAGAATATGACCCGGTTTTACTAAAATTGCTGTTCTATGCGACATATGAACGTGCATTGTTAAGTTTCGTTTCTCAAAGCCATGGTTGCAGTCAAAGTTACATAGTGTTGCTTTAATGTAACATTTTCCAACTCGATGTCAAAATAAAGTTTGTGCAGCTCAAAATAACAGCGCTCATGTAACTGTTCAGTTTGATCATTTGGCACTTACATTCTGACATGTTGAAGTTCTCCTTTATCAAATCTATGTCTCCTTTGTGGAAGTTCCCAGTGGGAGTGAAACTACCACCACTGGAGACTGTTCTGTTCCCAAAACAGAATCTAAATCAGAGCAGCATGACAGGAGAAACCTTGTGCATTTTTTATGGCTGTAGATTCACTATGCTTAATGCTATTTCTGAGAGTTTTACAAGCATGGAAGCCTTTAATGAAGATGCCTTGGCCTTTGGCCTGCGCTGTGAGGGCAGTTTGTGTTGTGAATGGAGCCTCTTTTTAATGTTGGGGTCAAAGGTCCTGACACTGATGCCTACATCTCTCAGCACCACTTGGCAGCTTGTCGGATATCCTGTCAATATGATCACCTGATTTTAAATTTGTGACTGAGAATCCTGCAAAAAGATTTATGAACAGCACAATAATACTGTTTGTAAGTTAGTTAAAACCACAACCGCCACTTGGTTTGTCCTTAGCTCATCTTGTCCTACGTTACAGTAAATAATTTCAGCTTGTCTGTGCTCCCATTTTGGCTTGACACATGTTGCTTTGACTTTATGAAATGAGTGAAAAGCTGAGTGGTTACCGTCCAAAACATCAGAACTTGTTTCTTTTTGTGGTTACAAACCACAGTTTGTGTTCCATTTAGAGCAGAGCCAGAAATTATTTCTAAAGGAAGGAAATTGAATAAATCTGCAAGTCCTGGTATTTTTCAAGTTTTGATAAGGTATTTATAAAGTCACATATTCCAACTAGTTTGCATAAAGGGGCCAGAGATCAGAGTATGATTCTCTGATCTTTGAGCCACCTGCTTTAAAAGCCTGAACCTACATTATATTTTGATAATTTTTAATATGATAAAATTCCAGTGAACTGTAACATAACCACATGATTTGTATGATGGTATATTAGAATTTTTATTTATTTATTTATTTATTTTTTGGAGGCAGATGCAAACACTAAATCAAGTGTATAATGTGGCGCCAGTCAGACTGCTTCATAAAATGAATTACATTACAAACAAAGCAGTTGTTTACACTGATCATCATAATTTAGTGCTGTAAGGATGGGACTTTTGATTTATTGTGATGATGGTGACAATATTCTACCACTGACATTCCTCTTCACTTTCAAAGCGATGAGTACTTCATTTCAAACCGGTTTTCTGCTGAAATGACAGCTGTTTCTGGCAGTTTTTAATCAGCTAAAGCTTTCCAACATATTAAGCTAACTTTTGCTCCATGACTTGGTTGACTCATTAGTGTCTCCATTTGACCATTGTTAAAGAAGAATATCACAAAGGGGCCTCAGCTTTGGGGAGATCCAAAATTTAATGTCATGATATTGTCCCGCCGAAATATCGCAAAGGAGGGCTTGCCATTTTCTCTTCCTTCAAGCATGGAAATATTGCTAAATTGGCAAGCTGGCATTCTCCTCTGAAGCCTAGCCTTCCATGTCTGTATATTAAATCGCTGCATGCATGCCTACATGATGCCAGTTAAGCTGTGATTATCTCTTTACATCGTCAAATAGCAGCGCTTATTGCCTCTGCAGCCACGGCAGCTTCGTGTTTATTTTCTTTTCAAAATAAAAGTCCCAAGATGCAAAAGCAAATATCCGATTTTCCATAATATTGAATAATAAGACCCTAAAGGGCTCTTAAACATATATTAAGTGTATTAGGTGGACTCTTGCATGTGATAAAGAGTTCCTTCCTGAAGCTGTATGTTACAGGCAAAAAGTCAGTATCATTACCTGCTGATGGTTCATGTAGAAAATATGAAAATAAAGGAACAGATTCAGGTGCTATAGCAGTTTCATATGGCAAAAATAATTTAATATGTAAGATCAGACTGTTATATTATTGTAACAGGATCCAGAAATGACTTCCACACAGGTGAGAAATACTGAATGGTGTATGTTAGCAACTGTGGGAAGTTTTTTTCAATGTTACTTTTAACCCTATTAACTAATGCATTGGCTTTAAAAGTAATGCTCTGTTTCCATTGTAGGTAGCAAACTAATAATTGCAGTTCATGGGAAAGCAGATAAACTCACTGTTGAACCCATATTTCTTTCATATTTGTACTTGTATTTTTTGTTATCAAAACAAAGGAAAAATAAACCACCAGCAATCCTGAGTATTACTGTTGGCATTGCAGATTCAACTTAGAAAATAAACATTAATATTAGCTGTGCCTTTATTCAGTGTAGTCCTCAAAAAAGATGCTTTGTCTTTAATAGTTTGTAATTCATGTATATTTTCACACAGTTAATCGGAGACAGTCAGTGGCTTAGTCAGTTTATTAGTGAGAAAATCGCATGTGAACTTGAAGGCCGTGTGGTTTCCACAGATACAGATGTGTTTCAAATGCTGACTGAAGTAAAAGCAGTGTTGCCTTCCCCCTGCCAATTAAAACCAGTTAAAGATCCACAGCACCCCAGCATGTGGGAGGCAGATGCTGGTAGTCTTGGCAACAACAATGTGCACCTCATATGAAAGAGAGAGTGTGTATCATCATACCATTATCTTATGTCATCTCATCGTAAACTTCAATCTGAGACCTTATTTGATCATAATCTGTTTTTATTCCTTATTTTATGATTTTTTTTTTTTTTTTTTTTTTTTTACTTCTGTTGTCCCATGCATGGCAATAACATAATTATATTCAATTCCTACAGCTGTTAGTTTCCACCTTAGCATGTAACGTTAATGCAAATAGCTGTGTAACATTAGCCTGCAGAAAACAGAGGTAATAGGTCTCAGGGCACATTACTGTCATACAACTGGCTTATAACTTATTTATTAGTCACATATAAATACATTACTACATCGCTATCCATCCTGCGATCCTATCCTTCTCTGTAACTCACTTCCAAAACAAATGCACGTGTTGCCATTGTTATGCTGAGTTCTGCCTGCCTGGCATGTGCTAGCAAAGATCTTTATGACAGTAGGCGATTTTGTCACTACCGCTTTTGTCCAAAGGGGGTGCTAGAATTGACAAAAATTTAAAGTTTCTCATAATGTAACCTTTCATGTTATAGCAGTCTGTGAAAGTGCTCCTATGGGCAGGAGAGTCCTGGAGGAAGGTTTAACAGTGTTGGTACTTTACATGTGTCTGTAGGGAATCCTGGCAGGCTGTAACTCCATGTGTGCCGGCTACCTGTTCCAACAAGACAAACAGTACGATGTCACCTACGACACAGGGGACAAGGCGATCCAGTGCGGCCGTCATGTCGACATCTTCAAGTTCTGGCTCATGTGGAAGGCAAAGGTGAGACGAAGGGAGACGTACATGCTATTTTTTTTCACCAGCTAATAAAAATCAAGCCAATAATAATAGGAACTGTCATAGTGTTATCATAATAGGTGCTGCAGCTCTATACTCAATGCATTATTTTGCTTTTGTTGTCTGACCGGCTTTTTTCCCCCTGCAGGGCACCATAGGGTTCGAACAGCACATCGACAAGTGTTTGGATCTGTCTCAGTACCTATACAACAAGATCAAGAACAGGGAGGGATATCAGATGGTGTTTGATGGAGTGGTGAGCTACTCTAATTATTTATTATGTCAATTTTGTTTTCAGTCACTTAAAAAAATCAATATTGTATCCTTTCAGTGCAATAAGCTCTGCTGCCATTGCATGAACTATTATAAAACAGTTGCACTTTATTTTACCCAATTTAATTACAGTAATTCTTCCCTTTGCATTGCTCTTTCTCTCTGTCCTCTTCCTCCATCTTTCTTCATTTTCTTTTTGTTTGTTGTAAATAACTGTTTATTTCTGTCTGCAGCCTCAGCACACCAATGTTTGTTTCTGGTACATCCCACCCAGCCTGAGAGGCATGCCTGACGGTGAGGAGCGGCGAGAAAAACTTCACAGGGTGAGAAAAACATTTCAGTGACTGTTATGTTTTACAACTTTGTCCTGCACATCTCTGGTGACCTGTGCCAACGGGCTACAGCTGGAAATAAGCTTTTAACTCCATCTGATGCAATAAATGTATTGTGCATTGTCCCTCTTAAATAAGCCATAAACTAAAATATATTTCCACCAATCAGCGTTCATGTTTACACTTTCTTTTTATTCATACAATGAAAACTGTTTTCATTAACATCAGTTTTAAAAGACTCTTTTCACGACTGCAAAACTCTAATTTGTCACTCTGCTATCTCCTCCAGGTGGCGCCAAAGATCAAGGCCATGATGATGGAGTCAGGCACCACCATGGTGGGCTACCAGCCTCAGGGCAATAAAGTCAACTTCTTCCGTATGGTCGTCTCCAACCCCGCGGCCACCCAGTCTGACATCGACTTCCTCATTGACGAGATCGAGAGGTTGGGTCACGACCTGTAGATTGTCATCAACGCTCTAGTGGCTGGAGTTGGACCTACAGTCTTTTGTCTCTTTTATTTCCACAGCAAATGCCAATGAGGTGAAACACTCACAGTGCTGCAGACAGACTAGTGACAGAATAAATTTTAGGTTATTTGTAGCCAGTCTATGTTTGCCTGAAGCATTCTGACTGTTTCTCCAGCTTGAGAGAAACATGCAATGAGAGACAGTTTAAGTTTCTTACTTGCTCGTCCCACATAGCATCTATTTAGTCGACACAAAATACAAGCTCGAAGAATCTGAAGGCTCCGAGTACAATAAACATGCTCTGATATGTGTGTGTGCTGTGGAATCTTGTAATGTGTGCGTGTGTAATTTAGTTTTTTGTCCTCTGTAGTTTGTCTCTTTATGTCTGTATGTGTGTGCCTGAGAGAGTGTGTGTACGTGTATGTGTTGAAACTTTGAAAAGGGGAGAAAAGCACAGATCAAAATATAACAAACTATCATATAATTATTCTGCTGTATCATACACTTGCTAAACAAAATTGAATCATTGGTGCTTTCAGCTGTACAGTATATTTAATCTGAGTGCACCAACCTATTTGTCCTAAAAACAGTGTCCAAGCCCCTGAAGCTGTGCGTGTGTGTGTGGCACATTGAGTGTATCCTGTACAGGCTAGCAGTATGATAAAAATAAGCTTATTATGACCTAATGTGCACACAGTAGGTACTAAGTATGGTAAGCTGAGAGGTTTATATAACCTACAGCACCTGGTCTATTCAGTCTGCAATATTTTCCCTTGTAGAAGTTTAAGATTAAGATAGAAAAAATCTACAGCTATCCTGAGTCTGTGACAACTTTTAACTTGTAAAACGCTGGCTCGTTGTCTGTTTAATGCAATCACGTGATACCCATGAGTGTTTATAACATTGTTAAAAATATTAATATTTGATTATATAAGAACAAATATTTATTGCATTTCCACTGTTTGCAGATTCAGGTTTATTATTATTGTAAATGTATCTTTATGTGTATTACATGGTAATACATTTGTAAATGTAATCACAGGAATTTGAGTAAAGTTTATTTATAGTGATTTTGTCAGCCAAAGAAAGAGAATGGGAACAGAGCAATTCATCATCCTTCATATATTATTATAGATTATAGATGTTTGTAAAATGTTATTTATTGACCCTTGACTGCGATGCAATTTTTATCGTGTGTTTCTTTCTGTGATTGTGAGTCTTTTTGACTGAATGTTTTGAGCTGACTGACTGGCCTTCTGATGAGATTAAGGATGACGTCTCTATGATCCTCTGGCAGTTTTACCGGTCTTTTAATTTAGAGAGAAGCACAAGGATGTGAGAATGTACTCTCCTCTAGAGACTGAGAAGAAAGGATTGTTGTATCCGTCTGAATCCTAATGCATTTTCATGTAATATAATATATTAACTGTAATACATATAAACTGTATTCTCAGTGTTGTAGGAACTCAATGGAATATCTTGTATAAAGAGTTCCTGTTTGTTTGTGTCTTTGCACAATGTTCACCATTCTTTCTTCCATTGTAAATGGATGTGTACTATGGCAGTATTATATAAGACTTATGTTCAAATATTTATGGTATCTAGGGACCATATATGAATGGCACAATTAAATCATATTTAAGGTAATCTGTGTACTGTATGTGACCAATGACTCCTGTATGTGACCAATCTGGTTTTTTGATTAAGCCAGCTGTAAGGGAACGTTTCCCATGAGGTTTTCAGTAGGCACTTTAACTGAATTATACCATCTAAAAAAAGATCTTTAATAAAGTCTATTAAAGGAAAAAAGGGAGTCTGACTTATTCTCACACACTCGTGCGCACACACCCAAGACCTGTTTCTCGCACGCCCATTTTTCTTTGTGGCGACAAAAACTGCACTCCTCAAAATGACATTTTATTTTGGTCTATAATCCCTCTGTTGGCTGTATCAGTAGCCACACACACACATATACATTATTGCGTCTCTGCCTAATCATGCACAAGAAGGCTTTGTTTGGCCTCCAGCTGTGTGTCGAATTGGCTGTTCTCCAGCGTGAAACACTGCGATCAGCTCTTTTTCTCCTTTATTCTGTCTTTTCTCCTCATTTTCTGCTCTCTCATCTTTTCATATATTTTCTTATTTCCTCTGTACTGATGTCTTTTCTCACTTCTACTCCTCCCTTTTCTCTTCTCAATCGCCCTCATCTATCCTCTCTTCCTGCCTTTATTCACTAGTAACTATAAAGAGATTCAGACTCACTAAGCCACCATTTCACAGAGAAACAAAAGCCTTGGTTACAGTGTTTTATAACCTTTGCATGGAGGGCATAAAAACATGAGGAGAATGTGGAGTGAGGTTTAAGATTATGACTAAGCTCAAAAATAGGGATGTGATGTGCTGCTAACGCCCTCTGGTGGTGACTCCCTGTCTGCACCATCAGTTAAAGCAATATACAGTATAACTTGTAAATAAACACCTTATAAAATGGTTTGAAGGTGCAACATGAAATTTCATAGACTCAGCCAGGATGTTTAAAATGGAGATTCACAAGTAATCACACCCAAAAAGCATTCTGGTATTTAAAAGAGGTAAACCTTTAAAAGTTTCTGTAAATTGAGTGCTGAAAAGTTCATTAAAAAAAATGAACTTACAATTATTTCTACAAGGAAAAAAAACACATCTGTAACAGTTTGCGTTTGCAAGCTCTAAACTAAAAGTTGTATCTTTGTATTCTGCATGAAGAGGACATTATGTTTCATAAATACCACTCACTGCAGTTTCATTAACTAACAAGGATCTTCCTAGACTGGTGCTCATCCAAGAGCTGCCTGCAGACCTGATGAAAATAGAAAGCACCACTAGAGGTTTCAACTCTACTGCAGGCTTTAAACTGTAAGGGCTGATACATACTGCAGTAATATCTTACAAATATCAGACATATGAATCTAGGATAACTAGTGAGGCATCAGTGCATTATAACTGCATGTCTTTATGGTAAAAAGGCAGCTGGTCTATTGAAAAGCTTTGCCCTCTGACCCATATAGGCCAGGAAATGAAAAGCCGGCATTATACAGTTCACTGCAATAACAGAGTAGTAGAAGCTTCAGGGGCAAAGGCAATAGTTGCAACTTACTCAATATTCCTATTCTACCAGTTAATATGGCGTGAAAGCCTGTTAAAACTTGACCCTTCAGGAAGGTCACATCCAAGGTTTGCCACTAACATGTTTCAAACCCAGGTTGAATTTCACAGTGAACATTAAATACACATTCTTGAGTAATTATGCTTGTATTTATCTATTTTGTATGAAGATAGGTATTAGGCCATGTGTGCATGCATGACATGATAACAAAATTATCCCAACAATACATAGTGCAACACAGCACCATGGTAACTTACACAATATTAGACTATACACATGAAATATAGAGGGATATGGAATGATGGATAGTTAGATAGATGGTGTAAGAAAATGTGGATGCAGAAGCAAATTTATATGCCTTCAATGGCAGCTTTATGCATGTTAATATTTAAGAGAATATGCAGACAGTGTCAATTTTAAAGTAACATTGTTTTATAATAAAGTTTGGTGAATGCTGGAAGGAAAAGAGGCGTGGTCACAATATTTGCGTCACAATTACTACGTTATAAAAACAGCCTCTTCAGATCTCATTTGAAGTCAATACAATGATTGTACAACAATTATTTAAAATGTATTGATTTTATATTCGATATTTGCTTTCTGACTTGCAAAAAACTCCTGATTTTTGTTTTAATTAATTCGCAAATTTCGAAAAAGCGTATTTCCTGCCACGTAATGGCGCATGCGCAGCACGTAGCTAATCGTTTGGCGACGTGTACCCGGTGTGTGGAAGTGCTCGGGTATCTAGACGTCTGCAGGGCAACAACAAGCTGCCATAAAACCCCAAAACGCCTTAAAAGAGAGAAACCATGGGAGGATCGCAGAGTGTGGAGATACCGGGAGGAGGCTCCGAGGGCTACCACGTTCTCCGGGTGAGTTTTAACCTTCTACATCCTGCTATTAGCTGTTAGCTTAGCATCAGGTCATAGGCGGAGGATTCCCTGATCTGTGTGTTGACGAAAGGTCGGGGATGACTTCTGGGGCCTCCGTCTGGAAAACGAAAACACCCTGTCAGAAAAGTGTTGTGTACATTCGACTTGTGACAGAGCCACGTGTCGTGTCTCGTTATGTTTTTTGTTTATGCCTGCATGCTAGCCGGTTAAATATCCCTGCCAGAAGCTAACGACGCCTTTGGAGCTAGCCGAAGCTACGTAGCTGCACTGAATGACAGCTGCCCAGGCTGGTTTTGTTCGTGTAACGTTAGCCAGATTGTGCCTCTTCTCCCCGGCTTTTCAAAACTTTGCTTAACGCTGTGACTGCTCTTGTAACGGGTAAACACTATACAATCAGTGTCGCTCGTTCTGTATTACCCTAACTTTAATTATTAGTAACATTTAGCCGTGGTAGCAAGATGCTAAACTTGACAGCATCACAGTAGAAAACCAAAGGGAGCTTGGGCATGTTCTGCAAATTGTACCCCGGTTATGCTCCAGTACGGCAATGGACATTTGCATGCATAGTAATCTGATTGTTTCTCAGCCCATTTTTAAGCCATTGAAGGCCCAGCTGTGTTGTATATTGTTCAGCTCAGGCTCAACCTGTTTATGCTGTGCAGATTGCAGTCCAGCAGCAGCTCAGTTTGTCTGTGACTCCTGTGCAGGTTCAGGAAAACTCGCCTGGACACCGTGCAGGACTGGAGCCTTTCTTTGACTTTATCGTCTCCATCAATAACACCAGACTGGTAGGAAAACCCAGCAAATAGATTCACTCAAACCAAATAAAAGTCACAAAGGATGCTATGTTTTAATGGTTGCCCATCCATTCTCCTCCCCTCCCTTTCTTACAGAATAAAGACAATGACACCTTGAAAGACTTGCTCAAAGCCAGTGTGGAGAAACCAGTTAAGATGCTGGTTTACTCCTCAAAGACCCTGGAGCTGAGGGAGTCGACAGTCACCCCTAGCAACCTGTGGGGGGGGCAGGGCTTGCTTGGCGTCTCTATTCGTTTCTGCAGCTTTGAGGGAGCTAATGAGAATGTTTGGCATGTGCTGGTATGTAACACTAAAAGTCAACCCTGTGCTTTATTGTTCCTTGTAGGTCCAGTGGCAGCATATTTACTTATTCTGTCCCTCTCTACAACAGGAAGTGGAACCTAATTCCCCAGCTGCCCTTGCTGGCTTGCGGCCGCACACTGACTACATCATTGGAGCCGACACTGTTATGAATGAGGTAGTTTATCAGCACTCCAGGTCCTTGGAGCTGTCACTTTCGAACATTCTCCACCTGATAATGGCATTGACAGTAACCATGTGCCCTCCTTCTGTCCACCCTCTCCTTCTATCTGTTGCTTCATGTGCAGTCAGAGGACCTGTTCTCTCTGATAGAGAGCCACGAGGGGAAAGGCCTGAAGCTCTATGTGTACAACACAGACACTGATAACTGCAGAGAGGTGATCATCACACCTAACAGTGCCTGGGGAGGAGAGGGCAGGTAACACCGGCTTTTATTCACTTATACTCTTCATACTTAACCTACAGATATAGAATTATACTTTTAGATTTTTAAGAGTTGCTTTAACTTTCAAGAGAAATGCAAAAGAGGATTTACAGTTGATCACACTGAAGTTAGCCTGGTAATCTGACTAAAATTCAACTTTATGTTTTGTATTTTGTATTTTGTATTAGGTTTTGTTTGAACTAATCAGTATTGTATCTATGTAGCAGATACTGGCATGAAAGCAGCACCTAGGAGCAGTAACCTCTAGCTTTTGCATGATGATTGACTTAAAATAGGCTGCTTTAAGACAGATAACACTGCAAGTGATATCTTTATGATTACATTCATATGTTAATATGAAGATGAATATTACATATATTAATATGTCAGTTAGGGGGCATAAGAAAATATCGAAACATATCAATATTGAAATAAAAGAAAAGTTTTCATGCAAAGATTCAAGGCATTTTAGTTTTTTCAAACCCGACTGCTGTTGCACAAAACTCTTGCTATGATATTGGACTGCACAAAAATACATTTTTTTTAATTCCGATTTTATGGATATTGTGATGTTTATATAGTGACAGTTTTCCTAAAATAAGATTGAAAAAAAAGGTGCAATATATCGCCTTGCTTATGGTATTGCAATATTATCGTAATATATCATATTGTAACCCCTCTATTTTGATTCGCATCGCATCGCCTGATTCTTGCCAATACACAGCCCTAATGTCAATATGATCTCTAGTAAAGCTTTTTTGTATGAGTTGACCCCCTTTTGTTTTACTCGTGCACACTTACAGAGACATGCATACATGATGTGCAGGATACCCAATAAGCATCCCTGCCAACTGTTAATTGACTGTATATCTATTTGTCTGTATCATTACATTTCCATGTTTAATCCCATTTACAAAGCGTTGATTTCTCAACCCAACTATGTAGAAAACTGGGTCTATTTAAACCACCTAAATCTTAGAGATGTGGGCTGTTACTCTGCAGTCTGGAAATCGACATACGACAAAATATCCACGTGCTTTATTAATAAGTTATAGCATCCTGCAAATTTTCAGTTAAGTTTTACAATCTAAAAGGCGTCTTCTTCCACCATTTGCATCTATATTTTGCTTGCTCTGCTTTTTAATTGTGATTTGCAGTCCCTTACAAACTACAGTATGTTCAGATTAATGTCCATAGTTTGCTTGTTGAGTAGTCACCTGTAGAAGTGTTTCAGATGTGTGTACCAGACACTGTTTGTATTCACTGGTCTGGAACCAGCTTAATGTCAAACGCGTTTAAAAAAAATTCATAGTTTGTCAGATGGATTCTGATTTTTTTTTTTTTCCCCACTTCATTTTTTTCAGCCTTGGATGTGGGATTGGTTATGGATACCTCCACAGAATTCCCACCAGGCCCTTTGAGGAAGGGAAGAAGATTATCTTCCCTGGAAACTCTCCCAGTGAGCCCGTCAGTCCACTGAAGGATGGATTTACTGAGGTCAGGACACACACACACACACACCGTTGGACTCACAATTTGTATCAGTACTTGGATAATTACATTGTTGCCATGAAATAATTCCATATGTTGTCTGTTTGCTGTTTATCCCTTAGTATTTTAAGCTTAGCTAAACTTGCCTTATTAGTATGCAGTGTGTGTGTGTGTGTGTGTGTGTGTGAGCATGACATTGAAAAGTCTCAAGTATTTTGTCTTGTGTCCTCAGATTATTTTTAAGTGTTCACACACTACAAGTGCTATTTGTGTCATTATGTATGCAGCTAAGCAGGCAGAGGGACAGAGAGGAATGTTGCTCATACCGTTAATTGTGCGTTTGTGTGAATTTGACCTCATCGGTTTGACAGCACCATCTTTTTCTCCATCTTCCTCACGATTTGATGTCTCGTAACTCCTTCAGGTGCAGCTTTCAGCAGTGACCCCTCCTCCAGCTGCTCCCGTCGTCCCCTCTGGCCTTGAAGATTCACTGTCGGGCCTGTCAATCAGCACAGCCCCGCCCACCATGCCCAGTGAGCTGCAGACAGGTATTTTTCAGTTCTCACTTTCTTTCACACATGCATCTGTTGTGTTATTAAGCTCATGTCACGCTCTCATTAACATTGTGTATTTACTCTGTGTATTTTGATCTAACTTGACTGTGTTGCTCTCTCCTCCAGGTTTGCCCACAGTACCTCTGCTTCCCTCCTCCACCAGTCCCTCCCTCAGCCCGCTTACTCCACTGAATCCTGCCGCCACCAGCTTCAACCCCGCCAGCACGTTACCAGGTGAGTGATTACTCAAACACACACATTCAAAACACACACACATCAGTCTGCTGAGGTAGTGAGCTTTCAACATCGAGCATTTGGAAAGGCCCACGGGTTGCAGAGGCTTTACAGCATTTTTGCTAGTATTGTGTGTGTGTGTGTGTGTGTGTGTGTAAAAAATCTTCCTCAACTGTATTAGCCAACATCAAATGCACAATATACGTGTTGCAACTTGTCCCTAAGTCATCAGTATGTAAGAAATTTTCAAGCACTTGGCAGAAACTCCCTAGAAACATGATGTGTGAGTTTCTGTGTAACTACTACCTTGTCATACTTTGTCTGTTTATTCTGGTCATTGTTTAAGTTGCCATAAACTGTCAGCTGTCTCATTTCTCACCTCCTCTTAATTGCATCTTGATGGCTCATGTAAAAGGCCATTAAAGTCATGTGTGCGTTACTCCAAAAGAGACTTTTTATCTCAAATGAACAAAGAAAAATGTTAGTTTACAAAATGGCGTCACTGTTATAAAGTAGCAAGAACAATGAAAGAGTAATGATAGAGCACTCTCACATGGCATTGTGTGTTTGTGTGGTTGTAGGTCTGATGCCCCTCCCAGCTGGCTTACCTCCGCTCCCCAACTTGCCCAACCTCAACCTGCCGCTCCCAGACCTCAGTGCCGTGTCATTAGCAGGACCACCGCCAGTAGGAACCACAGGTAAATTAACTGTGTAACTTTATGTTCCACATGTATACCTTTTTTAATACATGAATGCTTAGGGGATCTGACGGGGGTCACAAGGTAAGTCTTATCATAAAATGGGATAAGAAAGCAGAAAAAACAGACTTTTCCTATTCAAAACTATGCTGTTGGTTTGAGACTTTGCACTAAACTTTACTATTATTTTGTCTTTTTTTTTTTAACAGATAGTGATAGGTTTTTCCTGGCCTTTTTTAAAATTACATGATTAGAAAAAAAAGAAATCAGTGACTACAAAAGTTTTTTACTCTCTTGTGCAATTTTTGGAATTTTAATCTTACTGTTTTTATGCTACAATTTGACATGTGTCTTGGACATTTTTTTTAGACTCTGATATCCAAATAATGCATACAAAGTCTTAAACTTGGTATGTCCTCAGACTGGAATTTACACTAAATTCAGGCTCTATAAAATATGAGTGCTGTATATAGTTTATGCTTTTTAAGTATATACTGTATTCGTAATGTACTTCTAATATGAGTGTATAATCTGACTTGAAACTTTATTAGTTCACACTAACAAAAAAGAAAAGTCAAAATTCACGTTTGCTTTCATGTCGCGAGTTACATGAGACGATCAGCAGTTAAATTTAAGGCTACTGCCAGAAGTCGCTTAGCTTAGCACAAAAAGAACATGGGAGAGCAGCTAACCCGACTAACACCATAAATAATAAAATCCACTTTAGCAGCACCTATAAAATTCTCTAATTAACATTATATTTTTGTTTAACCTGTCCTAAAACCCAAGTGTAAAACAAGTTGCAGTGTTACAAGTGGTAACCCTACTATCTTCCTAAAAGTCTTACCACCATGTTATTTGGCTGTAGTATATTCATTGCACAAATAGGAGAGCCTTTAAACTTTCAAACTGTCAGCAAGAAGGCCAATGAGGATTGCACAAAATGTGGAATTTTTGCATTGAATATGAGTTTTGTAGTATGGTTGTTTGGTTTAAATACAAATCCTTGCAAAAAATAACAAACATCTTTCTTTGCTTTCCTTCTGTCTCCACCAGTTCCACCTCTGGTGTCTTTCCCACCCCTTAACATCCCGGGTCTGGCCCCCTTACCCTCTTTGCCCACCATGCCGCCCTCCCAGCTGCCTCCTCTCCTCACTCAGGGATTGGCCCCCCTCCTGCCCATTTCCACCACCGCTCCTCCAGCCTCTGTCACAGTCACAGCAGCGCCTGCGACCGAGCCCGCCGCTGACCCCACACTCCCCACGGAAGCCACTTCAACAAATGCCACGGAACCGCCGGCGGCCCCCACGGAAGCAACACTAACATCGTAACGTGGGAGAGCAGATCCCGCTTGCCATCAAACCAAAACACACACCTGGTTTCTCTCTTTCTTCCGTCTGCCCTTCCCTGTGTTTTTTTCTTTATTTATTTGGCCAAGAGGGACAGGCAGACAGCTGCGTTAGTTCAGACACAGGTTGGCATGCTCCAGTTGTGGGTGAGGAAGCTTGTGTGGAGCAATGAAGGATGAATGGATATGAAGAATGGGGACTGATGCAGACTGGTCTTACTAACATGTCTTTATTGCCAGAGGTTCATGGAGGTTGCCTTAGCTACTGTAAAAGAAGGACGAGGTCTACTCTCTGGTTTGTAGATTGCTTCGCACTTCTGCGGTTGGAAGATGGCAAAGAACTATCGTAGGATTTCTCCCCTTTCTGATCTGGCAATCCTCTCTGTTTCACATACTCATTTTTTATATAAACAGTGTATGGCAATGGGGCTGGATGATAAATCAGATTTACTTAATATACATCATAAACTCTTAATAAGTTACATAGCTACAACAACCAACTACATCTAAGTGGGAAGTCTGGTCAGCGAGCCCACTCAGCCCAGTTCAGCAGTTAACTGGTTATACTGGAATGAAGTGAGAGAAAAAGATCAGACTCAGTGGACCTAAAAGAGAAAAGAAATATTCCCTGCTGTATTAGAACTCAGTATATTAATAAAGGTAAATGTGAATATATCATAGATTTTGGTTTCATCGTCCAGCCCCAACATGTAACCTTTTATTTTTAGTTATTAGATGCCCTGACCAATAGATGCATTTGATTGACGTGTATTGATTTTTGTTGAAAGTGCTGTATGAATCTCTACCCAATGAATGAATCTGCATTATTTTGCACCGCCTTTTGTGTTTTGAATTAATTAGTCTGTCCCTTTGTATGTCTCTATGTACACACGGAACAGTACCGTCTCTACCACACAGAGACGGTTACAGCCTGCATGTCGTGTCGGAGGGGACGGAGGTTTATGGTTACAAGTCGAGTGTTTGTGCTTGCTGTTGGGTGATCGGTAGGTAGGGTGAAATATGGGTGCGGGATAACTAAATACACCAAGTGTCTCCTCCTGACATGTCCGAAGCAATCTGGTAGGCAGATTTGCAGTGATGCAGTACAGCCACAGGGTGTCAGTGTAACAGAACATTCTGAAAACATCTACAGTATGCACAGTGCGAGCAATAAAGCCAAATTAATTTTACATAATGCCTTTGTGTCTTTATACAGTGTTTGCTTTTTTCTTTTGCTGTCCCATCTTACTCAATTTTTAAAAAATCAAAACGATGAAAACGAAGACAAAGTGGTGATGGCACAGGAATAAGAGCACAGTGCCTCAGTTAATATTTTTATGGGAAGCCTAAAGGGTTGCTTTCACCTGCACAAGCATATATCTATACCACAGACTAGTGAAAAAGGCAGGTGTTGGTTACATCTGAAAATTACAGGCGATAAAAACATGTATCACTCAGAATGAATAATGGAAAAGCAGGATGCAAGAACATGGAATAGAAAGGTGACAAGTTGATAACACCTGCAAAATTCAGTAGTGAACAAAGGCGACGAAGAGTCAAAGATGACAGCAAAATGTGTGTACATCAGATATATGTGATATGGTAAAAAATAAAAATACTTACAAAAGTTTAATAAGGCCTGAAAAAGTAAATATACTTGTCTGACTGAAGTATGAAATGAACCACAATATGGAAGCAAATAATGGCCTTAATAATTCAAATCATTTAAGGAACTGAACACCTAATAGTAAAATTAATGACTACTAAATATTTAACAGAAAAGTTCAAATACTAACTACATTTATATCAAAAACCATCTATCTGAACCTGGTAGGATCTGTGGTAGCTTATAAGTTCAAGTCGAATTTTTATGTGGAATTTGTCTTGACTGAATAAATTCAATTGGAAAAACTGAAAAGAACTGAAAAAGGAACTCTTACTTTCATTAATTTTCCAGTAATCTGAAATTGCACTCAGAAATGTTTAAAACCACATTAATTCAGTCAGGCTTTAGGAAGTCAAATATTTTAATGCTTAAAATTAAGAGGCATTCAAAGTCAACATTAAGCATTCAGCAATGGTTCATTTTCACAATTAGGTATTGAATTAATTTTTTATTGAATTATTTGCTTCCATACAATCACAGGTGAAAATTTTTAGTCTTACATTAAAATAATTGCCTTCTAAATGAGCAATGGCCCTGTAAATTATAGTTTTAAATATATTTCTTGAACAAATCCAGCTCTGTTATACCACTACATATTGTGTCTGTGTTCTGACAGTGCCTGTGGAGCCGTGTGTGAAAGATTTCCATGTGCCAGTATCATTTTTATCACTGACACACACATATCACCTTCCTCTGTGCTCCATCTTGTATAAAACACTTGTGGTTACGTTGCATAACCCACCACAGGAAATATGGGTCACTGCAGGAATTAAGACTCATAAGGCAATCTTTATTGCATATGAATGACAGCGCAGCTCTGCACCCCCACGGCTAATGTGATCGGACACGTAGCTTACTAATGGCTGTACGTACATCTGCCTACACATGGCTGTCATTAATCACGTCATATATGCACTTGATGCTCGTGACCATTTTCTACTGTTTAGTCGAGTGAGGAAATCACAGCAAGGGATACGTTAGTTTTACTGCACCAAAGTGGATCAAGTCACAATTTATCAAAGTGGGCACTGACTTGACCTGTTTCATTGCACTTCATCACTTGCTTACATATGGGAGCAGCGGGCCGTGAGCACACTTCCTGTAGTTTAATCTTCCTGTCAGGCTACTGAAACTATGTCCAGGTGTTTTTGTTCATCTAATGGCACACAGGAAATAATTTCAAGTTTCTTAAAGCAGAAGAGAAGAAGAGGAAGCCACAACTTGCTCTAAACTGCCCCCACTCTCGCTCTGTCACCATGGACATGCTTTGGGCAGAGATCAGTTTTAAATGTCACAACAGCGTACAAGTTACTGTTTTATTATCTGTTTGCTTGTTTTGTTTTGGTTTGGGGTTTTTTTGCTGCCACACAGCCGATCTGGAGTGTGCCCACTTCTACTGACGTGAACAGGTGCGACCACTCCTCTCTACAATGCCTACTGGGACTTTGCTCAATTTTTGTCTGTTGGATGCGTACATGAAAATAAAATTTGAAAAAAACAAAACAAAACAAACAAAAAAAAACAGTTGGCCTGATGTCTGTGAGGAACATTTCAATAACAGGTGCTCTGGAGAGCGAGTGTTCCTCTGAACGCAGATCAAGTGTGCACATATGCCAGGCAGACACCAAACTAAAAGCAACATTTATAGCAGCAAATTGAGAACAGCTTTCAGGAGGAAACACAAATAAACACAGCAAAGTGAGACACTGGGAAGCAAGGATAAGCCGCATTATTATGTATTTGCTAGTGAGTTATGTTCTTTGCAGTACAGTTACAGCTGATCCAGTCGCTCAGATCAGTCCGACTCTCTTCAGGTAGCTTGATGAGGACGTCTATGACAACATGGTGCTGTAATACTCTGCAGTTTGAAACATTTTGACTCTTTTCTGAACAACAACAATGGATTAAGACAGATTCACAGATCTAAAACAGTAGATCTGAATTGCTTTGCAACAAAAACCAAAACGTGAACAGAGGACTTGGCTACTGATCAGTCCAGAACTAGCCCACGCTCAGGTACTTCATGCCAAATGTGTGAGACCAGATCACCACGATCTGGACTGGAAGTGCAAATTGACCCCAGAAATTTCATCTGGAACGTTTCTTTCTTTCTTTTTTAAGTCCAGTCTCATCAGGGTGACAACGTCACTTTTGAGTGAACCTCTGTCGCATGCAGAGGGACTACAAGCAAAAATTCAATGAGATGTCATCATTGTTTTGTGCCTCAAAAAACAGATTGCAGAGCTGACTTAAAACAGCTGTCCACATTTAACACACACACGCACACACACACACCTATTCAACCTTTTCACACACACATACACACACCTATTCAACCTTTTCACACACACATACACACACCTATTCAACCTTTTCTTCTGATCCTTGCTGGTCAACGGCAACCGCAGTTCACAATAAGAGAACGTCTATAACAGCGGCTTTATGCTGAAGAAACTCTAACTCATCTTGTGAGGTGTATTCACTACTTGCACAGTGTAGTGTGACGCATGTCTTCGTTAGAGATCACCGGTCCTTTCCTGTCCACTCTACAATAACGTTACCTCCAATGCATTTAGTCTCAGTTATCACAGTGCTTTTTCATCCACTAGTTAATTATTTAACTTTACAGTTAGCTTTGTACATGTTGTTAGACATATTTACTGTTTGTTTTGGGTTGTTTTTTTTTTAGTCGCTCATTATAATCTTTGTCTTTAATAACCTTTAGCACCATGCATAGCTCCAACAATAGCTCAGTTTAAAAGCATGCGCAAGTGAGAAGTTTGGAAGGGTTAGGGTAATTTTTTATTTTATTTTGGGTAAGCAAAAAAAATTGATTAATTTCATATGGTCGAGCAAGTGTCTCCATACTGATTTAACTTTTTTTTTGTTAACATTAAAAAAAAAAAAAGATTTACTAAATGGAGATTTGTTTTTAAATTGTGCAACAGAGCTCTGCTTCATTTTAAATCAACATTTTAATCTTTTTAAACCCAGTTTTGTTCAGGCCTAAGTGGAACTTATGTTCGATTTAAATAATGTTTTTTGGTGCAACAGCCCAACTGATTGTATTAGCTAATGTAGCTAACGGTTATCTTAGGGTTAGATGCTGAGGTAATGATCAGATACACTAAATACAAAGCGAATGTGAATACTATTAACATGTACAAAGCAAACTGTTCAAAATGAAGTACTGAAAAAAGCACCGCAAGTTTGCAAAATCACCAAGGTTTAAGACAGAGGAAAAATTACTGCAGATCTGACAGGAAGTTACCTGGCACGCAATGTAAGTCAGACTACACCGTGCAAGTAATCAATTATGGTCTACAAGCTATAAGAGGTGGGCTTGAAGAGGGCATCTATGAGCCCCCATAGCTGTTGAAATATCTCCTAAGGGGTTATTGAATACAGTCCATGAAGAAATCCACTAGCTTCATCACTTTAGTTTCTTGCTCCTCTCTCTTTCCAATTCCCTTCTGTTTTCCAGTTGTTCTTTCCCGTATCTCACATGGTTGAGTTCAAGGGCACAACTCTGTTCAACATATGCTGAGGGAACCACACCCTTCCGCTTCTTCACCCTTTCTCATCTCAACCTTCCCACATTTGATTCTTCTCTGTTGCTAACGAATCCATTTGGGAACAGCTCAAGTAATTAAAAAAAAAAGATCTGCATCCATTATTGACCAATTCCAACAATTCTGCCTTAAGATGGGCCAGGGGGTCCTTTCAGTCATGTAGTAGAGCCAGTCAGTAGGTGGGAAGAGATGAGGCCGAGGGCTGCAGGGAGCCAGAGGAGTTCGAACGTCTCATGTGAGGGAGGAGGTAGGAGTCCGAGCACAGTTGGTGAACATCGAACCGGTCCTCCTTACGGTAGGCCAGACAACGCCGGATAAATGCCTGCAGAGCAGAGGCGAGCATATCACAGAATAAGCTGCAGGCTGTGAATATATGCGTGCGTGCATGTGTGTGTGTATGTGTGTGCGTACTCAAAGATGCAACACAGGAGAGAAGAATCTTTTTGTAAAGAGCATCCTGGCCGAGACAGGCAAGAGCACTGATTAACACGGTCATAGACATAACATATAGCACTTTCACAATGACATAAAGAATGAATTACGGAGTCACAACGTTTTCAGAGATATTCATTAGTATTATCATGAGTCAAGTAAGAATCAGTAGAGACATCTAAAGCAAAATGAGTCGGTCCAAATCGTTCAAGGAAAACGACACTTTTTGGGGGGTTTAGCCTATCGTCCACAATCCCTGTGTAAGACACAAAAGCGCAGTTTTTCTTTAAGAAATGCTTTAAAAGGATCAAGTGAGATCAGCTTCTTAAAATCTAAGTTATTTTGTAACTGAAGGAAGAGGAAGCAGCTAATAAACGCCCAATTCAGTCCAGACTTAAGGGACCAAAAAAAAAAAGGAATGAGTTCTGGGAGTAAAGACATAAGCCTGATCATTATCTATCATATCTATTAATTTATAACTGTCTCAGCTCAGTTTGATTACTCCCACTTGGTGGAGCCAAACCATCATATAGCAAACCATGGAACACATTTGTTTTTTGTTGTTCATATTGTGGTTGCTTCCAATATCTCTGGTTACATTATGTCACATTAGGCAATGCTGCAATTAATTCTTAATAACTTATACAATCACATATGGTAATTTTCTGGTTTAGTGGTAGGTTAATGGGACTATAACTGCATTTTATTCTACAACCTTCTGCTGTAAAATGACAATCAAATGATCATGAATCTTGAAATTATTTAGTAGAAGTGTTTTATTGTATTTTTTCTTAATTCACAGTATGTTTCGAACTACACAAGAAAGCATTTTGAGTTTTCTGTATTTAACTAAGCAAAAACCAGACGTTTCCATGGTTTTTATTTAATCAAGAAATGGTTCTTTTCATTGTCATTCATAGAAACTTAACAATGTCATGTACAGACAAGGGTGGTTAATATGGATCAGTCTTCTCGATCTGTTTTCTGGCAATACTGGGCTTAAGGTCAACAGAGGATGCAATTTACAGTGTACCTCGTAATTCCGAACTTGATCTAAATTGGATTAATACTGAAGCGACAGTATTCTTTCGGGCTCTTAAATTTTGTGTTGTTTTTGTTGAATGGCTGAATGAGGTGCATTTTATGAATGATGTCCTTTGTGCTTGATATTGTGTAATTATTGTGTTACATTTTCTGTTAGTACCACAGATGGAAATTAGCTTTCTTCTGCTAATTTTTTCTTTTCTTTCTGTTTGTCGCAAACAAATGTATGTGCACACTGTTCTTCATAAACTAAACTCACAGGCGAAAGTAACTGGGGGTGTCGTGCATTTTTGTGCAGAATGTATGTAAACTGTAAAACTGGCATACTTACCAGTTGTGTAAATGTGTGCGCGCGTGTGTGAGCGTGTGTAATACCTTGGCCTCTGTGCTAGCCTGTGGCTTAGCAGGGAACTGGACCTCTGTGGCTTTGAGGATGGTGTTTTCCTGCAGAATATCCTGCTGTGACTGGTTGTGACCAAACGGCTGGAAAAACAAAACACGCAAATCACCACCAATCCAATGTCTTTTACACTGCTTCAACTATTGTGAGTGGAACCTGAAAAAGTGATTCAAGAAAAAAAAAACTTTTATTTGTGGCCCTAACAATGTCATTCAATCCACACTGAGCAATCTACTGGAGGTTTATATGATCTTGTCTGAGTTGTTTTGCTTTCTCCGAAGTGTAGCAGGTGCTGTTGAGTGTTGTACCTTGCGTCCGTAGAGGCACTGGAAGAAGATCACTCCCACAGACCAGACGTCCACCTTGTTAGAGATTTTAGGCGGCTCCTTTCCAACCACAAAACACTCTGGAGGAAGGTACCTGAAACACACAATATGAATTTAAAAACTCATTACATCTCTTACAGTGTAATGGGGTTCATACATATTTTTGCAAATTTGACATCTGGACTTTTCTATTCAAGATAATTCTTTAAAAAATGGTATTGTTACTGACACATTATATGAGATTCCAAAATCTTTCAAGAATACAGACAGATACGCAGGTATAGGTGCTGGGGTGTGTGTATGTGTGTGTCTCTTACCAGTAGGTGCCTGCCCCCTGTGATGTGAGGTCCATCCCATCCACACCGTAGTTGTCATCATCCATGATCTTAGACAAGCCGAAGTCTGTGATTTTGATTTCTCCACACGCAGTGCCATCCACCAATAAGATGTTTCCTGTGCACCACACAGACAGATACACACAGTGCAGCGTGTGAGACAGAGTTATTAACACAAGATCATGTTCAAATACTGGGAAGGACTAAAGCTGTGTCTCCATTTGCACTGTGCTAGGCACGCAAAGCCCAGCCAGACTCATTTCACTCCCCTTGTCGAGACCATACAAGCGAATGAAAGGTCGTGAACTGACGTTAACCTCTTCAAATACGTCGCTGCAGACTTCAGCAATTTCATATACAATTTAGTACATGTGACTCACCAGGTTTGAGGTCGTAGTGGATGATGGGGGGTTTGATTTCATTGAGGTAGCGCAGGGCACTGACGATCTGCATGACAATGGAACGGGCCTCCTTCTCTGACATCAGCTTGTTTTGCTTCAGGTAGAAGTCCAGGTCGTTACCTTCGCAGAACTCCAGGACAGTACAGAACCTGTGAGAGCGCGGGACGGAGATGGACACATATAGTATCACAAGAAAGGAGCAAAAGATTACATTTAACAATTGAACTTGCAACTTGAATATAAAAAATACTGCCTTTGATTTATCCTGTGTAGATGGATCGAGTGCTCGCATTGTATATGTTTTTTTTTTTTCCTTCTAGTGCTTAGGCTGAAGACTAAGGGGATGAATGCCATTTTCCCCTCCACCACATGGAGGTCAGGGGTCAGCATCAGGACCTTCTGCCACTGAAAGAGTCCAATTCCAAGTCGTATATTTGAGCTACTGAACATGGTACAAAAGGAGCTGGGCCGACCCTCAACCTTTGTACTCAGCACAGAAATGGTTTCTTTTGTTTCTCTGAACAAACATGCAGTATCGTTAGAGAGGTTTAACAACTTTAGCTACACCCTCAAAATACCTAAAAATAACTTCCATTGTCAGGGCATGTTGATGCTGAATCATGCATTTTTCTGTGATTTACTTTTATGCTTAACTATTTCCCAATCTCATAACACCCCTGTCATTTTTGCTCTCACTTGCAGCACCCACTGACAGAGTCAGGAGGCAAAACACAAACAGCCTTCTTTGAATATTTACTTGATCGGGCCTTTTCAAAGGAGTGGATGTTAATGATGCGCACTGTGTTACGTAAACCCACTGCAAAAGAAAAAGCCTTTTAACTCAGTGCTAAACCCAGAGATAAACAACTGCAGGATATGTCAACCCAGTGGGGCTGCAGCTAGCAGAGGTCAGAGGTGACTCACGTGTCAGTATCCAGGGAGAAGTAGTCATACAGTTTGACTATTCTAGGATGGTCCAGCTGCTTGTGTATCCGGTACTCCCTGCATGCATGCCTGGAAGGAAATAAATGTCAACAAAGAGTGTGAGCTGAGAAACATTCTGTCTTTTGTGTATCTTAACTTCTGTGTGTATATGAGACCTACTTGTGGTAGTTTTCCTTTTTCTCTTCTCGCCAGTTCTTGTTGAGCTGGTGGATTTTAACAGCTGCGTAGCGCTGCTCAAACAGGTCAAAAGCCTGTGTGTGACAGGAAAGTACACTCACACAAACATGCACACATTTGTCTCTAAACATACCTTACGGGGAGGTAAGGTAGGAAAAAGCCAGTGGGACCACACAGACATTACCTTGTAGACTTCACTGAAGCCGCCCCTGCCCAGCAAGTGCAGCAGCAGGTACCTCTCATTCAGGGTTGGGTGGTCTTTAAATCTGTGAGGAGGCACAAGATCATTTATGCCAACGGCTTGCGTGCAACTTTTGTGTCATGTATGAAACAATGTGTACTTTGCAAAGATGATTTTTAATGCACTTGACTATTTATACATGTATATTGTAACTGTAAAAGCCATTTGCCATTGCTTTATTGTTTTGACAGTAAACTGTCTTAAGCATTTGGTCACTTTGCCGGTTATGGTCCTGTATGCAGAGCAGACTTACGCCGAGCTGTCCTCATTGTTTATCCTCTTCAGCTCTCTGATATGAAGGTTCCTCACTCGCTCCAACCGCTCCAGCTCTGCTTGGATCTCCGCTTCCTCCTGCATATACACACCATTTAAATTCTTTTCCTGCTCTATTACATACATGGGTGTAAGCCCATAAATGTCAAACAGTTTAGACTCCAGCGATTTAAAATAAAATGCATGGATCATTTGTGCATTGTTTTAATTATGAATTTTGTGCTTCAGTGAGTATTTTGGCAATTTTACTGCATAAAGTAGGTTTTT
>JAQLOL010000004.1:5746869-5760337 GCA_029783665.1 Naso thynnoides
GTGTGTGTGTGTGTGTGCGCGTGTGTGTGTTTGCTTGTGTGTGTGTGTGTGTTTAAAGAGCTTGAGTTTGACTGCATGTCTTGGTATAATAGCTGTACCTTCTAGAATTGGGTTCGACTCCAGGATCTGCTGTTCAATCTGCTGTTTACAGAGCTCACCACTGACTGCTGCCAAGTACTGCAGGATCAGCTTACTGCTCTCCGTTTTTCCTGCCCCTGTTTCCCCGCTGTGACAGAACAAAGGAATCAATGTGGTCAAAAAAGAACATTGGACAACACTTATTTATTCTATGTAAGAAAACTTATGTTCAACAGTCAACAGGCCATCAGGACTGTTTTTCCATGAGTGATTTATTTTGACCTGATGATGCAGCACTGGCTTTTGCGGTAGCGTAAAATGTTGCTGTAGCATGTTTCAGCGATGGCGAAGATGTGCGGAGGGAGTTCCCCAAGCTTTTGACCGTGATACAACCTCACCTGGAAGACAACAGGATGCACACATGAAACACATCAATGTGATCTTTAATACATGGGAAATGGGAAATAATTTAGCCTTAGTGCTTCTTTAATGAATTTTTTAGTAACAATCTCACCTGCTCATTTGAATAAATTGGAAAATCCTGGTACGGGTTCACCGCCACCAGCACAGAGCCGATGTAGGTCTACAAGCAGAAAAATGGCTTTAGGACATTTAAGACTGTAAGGCTTAAATAACTCTGATCTGACCTGTGTGGAGCTGGAGGCGTACTGTTTAAAAAATGTTCAATCAAACAAATCACAGTACCTTTCGATGGTGAATGACAGTGTGTGTAAATGTTCCTTACATAGATTATGCCTTTTTTGTGTCGGAGCTGCAGGTTCCTGAGCAGGTCAGCCTCAGCCAGGTCTCCCAGTTCGATCATGTCGTCCACACCCTCCGCTGATGAAGGGTGCATGATCCTGAGGGAGGCCTCCTGCTCCCTGGAGAGACTCTGCTCCTAGATGAGGTCAAAGTAGAACACAGAACTGTGATTTAAAGGTGTATCCCAGGCTGTTCTGTTTTATGATACTTGATAAGAACAACTCATGCCAGTATCTTCATTTTTTGCTACATCTAAGCCAGAGAAGGGTGTTTACCTTTCCCTCATCGCTCACCAGGTACCTCTGGCCAGATGTTGTTACTGTGACCCTCGCTCCGATGGGGACTCCCTTGTCAGAGTCCAACCAAACCCAATCTCCCTAAATACAGCACAGCAAATATGTTAATAAACCAACTTATATATATATGGTTTAATGTTTTTTCAGAATGTATAACTCATAATGTTCATAGTATTTTTTTTAACGAGTAACTTCAAGAAACTCTGTTGCTTCAACAAGTAAAATGTGAATGTTAAAATGCCACCTGGGCAGCAACATTCTTAAACAAATTTAAACTCGTAATTTCTCAGACAGTATTGAGAGATTTTGTTTAGCCTACCCCTTTCAGCATCACCGATTCACAGCTTTTCTACACCCTGAACGAAGAAATTTATATAAGTTGCAGTGTCAGTGGCAAAATGACATCTCCATCAAACTCTGGCTCATCACACAAACAAAAAAAAAAATGAAGATGTTTACCCAAAGATCCTTTTATCAGAGATCTTCATGAATTCCCACTCTTTCAGGCTGCTGTGGAGCTGCTGCTCGTCTCGACGTCTTGTTGAAGCCGTCTCAATGCAAGGAGGGTGGAAACACAACTCTCTTTACATCACCATTCATTTTATGGCACTTTGACTTTGTACCGTACACGAGAGAGCAAGAGCTTAGGTGGAGGTGCGTTTTGGTCTTGTCATTGAGGGTGGCGTCTCTCTGACCACACTCATCCCACTTTTATGATGGAGAAATCTTCTGAGGTAGTCAGGCACGAACAAATCAATGCTAACCAAGTTGTTCAAACATCATTCTGAGTCAATTTAAAGTGATAATAGCATACTCATAAACATTAAACAATGCCTTATAATAATAGCCTTACTGATTGACCAAGGTCGTACAGTGAGTGTCATAATTAATTTATTTGCAGTATTTGGACCCTGGACATCAAAAGGATTACCACTGCAATATAAATTCATTGATTTGAATTGAGGGAGGACCAGATTTCACCCAGGCAATATTTGATCAAGTTCTATGACCTGCAAAATATCGATGTTAGTTATCTTCTGTGCCAGGTTAGAAGTTGTACTTTAAACCTTAAGTGAAATCTCCCTTCATGGCCAATGAGTTAATTGCACCACCATAAAATAAACATTATATTTAGTTGCCTGTGTGTGGGTTTAAAGTCAAGTCAGTGGGCCTGAGATGGCTGAGATGGGAGTAACTGCAGGTGATTCACTGGTGTCAGGGCGTTCAGCTATGATAAGGAACTTTCTACAGGGAAGTCTAAAAGAATATAAAATGTTGTCAATGCTTCAGCACTGCTGGAGCTGCTGTACTGCTCCAAATGCAGGTCAATGAAACACCGCCTGTCGTAAGTGAATGTATTTTCTTATTGCATGACTGTTTATGATGTTTGATATGGAGATTAGCATCCTGTTTCAACTCTGATCTTTGAAAACATTCTTTATGAGATTGCATAACCAGAGGGGTTGTGACGTCTTAGGTTTGATAAGAGCAGATGTGGGTTTTTTTTTTTTATTTTAAAGTGATGATGTGCAAAATTTGGAAGATAAAGAAACACTCTTTGTTTTACAAATGAAAGGTTGAATTTGTAACAGGACAAGTAAAAATCAACCTGGCTTGATTCAATTCACTCAGATACTTTCCTGCAACAGCCTAAAATACAGTGAATGGACTCCCAGTTCTTTGTAATGACTTATATCAACATCTGTGGACTGACCATGGATAAAGAAATGCTTCTGTATCTATCTGGTTTGATACTGGACAAGCAGTGTACATTTGGTTAATCAAAGTGTTTCAAAACTGCATCAAAAAGCCGTGACAGTGCACCAAACCAATTGACACTAAACTAGAAAAAGTACAAAAGTTTGCAGAAAAGTTTTATAGAGCCAAGGTAGGTCAAAATTTTAATTAATCAAAAATTTCCCTTTCTCATAAGAGCAGTTGCAATTTACTGCTAATATTAAAAATAATGACACTGGAGCATGAGTCACTTTTTTTCAAGAGATTCTTTAAATCCAGTTTAAGGAGAAAAAAAAAACAACTGACGGATTCAACAAGTTTTAACTCATAGGGTCTGGATTACACAGTATCCGCACTTGAAGTACAAAACTGTCTACCGCATTATCTTCAAAAGCAGTAATTATATGGTGGACAGCCTACAAACACACCCTGGTAATAAAGAAGACAGATCAAGTTCATTAGGGCTGTGTTACACTAGATGATCACTCACCTAGTTGTATTTAAATATAACTTGGGTTCTCCTCAAAAACTCCCTTCACAACATATAAATCAGTTATGTTTCAACTGGCATTTTAAAAGAAACACACCATGAGTCACTTTCCCAACCAGACGATTTCATGTATGCATTTATTTACCTACAAAGACTCCTACATATTGCTCTGTGTGGTGTTTTAGCAGAGTACAAGTTCACTTTCAGTACTGACCAGAGGTAAAGTTGCATGTCACTACATACCTTTACAAAGTCACACTTGATTTTTTTTAACTTAATAATACTCATATGTGAGATATTATTTTTTCATTTCTAATCACAGAAACATCCTCCTAAGTCACCATCTGTTTTCCACTAGCACTTCAGTTTCTGACTCAAAACACATTTACAGTTTATGTAACAAACTGTTAAAATAAATACAAAGATTAAACCAACAGTGCAGACATAGCAGCTACTCTGTATTAAGTTACCATTCAACTACAATCAGGATGAACAACAGCTAAAAAGAGGCACATGGACTCAGTTAAAGCGAAACAGGAGGCTAACAACAGCTTTAAAATGTGCAGCTGCACGGTTTTATCTCCGTTGGACTAAATTAAGGCTGAAATTCACAGTTAATACTAACGAGGTCCATTAAGTGGTTGTGTTGCACAAATCAAGTCTGAGCATCAAAAAACACAAACAACAGATGGAAGCACTCCAGAGCACATGAGCCAACATAAAATACATTAAGATCTCAAGGCCACAAACCATTTTCAGCAGCAATTCACATTCAAGTCCTTCCCATGTTTTGTATTAAAAACAATGAGTTGATTAATGTATTTAACTTGCCTGACTGGCACTTGAGATGCAAATAATGTGCCTAATTTTAGACTACAACATTTTTGATCATCATGAGTCCCCTTTTATGAATTTAAATCAAATGAAAAGTCCCATGAGCTGTGCTACATCGCTTAGACATGAAGAACCTGAAGGGGCTCTTCAGTCACAACCCCAAAGAATCTGAAGGCTCTTCCTGCATTAAACACTATAAATACATACAACAATATAAAATGACGCTTGTGGTAGCTACATTTTTTACTGTGGTTCCTTATAGCCTCCATTAGTTCTAGTTATATTACAGCCACTGTAGCTACAGAGCCAAATTATGTAAACTTCAGTAGTGTTGTTTTTTTCTATTGCTTTACAAACACACACCGTTCTCAAGTAAAGATGCAATTTCAATTAAAACGTCTTTAACCTGAACCATGAGGTTCCTGCTTACCAGAGTAACACTGGTCCTAAACTATAAGTCATTTCTCCCAATCAACACAAGAAAATTGCAATTCCTATTTCCTATATATTCCTCTTGGGCACATTTCTGTGTTTATTATTCATTCTCTTGGGGCCTCTTGAGCACTGCGCTGTATTTCATGGCTGCACTGTCTGCTTTGAGCTGCACCTCCACTAACGTGAAGACTGAGATGACCTGTAAATGGAAACAAGAGACAGACGATGTTTAATGCAGTTCTTTTTTTTCTGTTATGTTTTTTTTGAGAGTTAATTAATTCAAGAGGAGTGCATAAAGGCCATGAAACCTGAGAGGATATTGTACTTAAATCATTAGTAGTTTGACATTACTGTGTCTCATAATTATTACATATTATCGTCAAGTCCCTGCAATGAAATAATCACCCAGTGATGAGCTATAAATGTAACAAAACTTGAAATAAATCTTTCTACCTGCATTATTGAGTATTCTATTTTTTTTTCCTTCTGCAGGTCAAAGGTTTAAAAAAGCATTTTTAGTGTCTGCGCTTCTCACCTGTTCAAACGGAGGTTTCTCTAGGTCCTCTGGTGTCCAGACCAGAGTCAGCTCGGATTTCTTCCCCACTTTACGATGGTGGAATGAGTCCACACCCGTGACAGACTGAAGGTGAAAGCAAATGGTTTCAAACCATTTCAGAAGAGACTACGACTGTGATGTTGGCTTACTGGACGGTTTAGTTTTGTGCCTCCAAAACATCAGTCTCTAATTGTCTCTTTTCTCTCTCCTGACTAAGCTTACACACCATCTAACAGTCAAAAGAGTATCTCGAATTATGTCTGCTACGTAATAAAAAGAGCAAACAACATACTATACACTTACACAGTTTTAAGAATCTAAAAGGCAACATATGAAAACAGAGTAAAACTATTGGCGGCAGCTGAGTGTGTCTTGGAGCTGACCTTGCAGTAGATGCGTTTCTGCACTCCGTATCGGAGAACCAGCACATCAAAGGACTGATCGAGCACCCCCATCACCATGGCCTCAGAATCCAGAGGGCCACATTCCTGTGGGGCGCAGACCAAAGACTTGAGCAGACGGACGATAAGATTTTTATCTGACATTGAAGAACTCGATTAAACCTTGTCTTATTTTACATTCAAGGGATCTGGCTGAATTGTTGAGCACATTTTCTCATATTTAAAAGACAGCTAGTAAATGTCAGTACAACCAAATTTCATTTATCCAGATGTAGGTAAATTATTTGATGTAAATGTGCACTTTTTTCTAAAACAATGGCCACTGTAACAAAGAGGAAAAAAATGTAAACCAAACCTGAACAAGAACACGTGTTTTGTGATTTTTCTTGCTTTGTTGACAGCATGTTGTGATACTGAAACCCACCTTTACAAACACCCCAAAGAAGAGCTCAGAGCTGAGCTCCTGAACTCTCTTGGACAAAGTCTTCTTGTCATTACAGTGTGACGCCTGTTTCCGGACTTCTTCTGTTGACAGCCCCAAACTGGGCCCACAGTCTGCATGCAAACATTCAAAGGACAGACACACATAAGAAAAACAAGGTGGGAAAAACAACCCCCCAAAAAAAATCAGGCATATTGAACGGACACAAGAGCAGACAGAGGCAGGAACCGCAGAAACAATGCATCAACTCAATGTGAGATCTGAGGCTGCTTTGTTTTATTTCCGCATTTTTCGTCGTTATTAGCCTGACAACCACAGCTCTGTTCGAAACAAACAGGACATTCTGTTACTTGCTTAAATGTGTGTGTGTTTGTGTTTGTGTTTACAAGCGTCTTTAGGAGAAAAAGCACGCACTCAGTGAGAAGGCCAGCAGCCGGTGGACGATGATGTCAGCGTAGCGTCTGATGGGTGACGTGAAGTGAGTGTAGAGAGGAACGTTGAGGGCGTAGTGTTTAAAGTGCTCTTCCTCCTTAAGATCACCAGTACAGAAATACAACGCCATCTAGGAGACACCAATCAACCAGATTACATACAGAAATTAAAAGAAATTTTCCTGCAACGGTTTCAATTTTACAAAAAAAAAAGAAAAAAGAAATTAAAACAATTCAGAAAAAACTGGACAGGCACTCTTCAGCAGTGGTTATTGAGCTCTAACCTGCATTGGTCTGGAGCACATGTGGGTGAGGACTTCCTTTCTGGCAGTGGAATACTCATCATCACCAAGAGTGGTATTGAGGCTCTTCTGCATGTTGGAAAAGCAAAAAAGAAAGAATCTTTTAATCATTTATACGTTTACAGTTTTGCTTTCACATATTTTTTTTCCCCCAAAAATCAAATTATCCAAAAGCTTTATCAATCAATTATTGAGCACATAGGATAATCCTGTGAGGACATTACCGCATACAACACAAAATGATTCCTATACAGCAGTAAAGTTCAAAGCTCCTGGTTGTCAGAGCCACTATTTCCTTGTGATCACGTACATAAGCTGGCAAATATTAGGGCATCAACTAGACAAGAGATGTAAAACGTTTATATTCTAGGTTTGTATTTGTTCTCTTAAATTTGAACCTAATGCCTCGCTGATTAACAAAACATATTTTCTCCGTGTTCCTGAGCTACCAGAAACAGGGCTACTGACATGCAAAGCTCCCGCAGAGGAGAGATCGATGTCGATTCCCAACTGGTCACAGAGCTCCTGCAGTTCATCCACCATTTTGGCCTTTGGTGGAGGGTGGCGCCTGAGCAGGGCCAGCTCAGGGAATCTGCGGTAGATGTGGTGGGCTGTGGCAATATTAGCCAGTAACATGAACTCCTCCACCAACCTAGAGAACACAGTTATAAATGAGACTTAAATGGCCAAAAGGGGGGGAAGAAGAAACAGGAAGCAAGGAGGAGTGGTAACTAAGAACTTCAGAATGACTCAGAAATAGATTTCATGAGCTGTTAAACGTCAAATAAATGTTTAGAAGAGAAACATAAGACATACAGCCGCGGTAAAGAATCTGAGGAGGGCTTGATACTTACTTGTTACTGTCTCTGTACTGGTAAATATAGCAGCCCTGAGGCATCATTGTCTCTTTGTCCAGGGTGAAGGAAAGTTTTGACTAAAACAAAAGACACAAGACATGCACAGAAAAAAAAAAATCAAGGTGAAGCATGAAACTTTCTCCAAACTTTTCTGTCAGAGCAGAAATACAAAAAAACCCCAAAGGACAGATAAAAAAAAAAAAAATCAAAAACCAAGCAACAAAGACTAACCTGGTCTAGCCTGAGAGCTCCTCCCGAGAAGCGCTGAGCTCGGAGATTCTTGGCGATGGCGTGCAGATTGAGCACAGCCTGATGGATCTCATCAATGGGGTGCTCAGGGTCCACAGGTGGCAGCTCCTCAGCAGAGAACATCCTCTCAGGGGCCTCGATCATGCTCTGAGCATGGTCGTAACTCAACTTCACGCAGGAGCAGATGACTGAGCGGCCGAACCACTCGTTGAGGATCTGAGGGGTGAGCAGAGGTGAAGTGGAACCAATGAGAAGAATCAGGAAACAGATAAAAATAAAACACCCAGAGTCAGCGCCATCATGGCTATTAGCAAGAACATCTGGAGACAGTTTCAGCTTAATCAATCAGAAAACAGACCCTCTAGTCCTCGACTCTGACAGCTCTGTCACTTTGAAATGCTCATACCTTCCCCTCGGGCGTGATTTTCCAAATGACAGAGAAAGTGAGTCTGTCGGTGAGAGGATTCAGACTGCACAGCTCCTCGCACAGCAGCCGAGGCAACATGGGGATCACCTAGAAAGAGACAAAACACACGAACACACTGAAATTTGAACCTGCTGTTTTTAAAGCATTATTCCCCATGCTGCTTTTATAGCTTTATTCTCTCCTGTTTCATATTATCTATTTAGGCTTTATTTATTTTGTTTGTTTTTTTTTAAATACACCTTTTATTAAATTATTGTTAACTTTAACACTCAATTACACTTTTTAGCACAACACTGGTCTTTTGAACTGCTGCTGTTTCTTGGTATGCTTGTTTATTTTCTACTGTACGTGTGTTATTTACAGAGACAGTACAAATGACAAAACTTGAAATTTGAAATGAAACATTGAAAATAAAAAGGGTATGTTTATCCAGCTACAATGGACAAATCAACAGTCACATTGTATAGTATCGAATGATTGCAGACTGCTGACAGGTTTATGTGAACAAAAGCTGGCTAGATTAAGCAGTGGTTTCAAGCATGATACATGTGAAGTAGCTTGTTATTAAAATGGAACACTCACTTTCTGAACCAAATACACACTAGTTGCTCTTTGGCTGGCGATGGCATCCAGAGCGTTGCCCTCCTCCACAAAATAAGCCACGTCAGCGATGTGGACGCCCACCTCAAAGTTACCTGTGTTAAAAGGACAATCTATGACCTCCCATTCGTCACTGAAAACAGCATCTTTATATGTAATTCAAACTGATCCAAATTATCATCAGTGAGCTCTAAAGTTGAGGCAATTTACCATCTGGGAGTTGTTTGCAAGACAGAGCATCATCCAGGTCTCTGGCGGTAGAAGGGTCGATTGTGAAGATACACTCCTTCCTACATATAATAAAAACAGAACTTGATTAGGACCAAAATTAAGACTTAATACAGCACAATTAAAACCTAGCTTGAACCCTAATTTAATGAAAAGTAAATTGTTTCCTCTCAAAGAACATATTTTTAAAAACGCAAAATGAGTGTAGTGCTACATCAACATGTCTGGGTCCCACAGTCCTACCTCAGGTCTCTCCTCTTTCTCATCTCCTCAGGCGGGATGGTCCAGGGCAGGTTCTTGGGTAGGCAGTCTAACACCTCATCTGAGAACTCGGAAAAATCTACGTCGTACTCCATCAGGATGCCCTCTGTCTCCGGCTCGATTTCTCCAGCCTGACCCAGAGTCTTAGCGAGCCGACTGCAGGAAATGCAAAGAGTAAGTCACGTTGGCTGTCACACCTCGAAAGTGGTTTCATGCATTGTGCTCTGATTATAACACCGACCCTTCTGCAAAGTTGCTGTCTGCCGCCCAGTTGGTGATGCGACATATGAACAAGGTGTTGGTGTAGTCGCCTGGGCGGGAGCTGAAGTCTTCGGGACAGTCAGCAAGAGGAACGTTGATCCGTGGCACGCGGTGGTCCACAGGGGAGAACATGGCAAATGGCTTATCTGGTAGGAATTTCAGGAAGCCTGTGGCAGCTCTTGAATGTTTCCTCTCAACAATGTAGATCACCTGACAGACAAGTGATAAGAGAGGGAGAGTGATGGCGTTAAAATTTAAGGCCTGAGTGTTTTTCTAAATCCTACGCTCAAGATAACAAGCTGCTCTAGAACAGGTGAAAGAGAACTTTTGTGATCTTAGAATACTGAATGCTCACAGTATTTCCT
This sequence comes from Naso thynnoides, assembly GCA_029783665.1. NCBI lineage: Eukaryota > Metazoa > Chordata > Actinopteri > Acanthuriformes > Acanthuridae > Naso > Naso thynnoides. The sequence continues at coordinate 5,756,882 of JAQLOL010000004.1, forward strand.
TCTATCTTGGTTAACTGTCAAAGTATTTCCATGACAAGAAATGCCTGACTTTTATTGTGAAGTAGATCAATAAATCACCGAGTGGTTGGGACTTTAAACACACCTTGCGAAAAGTTGTGACTTTTAGATGGATGGACTTTGATCTTGCAAAATGTCAGAGAACTTTTGTCATGCCTCTGCTGTTTTTTTTTTTTTTTTAATGTCGAGCGGTAAAAAAAAGCTGATAACACTGTGATTATTTTGCTCTTGGAAATGCTTGGGAAAGGAAGGCAAAAGAGGGTAAGAAATACGGAAAAACAGGCAGACAGGAAGCTCACTTTGGCAGTCTTTTGGAATACTTCCCCATTGGATCGTCCGGTTGAAGAGTCCTCCGGAGGATCCCCTAATTCCATCAGATAAAAGGACAAATTAAGATGTATTAGCTGATCTTCTGGGCTATTGTTTTTTTGTTGTTGTTGTTGTTTTGCTTTCACTTCAGACCAGTTGACATAGTTTATAACCATTCCCAAATACCAGATGAAATACCACATGACCACAGAAACTGTTGTATCAACATCACAATATCAAAAATTCCTATACTAACATTGGTTAGCTGCAACTGCAGCTGTAACCACATCAGTCACAGCACCTGTGTCAGTGAGGGTTTTATTTTGAACTTTTCTGATGACTTCATCCTGATCGCTGCACTGGTCCTCAATGATTACATCAGGGTCGGAGATGCTCGCTGTCTTCTTCTGCGCTGTGTTTTCTCTCTGGGTCTCTGGCTCACTGGAGTCAGTATCTGACCTCACAACCTGCACAGACGCAAATGTACATCATCTAATGATACAATCACTACTGGCATGTTTTGCTGTGGAGCCCAATATAATAACAAAACTTTGAAAAAACAATACAAAAGTTTAATACGTGGGGTTTTCTAACTAATTTATATAGACTGGTAGGTGTAGTCTACCTTCCACTGCTCCCGAGGGAGGATTTGCACCACCACCACGTCTCCATTCAGCGCTCTGTTACGAGCTACAATTCCATCCAGAAAAATGTCCCGTGTGTCATCCTGCAAACATAAACACAGATTTCTTATCTGTTGTCTCTTTTTAAAGTTTTGCTTCAAAGTTTAGTGCTAGCTGATACAATAAAATCACATGCCGTGCTGCATCTATTATAAGGTATACTGTAGACATACAACCACATAGGTACAGAGCCCATTATACAAAGCCAAACATTGTGTCACACTTACAGGTGATGGGATGAAAGCCTCATGGTATTTCTTTGGGTTGATCCTCAACTGTCCCTGCAGACACCGTATGCACAATTTTGTAATAAATTAACCAAGATGCATTGTTTCACTGCTGTAGTTAATTTATATGATACTATATCAAGTGCCACTTTAAGTTAAAGGTCTGGTTTATAAACTGGACTTTAAACTTGGCCACATTGTAAGTATGCACTATTTCGATATGTTTCCGTCTATATGTAAGGAACAAATACAGATGTTGTTAATTCTCATATTCAATCAAATATATTTAAAAAACTTGAATGCCCACATAGGCTGACAATTTTAGTTGATTTGGTATCTAGAACAGTAACTCTGGGTTGGTACCTGCATGAGTTCTCCTCTTTTCAAACCATGGGAAACCTCCTCAGGTGTCATGTAAGACTCAAACACTTGTTTCTTCGATGCGCTGCCTCTTTTGTTCTTACTCTTGTCAGCAGGAGAATTGGCAACTGAAGCTGAAAAAATTTTTGATTCTTTAATTTAGTTACTTATAAATCATCATATTCATAACCAGCTGAGACAGTTGACAGTACCTTTGGGCAGTTGCAGTTTTTTGTCTTTGTCAAGCGGGGACTTTGGCCTTGGAATCTGAATGTCGACCCCATATTTGAATGTCCCTTCTCTGTTTGTCTCATCTTCTTGGTGCTTTGGCAGGTTTTTTTTCTTTGACTTTGTCGTCTTGTCTTGCTCCTGTCCGCTTGGAGCAGCTTTCTTTGGAGACTGGGGATGTCCAGCGAATGTGTTGGTCTCTTTACAGTCCTTATTTTTCTTCTGGTGCTTCTGATGTTTCTTTGAGTCATTGAGTTTTAAAGAGCTGAGTTCCTCCCCGGACTCGATGTCACCATCATGGCTTGTGGCAGTATCCCTTCTTTGTCCCCGTTTCTGTCTATCAGACAGACTCTGCTTCCTTTCACAGTCCAGCTGAGCACTGCGGGTGCTTAATTTCTCCATGTACAGAGATAGTGAACTCTCCTCTCCTTTACTTCTAGAGGACGAGGGGGAGAAGTCACTTGAATCAGAAAACCCGTTGGGCCCTTGGTCCCTCTTCCGCTGTGGTATGTTCAGCCTGTCACTCTGGGCTTTGAGCAGTGAGCTTGTCCCATGTCCTTCCTTCTGAAGTGATACATCTTTTGCATATTGCTCTAGATAATGGCTGAATTTGCTGCTGCTGTGCTGACTGAGAAGCCTGGCATAGGCATCTTTCTGAGGAGGCGTGCTTGACTGATTAGGGCTGCGCTTTGTCTCTCGATTCAGGTTAGCCTTCTTTGATTGCCGAGGAGCATCCATAGGGCAATCCTTCTAGATCCTGCCTATGAAAAGACAAGATGCCTAAATTGTTAGCGCTAAAATTCAAGCATGACTCAACAAACACAATCAAGCAGGATTTAATTAACGAACAACGTTTACAATCAGCGCACTCAAAGTACCGTCAGACAGGAGATCATCTTGAGTTTATTTCAAGAAAATGAAACTAACTCTTACGTGACGCCAACGTAACCGTTGGGTAACGTTTGTCGACTCAGCTAGCATCACAGATTCGGGTAAAATTAACGTTAACTTAGCGTTAACGTTAGCTGCCTTCGTACATCATTTGGGAAGATGATCGTATGAGACAAACACTTCAACATCCCACTGTTCTCGGTTTTCACGTCTCGTCAAGCAAAGCGGGTTCTTTTTCAAACATTTCCAATGTGGCAGCTAGCGTTAACAGTTGGACTAACTTACCTTTAACTTACTAGCTGTGACTGGCTAGCATCAGCTAAGTTATTTTGAACGACAAGTGTCGGTTAAGTGTCAAGTGTTAACGGACTAACTGTTATTTATATGTCAGTCAGACCACAACCCTGAACCGTGATAGGCGGTCAGAAAATGTACAGTTAGATTGAAAACTCAAAAATGTAAACATTACCTTAAATTCAGTGCGTGCCAGTTATGTAACTCAACTAGCTTTCGTTCAGAGCACAATGCTAACTTAGCTGTTGCCTCCACTTCCTCCGTCGTCAGGAATGGTTACAATTGTGCTACCTTTGAATGCCGTCGTAAATTTCGCCTTCAGTCAAACGCATAGAATTGTCCTTTTTAAAAACTGTAGATATATGTATATATTACATTTATATATGTGTATATAAATGTATTCTTTTTAAGTGTGTGATATTTTTTAGTAATATGTGTCTTTTTGT
>JAQLOL010000004.1:5786203-5811700 GCA_029783665.1 Naso thynnoides
AGAGGGAGGACAAGATGGAAAGGGAGGGATGAAGAGTGACAGCAGAGAGGCACAGTTGTCGGGGAGGACTCATTCTCCACAGAGAAACGCCATTCACTCTCTAATCTGTTGCCTGCAGCTCAGCGGCAGCCATGGCAAAATGTAAGAGCCTGTCAAGTCGGCAGCAGCAGTTGGATCTTAATTGAGTCAGGCCTCCCAGTCGAGTCCATGCAGGGAGCTTGGGACAACCAACCCAGATGTCTGTGTGGGAAAGCTGAGGGTTCATCTCATAAGTCTTAAAATGCCAAGTGAGACTTGCATTTCACTCCTGACTTTTTCCGCAAGCTGCACTGCCAGTCGCTGTTAACATTTTGAACATTTTCCCCCTTTAACTAACTCAAATATAAATCAGAGCCCTGAATTATTGAATTTACAATCCCATCACCTCTGCTACTCAACTAATGTCCTTTAAGGATGAAAAAAAAAGAACCCTCAGCTCTCCTGGCGACTCTATCTCTAGTCACAGCACTGTAACCGCAACAAGCCACCAATCAATAACCACCCATATGTATGTCGCAGTTTTTGCTTCTTACATTGTTGGAGAAATTCCAGACAGGCTTAAGTCCAAGGTCTCCTCTCCTCTGACATCCACTGTTTCACTGGTTGATAGTCTTGTGAAATAGCAGCAGGCAGATTCCTGCCCAGGAGACAGAGTGATTGTAATGCTTTTAGGGTTTAATGCTTTCAGTGTATTTATAGATCTCTGAGGAGGGATGCAGAGTGCTCTCTCTCTCTCTCTCTTCCTCCTTTTCTCTCTTGCCAACCCCCATCTTGGTGTTGTGTTCACGGCTTTTTATCAAATCACACAATGAGAAAACTGAAACAGGTACCACCAGCTGCAGTCCAAACATACGGAGCCTCCCCGATGACAGTTTCATATAAATCTATTTTAGGCATCAGGCTACTTCACTCGCATGGGAAGTATGTTTTACACCTTTTGTGTTATATTGCTATTATCTTGTGCAACACCCTACTGGTGGCTCTTCTCACATCTGTGGGTTTGTACATGTTAGACAGATTATTTATAGGGTTGTTAAATCACAAACTTTTAAAGGAGAATATTGGTCTTAGTGATTATCTGCAGAACAGCTGCGTCTGATTTGTAGCACGTATTTTTTTCTTTAGAAAATGGAAATATATAACAATAACTGCAAAACAATTGAACATTTAGAGTGTCATTTAATTATAATTGTTTGGGTTTTTTTACATTGCATGAGAGCACATTGACTTCTTTAATGATTCATCAACTTACAGGCACATTAATCAATTGCACAAAAGTCCATCCATCCAGTTCATCCAAGAAAAGCAATATGACCGTGGTCTCATAAGACCACATGGCAATGATGTCACCAGACTAACTGTGATAGAGGGGTGCAACACAGATCAGATGTTATTTTAAGGTTCCTATAATAGATAGTCACAATGGAAGCAACTCAAGAAAGGGTGGACCCAGATACAAATACACAGAGGCAGCATGATGAGGTGAAAAACTTCCTTACAGGTTGATGGGTGGATGAACTGGAGTACAGGCAGGCATTCAGGAAACAAACTCAGGTGACCATAACACAGATAATTGGGAAGAACACTGAACAGATAAAGTGCCAAAGACAAAAAGGCAGGGGGGCTAACCAGCGGAAAATGGGAACAGGCGTGCAGGTGAGTGTGGGTCAGCTGACAGGAAGGAGAGAAAGTCTGGGGACATCTGGTGGCTGGTTTGGTTGCAAAATTGCTCAAATGAACAAGACTGGGGCAGGAGTTGAGAAACCTAGGATGGTTCCACACCTTTAATCACTTCCAACATCCCCAATTTATTCAATTTAAAGGTTCATTGTAGTGTGTGGTCAGTATAGTTTGCGAAGAAAAACAACAAATCAGAGCTTGGCAGTTGGCACAGTTGGGATTTCTTCTCCGTATAAACAGCTATCTCGCTACTTTTACAAAAGATGCTGACAGAGCATAGGAATCAGAATGACAACAACTGTAGATAAATAAACCCATCATAAAACCACAAGATTATTAGACCCCTGCCATAAAGCGCAAACCATCATAAACTGCTGACATTTCTTTTACAACCACATTAGTAAAGTATGTGACAGTATCCTCTCCCTCAAAATTTGCATTTTAATGTTGAGATGTCATAGATAAAATACACAAGGTCTGAGAATATGCAAGGCTCTGTAATAAAACATCCCCTCTTCAGGGTGCCCTTCTTAGTCTTTAGAGTTTCCTGTGATTGACAACACCACCTTAAACCCTGCCAGTCAAGTCTCGGGGAAAAAGGAGGAATTAAAAGAGCTCACTGCAAGGTGCAATTATAAAATACTTTCACACTTTCAGCCTGCGGTCTGATGAAGGTGATCCATCATACTGAGACTCGTCAAACGACCGTTTCACAGCACTCTTAGTGGCTGAGGAAAAATGAGGCTGGCCTTGGCACCGTTACACTCTTTGCCTTTAGATGTATGAGTTTGTGTGTGTGTGTGTGTGTGTGTGTGTGTGTGTGTTGCTGCATGAGTGTGTATAATTTTATTGGAAAAAGCAGTGCTGGTGATAGACAACATGAGGCTGTGTGCCCGTGATGCACTTCAGAGGTACTGGCTGACATTAATCTAGTTTGATGGTCTTTGTCAATCTCCTGTGTGACATGCTGGCTTTCAGTATCAAATGCATGAGGTCTGTACTTGAACTGGGTCTGAGAGATGTATGAGCATAAGTAATGTACAAGGTTGGAAAATACAAGGTTGAAATTATTAGGGATATGCAAGTCGTGTGCTTATTTATTTAACATTCTTATTTCTTGTGCTGGAAAATGCCTCTGGGAACTAAAAGCTGCTTCTGCTGTGATAGCAAAGGTTTAATAAATGCAACAATTCAGATGCACAGAGCTCAATTAAATTCTAAAATAAGCATCACATTTCACCCTTGCCTACCTCTGTGTCCCTGGGTATGTCTTCCTTTAATGAATGTCCACCTACTTTGGCGTGAGCAGTTCATAACAAATGCCTGTGGTGAATGTTTTTGTCTTTATTAATGTGAGCGTGTGGTTGGTTGTGGTCGGGCAGTTTCTCAATTTGCCATATTTATGCTATTATGTATGTACAGGGGGTGGGGAACTCATTACAAGTAGCACACATAAGAAAAAATGTAATTTTTAGAGGAATGAATCATTTTTAAAACTGTGTGTCCACTCTTACTCTGGTACTGTTTTGAGTCAGTACTCTATACGTCACTCGATTTGCCAAATACTTTACATTACATTGCAACTAGTATGCTTAAAACACATAGATTGAGTATAGTGAGGGAGAACGTATGAGAAGCACCTCTATTGTTGATCCAAAGTTGCAGTTGCCGGAAGGAAAAAGAAGTGCCACCTGTCATTTGACCTCAAGCAAAACCCAGAATGAGGCAGTTCCGCTGATAATCCCTTGACTACACTTGGCAAACAGCAACACTTACATGATAGTGAAGTGCATACTGTGCCTCCTTGAAAGCATATACAAGGTAATGATAGTTTTGTCGGGTTGCACGAGGAAATGAAAGTTTAAAGTCCTTCATACAGCACAAGATGAAAAACAGCACTATAGTTATTTAAAAACATATATTATTTACATGTAGACCTATACACTGTAATGCTTTTTTGGCGGGGGAGTTTGTATGATAGTGACAATAATGTGGTTGACATCTTAAAATTACAAGTTCACAGCGAGTGTTCCATTTTGGCCATGTCATTTGCCTGCACCCAGCCGTTATCCCGGAGCAGTCTTGAGTCCAAGCTGGGCTGATGGCTCTTCCCTCTCCTCCCAGGGTGGTGCAGCTGGTCTGGGTGGTTTGAACGTGTCGTGGGCATCTAAAAAATCTGCTGCTCTTAGCTCTTAATCCAAACACCGTGCTTCCTTTATCCAAAGTTGACCAAGTATGCATGCACTTTGAAATAAGTTGCACATATTGTTGGTGAGGAAATGTAGTTGGCTATCTGATGTTAGCTATGTTCATTTTTAATGGCTAATGCTAATCTTAGATGTTATGCTAATGACATTAACTAATCTTGCAGCTGTGGTTTTCTGTTGGACTTTTAAAACAAAGAATGGTTAATTTATAATGGTAAATAATTTATAATTAATTATACAGTAACATTAAAACTAAATAACTTTGAGGCTACTTTGAGTAATTTATGAACCAGGCACTGATTTTCTTTTACTTTTGTAAGTTTGTCAAATAGTAATTTTTACTTTTACTCCATCCATCCACCCAGTGTTTTCTGCTTGACAGATGTTGAAAGTTTTAAAGTGTGACTCACACTGTTTGGGGCCCACAGGGAGGCTGAGTCCTCTGCTCGCCACCTGCTCCTTCAGTCAAAGGTAGAAACATTCTGGCTAAGACCCACATTCATTCTAGGGTGAAGGAATAAAAAATGATCAAACTCTTGCTCAAAGCAGTTTCCTGTGTTTTATAGACTTTAATTTCACAGGTATGCTTTTCTCCTAAGAGAGACAATACACACAAACAAACACACACATGCAAATTTGCTCTAGCAGCAGATGAACTGCAGCTTGCTGAAGCTTATTTCCTGTTTTTCACTCTTGCTGGGTTACCATTCAGGTTTTATACTGTATGTAAATTGTGCTGTGTGACAAATGAGAGAGCTTAGCATGAAAATGTCATATTTGGATAAAAATTGTTAATACTGTTGTAGGATTTAGTCCCTTGAAGCTGCATGTTGGTTGCTGTAGCAGCATCACAATATTCTGGAATTGTTTGGATCTGATCCCCCAAAACTGTGAAAAATGACTCATTTACCCACAGGACAGTAGCATTTGGGGAGCAGCTGTGGCTAAGAAGGTAAATCGAGTCGCCCACTTCCCAGCAGGTTAGTGGTTCGATCTCCAGCTCTTCCAGTCTGCATGTTGAACTGTCCTTGGGCAAGAAACTGTAGCACAAATAGCTCCTGATGGCTGCATCACTGGTGTGTGAGTGTGTGTGGTTACGTGTCTAATGAGCGGGTGGATCCTTTGTTGAAGCCCCTTGGTGTCAGTGTATGAATACGGTCGAACGCTGACTTGTAGCGTAGAGCACTTTGATTGGTCCAAAGACTAGATAAGCACTACATAAATGCAGTCAGTTTACCATTTATCAGCCCGGCTATGTGAGGCTGAGCACCTACTGATGTATTTGTGCTCAACTCATTCTGATTTAGTGAGTTTGGAATTTCATTAAATTTCTACTCTGTCCCCTGACTTTCTGTGGATAGAAAGTCGTCATCAAGATACTTTATTTGCATAACTACGGTCAATCTGCTTTGGGGAAAAGCGAAGCTCTTATCTACAGTAGATGAGACCTATTTTTAGCCATGTTATCAGTGTGGCTCAGCTGTTAGATTGTCCACCACTTTGGTACAGACTAAAATAGTTCTACATCTACTGGATAAATTATCATTCAGGAGTTTTTCTTCAGACATTTATGGTCCTCAGAACATGTATTCTTCTGATGTTGGTGATCCCCTGAATTTTTCTCTAGCACCACCATCACAAGCTATTTTTTGTGTTAGCGCTGATTAAGAAATTACCTAATTAACTAAATTAACATAAGATGAACATGATAAGAAAAATACTAGGTTAACACTGACATGCTGGCATGATGATGTTAACAGTTAGCTAACAGCACCTCTGTGCAGCCTCACAGAGCTTCTAGTTTGGCTGCAGGCTCTCAGTCTCGCTTCATTATGGCTCGTGAGATGTGTTGCTTTTATCTTAAAATGTTCCCAGTGCAAATTTTATTCACTTGGCAAATAAAGTGATGCTGAATTACATTTAACTGCAAAGTGATGTTAAGAATTAGACTACAGTAATAGCTGTCCATCCGTTTGTATTTAGTGTTTTTATAGTCCAGTATTTTCTTGTCTGAAGATTCCCCTGCATATCTACTCTTGTTTTGTGGCTGATTATAGTGTGCAGAACCTTTTCGCTTAGTAGTAGACGCACTGTACAGTAGCTACAATGGCTATATAAAATGTAAAACATGTTCAAGGACACTGGATCTTTTTTATTAGGGCCACTATTGACATTTATTTCTGCCATTATCCTTGCATTTTGCTTATGTAAGAAGAGTCTGAAAATAAACATGCAAAAAAATTTGGAAAGGATTATTATCTATTGATACAACAGCTTAAACACACAAACATGCCACAGATATTTTGCACATTGTACAGTCATATTGCTTGTGTTTTTCTCCTGTGTTATGTGTCCTCTTACATGTACTGCTGAACCCAAAATAGCTCAAAAGTTCCCCATCTGACAAAGTTCACAATTTCAGAGCGGTACCTGCAAACTTCAGTCAGTCGATATGAAAGAAGAAAAATGCAAAAAGCAAGAGGTGACGTCTCCAGGGTGGAAAGCTCACAGTCTTTCTTCCAAAAAATGGAAACATGCTTTCCAACTCCCAGGCCTGCTCATCTTTACTGGTGCAACACTGGAGCAATGATTTACTGTGTCTGTTTACTCTGTCAAACACTTACTCTCCAGTTCAGCCATTTATCCCCTTTACAGCCCATGGCCCCTGCTGCTGCTTCCCAGTCTAGAGATTTGGGGCTGTTTGTCAGCTTTGAAGAACAACTGGTCTGTGCAGAAGTTAAAATAAAGATGTAAAAATAAATCCTTTAAAAAAAAGATGTAGTTTTGAGAGTAAGGAGAAACCACTGAAATACTAAACCTGAATATGATTTACATTGGATTTATGATTTTCAGTGATCACATCTCCAGTCCCCTTTAAATGGAATTAATGTTATGGAATTACAGTACACCAAAGCACCCATACACTGACCTGTGCATTGCTTGGTTTTACTGTTTTGCTCCAAGTAGGTTATACAGCAAAAATTGGCAATTTAAAGCTGGGGTAGGCAGTTTATTTTTGGTGTCGTTTGGTAAAAAGTTCCATAACAATCCCAGGTGGTCTGAGAGAACACTTGACTTTAGCACCTCTCCTTGGCTCTGTATTCAGGCTCTAGAAAATGAGGCCCAACATGGGGCCCTATCAGCCAATCATGGGTCATTTCAGAGAGCGTGTGTTCCTATTGGCTGCTCTACTCTGCACTTCTTAGCAACAGGTGACTTGCTGAAACAAGTGATGTGCCTTACTTTCTAAAAATGATCTCTGGCGACTTGACAGGCTGAGTTACAGGCAACACTGTCAGCTGACTTGAGTCGAGCTGAGACAGACCAGTTTACACCGCTACCACTTTCCTTGCGCACATTCTATTTCATTATGAATCTTTGGTGTAAACTGGCCTTAAAAGAGAGAGCTGCAGCAAACAAGCAAAACATGGGCCAAAGCAAACACAGGGAGGGGAGGGTGAGTCGGAGTTGCTTCTTTAGGAGTCTCCTGTTTCAGGAGACAGCTCTTAAAATAAATGAAGAGTGTTACTACAATGCTAACAATGGGGCTAGCAATTGGAGTAATGTCCCAAGCTGGGATAATGGGAGGTTTTCATGTTCTTTCCGTTACGTCTGTATTGTTGTGCTGGTTGTCTGTATGCAGCATTTGTATGCTGGACGTGAAGGCCTCCAGGGCGGTGAAAGCTTAGCTTAACACAAAGTGCTGAAGATAGGGTATAGTGTTCATAAATGCCCCTAAATGTAGCAAACAGCACCTTATAACCACCACTGTATCCTGTATGTTTCATCTGTATCCAAAAGTGTAAAAATGAAGAGTTGTTGTAACCAAATGATCTACAACATGTTAAGAAGTGAGCTTTAGAATTGCTGATAGCTCTATTTTTGAACTTTGAAGTGAGCCGTGCAGGCTGTTTCCCTGCCTCCAGTGTTTGCCTGAAGGCAGAACATGTAGCTCCATATTTGCGCACACACATAAGACTGATGTCGACCTTCTCATCTAACTCACAACATAAAAGCGAATAAGTGTATTTCCCAAAATATCAAACTATTCCTTCAACATGGGCTCTGCTTTGAACGTCTGAAAAATAAAAATTCTTTAACAGTGACTGTCACTGATTCAATAAGGATAAAAATAGTCCTGCTGCTCTCCGCAGCAGCTGTCCCACAGGAGACGTACTGTTTTTACAGTTTGCATGCAACGTAATGCACTATTTATGAACTTTCATGTCAAATTTATTGCGATTTTATTTTAGTACGGGGATATGTGCACTTGCATGGGTGTGTAGTATCCAGACTGGTGCACATGTGTGCATGTCACTGAGTGTGTTTTTGCTACAGATGGTGTGTAAGCTCATGTAACTCCCACAGTTATCAATGCAAGCTGGAATTCTGCAGACACGCTTTAATTCTTCAAACAACCCTTAATTCTTAATTTAGATATTAATTAGTTTCCCTGTTACTTGGCAAAGCCCTGTGATTTCCCCTGACACCAGGCATGTTTATAACTGGGACGTCTGCTGCCTCACACTGCAGAGAAGCATGTAGCCGATGTAGGAAACTCAATAACATGATTGAAACAAGTTCATTAACTTGGTGGCCCTGAAAAAGAGTGCAATCATTTTCTGCAGTGAAAACACACAGGAACTGTACTTTATTTAGCTAGTGATGTCTGTTTTAACTCATGAGACCCTGTTATACTTTAAATTCTTGCTTTCAGTGATAGATGATGAGTCTGTAAAATGTTGTTGTCTATGTTTTGTAGACTTACTCACAACAGACTCCGGGTTTAAGCCTTGCATATATTTTAGGCGACATTTTCCTCCATTCTCACCTCCTGCATGTTACAATTTTGCATTTGTTTGGAGAAGAAAAAACAAGCCAGAGTGCATTTTTAACATATATAAGCAGAATGATAATGAGTGCAGCCAGACTTTCTGGTGCTAAAGGTATGGCTGACTGTGCCACGCGAATGTTTAGCAGCTAGGGATCTGTTAGTTGGTCTTGTTAAAGGCTAACCCTTCAGTGTAGTGATATCTCCCCTTAAACATTGTGTTAAAAGGTAGATTAGTCAAGAAGTTGTGTTTTCAGAATATTAGGAGCATTATAGTAACACTATAGGCAGCAGTGTATCTCGATGATTCTTTCACTTGAGAGTGCCAGGTGGGGTTTTTTTGATTTGGTATAAAATTAAATTGATTCACACCATGTTTTGGGGCCTATTTTGAAAATCCACATGGAAAAACATAGCACAAATTGAGGGCCAAAATCTGTATGAGTAGATAGTAATTTTGTCCCATAAATGTGTGTTTCATATAATGCTTTAATAAAGCTTAAATATGCAAATAATTCTGTCCCCAACAGGAGCATTTTACACTGAAAGCTTTTGTTTTTGAATTATTCCAATTCTGAGTGCAAGATGGAAGAGGGTTAGCTTTTTTTTAAAAGTTGTATTATTTAATAAAAAAAAGTAATCAAAACATTTACAACTAATGTACTATTAGAGCCAAGCTGTCCCATAAATAAAGTCAGAAAAAAATCTGAATCATATTCCACGTGGGCTCAGTGGCAGTTTTTGTACCCAGGTATTATTATTTGAAAATAAATGTTTTCAAAGAAAAAATAGTTACGGGCTGATAAATAAAATTAGTATTTATCTATTAACTGGCCCCTTGCCTCATGTCTCAAGTTTTCCCTGGCCAAAGCAAACTGAGTATCCCTGGTTAAGAGAAGATTATAGATCCAAGATGAAACTGAAAGAAGGGACTAAAAAAAGGGGTGAAATTACAAGTTTGTCTGTTACTTCAACACCATGGATTCATCATCACGCAGCACAGTTAGACTCCTGCTATTTCAAAATTTGGGTTGCTTGTTGCACAAACTTCGCAGATGAAGGATCACTGAGTCAGGCAGACATATTCAAATAAGAAATCCCTCTGCCTCTGCACTCTCTCTGCCACTCGGGAATAGGAAGAGTTATGGCAGGTTAATTAGGGGGATGCATTCTGATCTTTTGCAAACATTGGGGGATGACATCTCCCTTCAAATCGCCTACTAATGTTTAGTCTTTGCATTGTGAATGTTACAGCGTTCTGTGTCACTAATCTGACTGTTAGTCGCCATGAGTCATTATGATCTTTACAGATCCTCCTACAAATACAAGTATTCAGATAGATAGCTCATATTTACTGAGGAGGCATGTTGAGGCATGTTCTGAAGCCAGAAATAGTACAAATATTAATGAATTTGTGAGAGCAATTTACACAATCACTGTTTATGTCTTTCCAGGAACTTTGACCTCATGTTTTCTTGACATCCATTCTGGTTCATTTTCTTTTGGGGATATTATTTAACTGTCTTTTGTAATTGTTATTATTACTGAAGAGCTGCAAATAAAGATTATTTTGAAGTAATCTACAGATTATTTTTTAAGATTTGTCTAGTAAAATTTAAGTAAATAATTAAGAATTGATAAGAGTGAAGCAAGCTTAATGTGACTTCTTCAGATTTTTAGCTATTTCTATAATAAACAACATGTTTTGAGCTTTTTATTTTTATTTTTATTTTGCTGGGTACAATAGTTCCCGCTCCAATTCTGAAAGCCTATAATCATCAGAAAGAATTTTGCCTTTTGCTCCCACTTGTTTTAGAGTCGAGAAGCAAAAGAGAGTTGCACTGGCGGAGTCATTTTGGTCAATCATCCCTCTCTGTCCTGTTGTTACATGTTATTTCCTCTCCTCTATGTCTCAGTTTTGTCTGTGTGCAACAACTTCCTGTGAAATTGTTGTGATAACAACCAAAAAATGGTGAACTGCTATTTACAGTGTTTTATATAACTCTCGATTTATGTGTTTTGCAGCTGTGTATTTTCAGGGTAGGGAAGGAAACTCTGTCTTTACTTTTTTTATTTTGATTTCAGTCTCTTATTAAAAATGGATCCAAAATTCTGTCCAATGTCCATATCGCTCAGCTCCAAGTTAACACAGATTTTTCATTAACTTCTGCCCTGTCTTTCTCTACATTTTCTTCAGTGCACTCCCATCGTCGGCCATGGATTTGTGTTGGACAAGTACAAGTGCCAGTGCAGGAGAGGATTCTACCATCCAAGCCGAGTGGCACTAAATGGCTTTAAAAGTAGGTTACAAATCCCTCTGTGATATAAAAATACATTTTGCAGCAAGCTGTCAGATCAAAACTTTGAATCTTTTTAAAGCAAGCTTTTGAGATTTCTGAAAAAAAAAACCCACACCTTTCTTTCAGCTGACAGCTACACGATTTTGTTTTGAAATTCCTCTTATGTCTTTGAATGGGTATCCTGGGGCTCGTGAGGTTATGAAACCGTAGTCTTCAATCAAAAGATTGTGACTGATCTGATTGCTTCTTTGTTTCTATTCTGAGCTCTAATGGGAGCCACAGGTAGCGTCTGAATCAAAGACCTGTTGGTTTAGAGCATTGTTATGTAGAGAGAGAAACACATTTTTGTCGAAAAACTGATTAAAGCTTCGGTCAGCCTTTAACTGACTGTTTGCAGAGCCCAACAAACCCTTAGTTACGGTTGCTTTGCCTTTTGAATTTCTGGTGTCACATTCGACATAACAGCAGATTTACCATTTAAAATTTTTGGTCATTTAAATTGATAGCTCTTCTTTGCCTCAAATGACAAATGTTGCTTATATTTTTGTTTTTATACATTAAAAAAGACACTTCTATTCATGAAGAAATCTAAAGCTCAGGGTAATCGTTAAATTATGATTGGACAGTTGCTGTCTGGGGGAGGGGTTCAGTGAATGTCAGTTCCTGCTGTCACTCTCACAGATCTCGAGTTTGCATTGTTAATTTTTTGAAATTCAGGTGTGACAGACACAATGAATGTGGGCTTATAACTTATACACAAAACTCAGCTTTGGATCTTTTCTCCATTGAAGTTTCTCTTTTTATCCTTGTGACTTTCAAGTTTATCCTTACCCCCCCCCCCCCTTAGATTTTGATTTGCTTTAGATTTGAATGTTTGTGTTCTGACACCTTGACTGAAAGCGCTGCAGTGTCCTCCGGCGAAGAGCTCGGCCCTCATGAGCGAGATAATCAAGACAGCGGCGGTGGTTCTCATTGCTAACTCCAACAATACAGCACCCCAAGGGGGATGATATGCTAAGCTGGAGCTTTATTGTAATGCAGCGTGATGAGGCCTGCAGTCAAATGGCTCAGTCTGTGAAGAGCCTCATCATCTAAACCCCATGCAGAACCCGTCATTAAAAATCACTGCGGCTGGCGACCCTGATTACTCCCTCCACCAGGAACCTGTCTGTTATTCCTTGTGCATCCCTGAAAACACCAGACTGGATACGTTTTGCATTGTTCCCTAGCAACAGGCCAAAAGGACAGATATCAAAAAGGGGGAAAGGAGGGGGAGAGAAAATCTCAGCCTGCAATAACAAATAAATTGTTTGAAAGTGTGATCTTAATGTCGCAATTACTTTTTTTGTTCTTGATCTTTCTTTTTTTTTCTTTTTGTCTTGACAGCTGTTACAACTGGAATAATAATAAAAGACAGATCACAAATAATAATCCAACAATTATTTTGTAAGATAATGTGTTACTCACCGTCACTGGAAGGTTGAATAGTGGTAAGGTAATCATGAAATAATTATGCAGCCTAACAACTCCCATATATTATGCAACACTTAATGGAGAAGGCAGACTAAAAAAAGCAGACTAATTTTTACATAACGAGGAGGTAATTGATGGCTTTGTAACATTTAGCAGCTGACACACAGCACTGAGAATTAGAAATTCTGTGGACATCTTCTAATCTATATATACTGGATTCTTTAGCTGTCTCTTTTCAGATGATTAATGACCTTTATGGTCCATAATTTAATAATTTTCAGGAGCTGCTGGCTGTTCATTACTAACCAATGAATTTCCTATATGTTTTCTTGTTCATAACTGGAAAAATTAGTCAGGATTGTTTGTCCCGCCACATTTTTAAATGTCGGATGACTTGTGTCAAGAGATCACAAATGAGTTGTGTAGAAGTATTTCCTGTTTACAGACTATTTAGGGTGTGTGGAAAGCAAAAGAGTAGAAAACATGTTTCCAGTGTGTCAAGTTAGCTTAATTAGGGACATTTTTAGTCTTCATAAATAAAGAACTTTTGCTGGTATCAGTCATTCATTCTTAATATTAATAATGTCAGCATGTGTAACAAAAGTTCCTGAACATTCAATATTTGTAATATTAGTGCAAAAACTCATTTTAGCTGAATTAAGTGTGAACAAGCAGCGTCACTCATTACAGTCTGTGTCAATACAGAATTTAAAACACATGACTCATCAGCACACTTGATCACAAGAGTCCTCAGAAAAATGATCTGTATTGTAATGTGACGCATTTTCTATCCAAAGCCATCTGTCTGCTCCTTCGTCAGCTCCCACCAAGAGCCACACGGACATTCTAAACGTCAAACAAAGCTCTTATCATAGATTTTGAAAAATGTTCCCACAATTCATCAAATAGCTACAACAACACAGGAACAGTGTGAGCTAATTTACGTCAAAACAAGTGTTTTATTCCTCACCCTTCTGTAAAAAAAACCTTCCTCCACCTTCCTGTAAAAGCTAAATCTGCAGTTCAAGCTGACTAGTAAGTTTGCGTCTTGACATTATGAACATTTTTCACCCATTGCTTTTGTGATTCGTGCAGTTTAACCGTCAGTCATTAAGTCATTTCTATTTGATTTGTGAGTGTGTTCGTAATGTTGCTCAAATGTGCAAATTGTACAAATGGGAAACCTTAAAACAGAGATCTGTAAGTCCAAACGCATGTATGAGTAGATTTAACAGAGGATAAGCAACAAAACTGAATGATAAATAGCATGTCCAAAAATGACAAAAAACTAAACATCTAATTTTTTATAAGAGTGCTTAGCTGCTCTAAAAGAGCTTAAGCATATCAGCAGTGATTCAGTGGATCTAATCATGTTGAGACTCTGACTCTTTTAAAAATGAAGTTGCAATGCAAATAATGCTTTATTATGTCATTAATTCAGATTTATAATTCAAATTATAGTTATGTTAGTAATAGTTTTGTTGTTGTTGTTATGGTTGGGGCTAAACCTGTAGATATACGTACAAGGGAGTATAAAAGACGGCAGAAAACACTTACATGCAGAAAATGAAGCAGACCATTTCTAACAGGCATTTCTATCAGGTATAAACATCCCTTGTTTGACATCTTATAACAGATAACCAGCAACAAATGCATAAAACCAGAGACGATTAAACAGCTTCTCTGAGATTTACAGTGACAGACAGAGAGAGGAGAGATCACGAGCCATTTTGTTATCAGGGTCAACTCCCTTTCATCTAAAACCCTCGACAGTGAGTCTATCCAGAAAAACAAACAACTTTGTGTGATTTCCAACATCAGTGACTGAATGATAAATTATCAGCATGTCTATAAATTTACTTGTCAATTCTTGCTTAACTTGTTCACCCATTCTTCCAGTACCGTCAGCACTTTCTCTCGCAATCATGCTCTGCTGAAGCACTGCACAACTTTAGCACAGTGTTTGCATACTGTATGAGCTGTGGGATCTACAGAGGAATTACATGCTTATCGAGCATCATTTTCAAGGGGAAATGCACAGCGTCACTGTGCTGAGAATGAGGGATGTAAAACTGAAGATTGACTCTGTATCCTGCCGCAGCAGACACGTCGCAGAATGAAGAAATTATATTTTTGGCAGTCATTTCTCTACATTTAATTGATTACATTCAGGTTCTAAAGGTGCTTAACAGCACAGCACCAGTCATGCTATTGTGGACAGAGATAGAGAAAATCAATCCAGGGCCAGAGTTGATAAACCGCAGCCAAGACCCACATGCTGGTTCAACAACAATTAATGCAGACCGGAGTGATGAAGGAAGTAATGTCACAATATTTTATCCTCCTCTCCTTCATTACTCCCTCATCTGCCTAATTAAAGCCTGTACTCTTGTAATTATCACCCCCAAGGCTTTGTGATTTATTGGATTGATGATTTTTACTCCTTCAAATTGATTAACTGAGCGTTTAATAAGATGTCAGTGTGAGACAGCTAAATGCAAATTAATTGCATTGATAATTCTTGGAAACACTCCAGTAAATCAGACCTGGGCTCTAAATTGTGATTAGATAAGAAATCTTCAAAAGGCTCTTTTTCATCAGGGAGAAGAGTACAGATACTTTCGCTCTGCAGGAACACACAGTATGGGACTGTATGGACATTTACATATCTGATTGTGTAGAGTCTAAAGTGCCTTCATGTCTTTTAGGTAAGGAGCAGGGCTCTAATAGAGACGAGACATCTGACGTGTCCACTAAGTGCCTGCCATGTCGCGAGGGCTGCCACTACTGTCGGGATGACACACCCTGCCTGATTCAGGAGGACAGTGCTCTGCGGCTCGCTGTGGCCTCCTTTCAGGGTCTGTGCATGGTGCTGGACCTGGCCAGCATGGTGGTGGTCTACCACTTCAGGAGGAACAAGGTGAGGTGGAACACAGCCACCTCTGATGGACCTGCATTGTTCAACTTCAACTGTATGCATGTGATCAGTCTGCTGGTGGAAACGCTTTTGGGCTGTGCCTGGAAGTGCAAAAAATACATTATTCTCTTCAATTAGTGCAGTATTACATTACCAGACTGCAAACTGCAGCACTGGTTCTACACACTGTTTACAATCTGTGATTGCTCTGCTCATTTTTTCATTTTTTGCTCATCACCCACATTACAACTATGACATCACATCCTTTTTCAAGGCTTAGTGCGAGGCAGTTTGACTTAATGGAAAGCTAATGTGACCGTACCGTAAGTGTATCGTAAGTTGCATTATGGGAACTGGACCCAACATGTTTCAAGCTTGACTCACATTAAAGGGATAGTTCATCCATAAATAAAAATTCAGCTATTATTTGCACACCCTCATGCCGATGGAAGGTCGGATGAAGTTTTTAAGTCCACAAAACACTGCTGGAGTTTTTGAACTTTTGAGAATTGTCACCATTTACTTCAGTTGTTACGGCACTACTATGACGTCTTTGTCCTGTGAAAATCCAGCCGTGTTTTACATAACCTTCCATCAGCATGAGGCTGAGTAGATAATAGCTGATTTTCCCTTTTTTTGTGAACTACCCTGTTAATGTCAAGAAATCTGCCATTTGTGAGTCCCCAAACTTGATAGAAATGCAATATTAAATCTCGAAACTGTTTTTTTTTTTTTTGAAAGTATAAGGCAGCATTAGCTGATTATATCTTCTAAATATCTGTGTGCAAAATATTTGTACCTCTGTTAATGCAAGACAGTGAAGGGTTAAAGATGGAAGGTGAGATTAATAACAATGAAAAGCATCTTGTAGTTGCTCTACCACAGTGCTAGTGTAACATATCATACCAGACTTTATTTGAGATGAAAGGCAAATAATCCCTCTGTTCACTGTCTTAAAAAGTAAAAGGCAGTAAAGTTACCAAGTCATCGAGACCTTGTTTCCGCACAGATTTGTTTTCTGTTTGTAAATCTGTTTAATATACAGAGTACGCCAACGCAAGGCAATGCCTCTCTTAAACGCAACTCCAGGCTGTGAAACCAGTTCTGTTATAAGACATTTAAATCACAATGCATGTGCTCTATATGTTGAGAGCTTCGCAAACACACTGGAGATCACAGATTACATGGGAATGAATAGATTTCATGGTAAACTGGCATGCATGCAGAGTGGAAAAGAGGTGTTAGAGGAGCAAGTCTGATAAATAAACATTAATTCACTGTAAATGTGTTTTAAAACAATTTTTAATGCATGCATTTTAAAGAGGACACTTTCTTTAATTTAAGCCAAATGGGACAACCCAACTACCTTTAAATTTTTCTCTCTATGCAAACTGACATAATTAACATGCACCACAAATGTATCTGAGCTCTTAATTTGAATTAACACAGATTCACAGCACAGTCGTTGCATAATCTCCACTTTGCTAATAGAATAAAGGGAAATAAATATGAGATCCTCACGGTGAAGGATAATTACAACCAGTCCTTAGGCAAAGTTGAGTCGAATCTCTCCCCGCTTGCTATTTATAGACAGTTGTGCTTCAGATTCTCCTACGTTTCTTCAGTTCACAAGAAATGTCCCTGGAGCCCTTTGAATTTGCATAGAAAAACATAAGAAATCTTCCAGGAGGTAATGTGGGCAATTAAATCCAACCCGGTAAAGTGCTGTCGTCAGTCTTATTCTTGTTTGAGAGGAGGGCTAAACATAAAATATATATATATGTGCCTGTGTGTGTGTGTGTGTGTGTGTGTGTATTGTTTGCTTTGAAAGAGGCAATGAGTTATTTGCATTTGCCTGCAATGCAAAGATGCTGTAACTGCAATTCCTCACAACACTTTGTTTAAACAAACTGTGAGGAAATTTAAAGCAACATGAGAGGAAACCATGCCCCTCCTTCTGTATGCAGATGTGTGTCATATGTCATATTGCCACAGCATAAATTTGTTGTAACATTTTGACACGTTCATCTTCGTGTTGCCATGGTTTAATTTTGCAAAACTGAGCAAAAACTTCTCTTTGATAAGTAAAGATTTTTGATAACTGTGATCATTTGAGGGCTTTTTTTTCTGTTGTGTCTCTTTCTTCATTAACAGAGCATCCGTACGTCTGGTCTCATTCTGCTGGAAGCCATCTTGTTTGGGGCGTTGCTGCTCTACTTCCCCGTAAGTCTGCGTTCTGATTTTAAATAGCACCCACATTTTACTCAGCAGAAAAACACTCCTTGAGCAGCTACTCTATCAGAAATACAAACAGCCGCGACACCCACAGTCTGTATTAATTAGTTTCACTGCAGTTGATTTCCAAGATGTTGATTACCTTGCTGAGTAGTTGGAGGGGAGCGGACTGACACTTGCAGCTCTTCATCTAACAGCTCACTGTGGCTGCTTATAACTGATGTGCTGTCAGAAAGGGCCTAAGAAATGACTGCTGTCTCAATTTGTGTATCTGTTTTTTAGGGAACAAAAGAATGAAAAGTACTTTAATGCAGCAATTTCACAATAAAAGCCACTCTATGTCTCACCAGTTTAGTGGTTTAAATAGAGGCAGAGCATGCTAGAGTTTGCGTTAGCAGCTACAACTCATATACAGCTGCTGGAGAGAAACTGTTATGAACAGTAATGCTGGATTACATACATGCATTATTTTCTGCTAATCCCTCCTGTGTGGGAAGGCAGTTTAAATCTAGTGTGATTATGGCAAACTCCACCACTTAGAATAAAAACCGCTAAACAGACACCTCTCTGTTTAGCTCTAATTACAGAATGTAAATACTTTGAATTGTTATTGCAGATGATTACTGACCATTATTGCTATAATATCAAAAATGGGGTTTGATTTATGAAGCCAAAATTACTCTAACTTTATTATCAAAGGTCAAGATAAAAATTTAGATTAAAAAATTTCCAGATAAAAGTTACATTTTCTCAAAAAAAAAAAATAAAAAGCTAAAATTTCATATTAATTAAAGGATCAATGTTCCGTATGCTCATAATAGAGGACAATACAATGTAAATAAAGCAGTAAACCCTGCTTCCTCCTCCTTAAGCTGCAGCTGAATGCTGCTACAGTGTTGTAATAGTACTGCACTTCTGATCATTGTCTGGACAAACAGATTTGGACATCACAGTGAGTCTTACTGTGCATGTGCCACTGCTATCCTTTTCCATTGTCTGTGTGTGAGCAGGTCCATGTGGGTGCATGCCAGCGTGCATCGCACATGTGCGTGTTTACACTTGTGCACAGAGCCCACAGTGCACCTGGAGTGCCACGTCAGAAGCCCATCTTTAGCAGGCAAACAGATGGAAGAAACCTGAGCGCCATGTAGCAAGGAGATCTGATGTAACCAGGGAATTCGCTCCTTTCAAATACTTGCACAGATTGCCAACAGTGAGCCACAGCTCTCCTCAAACACGAATCCTGATGGCTGGATGTTGGCCATTTCATAGAAGACACAAAAAACAAAGTCTGTTGAGAAGAAAGAGAAGAAAGAGCTTCAGAGTGCTCGGCTGACTCTTGGGATGAAGGATTTGATCTTTTTCTAAAGTTACTGAAGTGGTACCATGAAAAATTTGCATTAGCATAGTAAGCCTAGTAATTTTGCGGTAGGTATTGTATGTTTGTCTGCATGTGACCGTGTTTTTTTTTTATATATATATATATATATTTCTGCTGTGATGCTCCAAACGTATTTGATTTGCATCCCTCCATACACCCTCTTTTTCATTCACCCCAAGGATAACTCCAGCACCAAAAATAGCTCTCCAAAAATATCGTGCCACTCTCTTATGTTCACATACTCTGATACACTCAAAGGTCTCTTCCTCCCTCGGCTCTGCTGTTCCTCCATCTTTTCTTGTCTGCATTTCTTAGCACCTTGCTTGCCCATCTCTACCTTTCCCTCATGTTTTCCTTTCATTACACCTCTGCGTGTTCTCCCTCCATCTCACCTCCGCGTCTGTCTCCTCTCCTGCAGTCCAAATGTTTTGTTTTTTTCTTCATGCTGCTGTTTCTTTGTTGCTGCCACCACCAGCCTCCTCGGCTAAGCTTTGCGCAGCTGCTCTGCTCTGGTGCTTAATTCATTTTTAAACAGTCCATCAAGTTCTAGCACAACTTGTTTTAAAAATACATCTGCTGATTAATTGATGGAGGAGGCATCAGAGGTTGGTTGCAAACCAAGAGGGCCACCTTCTCTTCTGTGCGATGTGAAAATGTGACTTTTTATTGTGCAGCCCCCTGAGACTTTGTAGTCCGCATGGGTAGCACTGCAGAAGGGCGTGACCCTGTTTGTGTCTGCATAACTGTGTGTGTTTGGGTTTGTGCGTGTGTGCATAGACAGGATGGAGGATGGATTATGAATGCATTGCAACTTCAAATTTCCAGTGACTGTGTGTTTGGATTAGCATTCCTGCATTTATGTATGTGGGTGTAAGAAACAACGTGGCCTACTTTTACCTCTTATTTGTGGAGGTGATTTATTGTTTTTGTCCAGAGAGCTGGAAGGCTGAATGTTTGCTCAGGACACAAAGAAATGAATGTGCCGGGCAGATGCTAATCCTAACCACAGGTTAGCATGAGAGTGAGACATGAGCAGCAGGAGGAGGAGAAGAAGTATGCAGAGCAAGTGTCTGCTGAATTGTTGCGTTTCTTTCTGGATTTGTCTGCTGCATTATTTGTTTTTGCAAAGTTGCAGTTGCCTAAGAGAAAGAACATTACAAATGCAAAGTTATGCTAATGTTTAATTATCAAACTATTTACATTTATTAACTGCATTTTAAGAATCATTGGTGTTGTGCTGTGACGTTTCTACAGTATATAGACTGGATAAAAGAAACACTGGCTTTGTGGAGAGTCTTTTGCGTATTTTGTGAGTTCCGCCGGCCCTGTAGGTTCATCTTTATGCTTGGAAGGGGAGGGTGTATGTTTAGTCGCGTGCAATCTGTAACTTCACCGCTAGATGCTGCTAAATTCCAGACAGGGGACCTTTAAAATTGCTTTATACGATATTTGTATTTTAAAAACCAATTGCATAACACGATAAAATCAAAGGGGTTCTTTATAGTGGAAAAACCTACAGAGACAGACAAGTGACCAACTAGCTAAGTAAGGTCAACACTATATCACAGTTCACAAGGGATCCGTTATCTGTTGTCTTTGCTTCTCTGTAAGAAAGGTCAAATTGCATAGCAGAGCAATTAAAGCAAATACCCATGTACATGTGTAGAAGGCTTGCAAAAGAACCCGGAGTCTTCAAACTTAAATGGGGTCGAACTCAGTATTGTTTCCAAAGGTGTCAAATTTAGGGATTGTAAAACACAGGAGTATTGTGGACTTTAGGTTTAAACTTAGCAAAACTTATGCTTTTTAAAGGGAGAGCATGCTAGTTTTGATGTAACTGGAAGCTGCACACAGTGTGGCAAATTGCTTTTAGCAAAGAAATAATTACAGCATGTATCCTAACTCCTCATTAAACCAGAAGTCGTTTTTATGTGTCCATATTTACACAAATCAAACAATCTATAAATGACAAGCTTTAAAGGCGTAAGGAGGCAGTTTTTAAACCTAAGTATAGAGCCAACTAGCTGTTTGACCCTTGAATCTTTATGCTAAGCTTATTTCTCCCTGCATTATTCTAGCTCCAAACTTAAACTGATGTAAATCTGATCAACGTGTGACAGAGAGTGAGAAGCCAGTCCATTAATAATTAAATGACTTTTCAGTAAAAAACGCCACTGGTGTTTAAGTCATGACTCATGCCAGATTCACTGTTATCTTGACAGTTTGTCTTTGAAAGATGTAAGGATTCATTTTTGGAAGCAATACCTTTTCAAAATTGATGCACAAAATGAAATAATTTCTTTAAATACATGCCTGTTTTTTTTCCACATACCAACTTATCAGATCCTAAGCTGCAGCAGTGACTCACAGTCAGTAGTGGAGCATTAAAAAGGAACAGCTATAATTCCTGTTCTCGGGTACAAAATGGACTTGGATCCCCGCTCTCTTATGACCAGCATACCAATGACAGAATTTGGCACTGCGCGGTTTTTGATGAGGATTGCTTTGACTGTGTGTCAAATTCTTAATCAGGAGGTGAGAGAAATGTCTGTAAAGCAGGGCTGAAGTGAGAGATTGAAGGCTGGAAATAGGGACATTATGACAGGTTAATTGCACACTGAGACATGTTTTGCTAATGGGTGAAATTGATTTGGCCTGTTTTAAGCCTGTGTTAGAATATAAACCAACTGAGCGAATTTGTGATGATAAACTCAAGAAACATGTAACATATGTATATTTATGCATATTTAAAAAGTCAGATCTCATAATTTGGTCATTTTAATACTCTGTGTTTCATACTCTCTGCATTTCTGTTGTAGGTGACACAGACTGCACACTTATACTCATTTTCCTTGCAAGACATTAGTTTCCCTTTTCTTTCAAAACATCTTACAGGCAGACTGCTGCAGCCTCAGGGTTGTCTGGCTGTTTAATAGTGTTTGCCACAGATGTTCTGCTTCTTTTCCGAGTAAAAGAGGTTACAGGTGCAGTTGTTACTTAAGCTTAATTACTCTGGATAGCTGCTGTCTCTCGACTGCCAAGGCATCGTTGGAGCTGGGATATATCACTGGCGGTGTTCCTTAGGGATGTGTTTATACTGCATCTGTAATCCATCCATCCATTAATTATACCCATGTATCTTCTTCAGTGTTGTGGGGTGTTGGAGTCTGTCCATTCTTCTACAGCCCTGGACGAGTTACCAGATTATCACAGGGCCAATACATTTAGACCGACTTCATATGGATGATTTATTCAAACACCAGAGTGAAAAACATTGTGCAGGTGAAGCTATAAAATAGACAATAAGTGAATATCACACTATGTTGTTTCTTGTGCAGCAAGATAAATGGAAAAACATCACATCATACATGATACAACTGTAAATCAGATTCTCATTGTAGAAGACCTTATTCACTGCAAATGGAAAAAAAATGAATTATTTCAACCTGGCTCACTGGTTTAAATATTGTTTGCATTCACGCCTCAAGAGATAAATAACCTGGACCACACCCGACAGTATGGGGTGCATGGGGGGCATTGCTCTAAAATTCATTAGCCTTTCTAATTATTAAAGTAATTTGCAAACGAATTCACAAGTCAGAAAAACATGCAATAAAGTAACTGCCAGGCATTATCACTTCAGTCTTTATATTAGTCTAAGTAAAGAGAGAAAAATGAGACTTTCTGTCACCTCTGCGCTGTCCAGTTCAGCACTGTGGATGAACCCAGACAGCGCAGAGTCACAGCTGTCGGTTTCTGCGACACACTAAAACAGAGATTAAAGGAAAAGTTTCCCAGAAACCCTCAAGAAGTGTTTTGCTTATGAAGTTTATGAGCTTTTTTTAAAATGTGTAAACTAATGGCTCTCTATTATGTTTTTTTTCTATCATGATTTCATTTCTGCCAACAGGTCTGACATCGACCCACATCAGCTCATCTCCAAATATTTTACATGTTACTTAGATCATGTTTTTTAGTTGTATTATTGATATCATCTGAAGTTTTCCAGATCTATCAAAAATGTGTACTTTTTGGTTGTTGCTGTTGTTGTCGTTGTTATCTCATCTTCTGTTCTAACGTTTCACAACTACTGCAAGCTGTGAAAGAGCCATGAAATGTAATCCAAAGAGGTTGTGTGAATAAGAACGAAAAAGTCCATAATTGCATGTGAGCAAATACAAAACACGAGTCACACAGATTAAATTTCATCACTTTTTCAAAAAACAATATTTTTGTGACAGAAAGCGGGACTTCTAATTGGACAATCTGTGGCCGTGTCACGAATCTGTTGATAACAATTTCTCAGTCATTTCAGAACACATGATTTTGGTGACAGTCAGCACAACAATTTTTCCCTGCCCTTAAGCAAAGTGTTTTAGGATTTGTTGCCTAAACATGAAATTCTTGTCCATGTTGATAAAATTTCATCACTAACAAAAGCCTGTGAGTTGGTTTAAAATAATATAGAGTTCTGTAGGCACGATGTAAACATGGTGTCAACTGGGCATTCTGCTTTCAGGAGGGTACAAGGATGATCCCATCTCTACTGTGCTCAAGTACTTTTATTACTTTGTAAAATATAGGCAAAATTTTCCTCCATATGTCTCCAGTGTGCTCAACTTTAAGTGATAGAAATACTTTTTTTTTTTTTGCTTCAGTGGGAATGAGCACAGATTGCACTGGATCCTCAGAGCAGAATGTCGAACTCAGCTTCATTGGGGTCACTGGAGATTCGACATGTGGTACTGAGATACACACCAACACAGCTGGAACGCAGCTGTAATAGAAATACAAATGGCCGTTCGAATCTTTACAGCTTGGCGTGTGAGACTTGTCTCAGTCACGACCTCCTCTTTAACAGTAATAGGTGCGAATAAATCTCACACCAAGCAGAAAATGATAGGCTGTCGCTTCAAAACTCTCTGTTTTCCTGCAGATTACACACAGTAAAAAATGGCAGCCACAGACAACACATAGACACACAGAAAACCATGTAAAAATGTCAGTGCACAGGCACATTTAAATACAAACCAACATGCAAATCATCATAATGATGCAATCACTTACACATGAAAGATTCTAAAGTTAAATATCACCAGCGAGATAAAAAATAACATTTCAGGCTCTCATATCTAATGTGCGCTGGCAGCTGACATATGAGCTACATACAGTGGAGCGATGTCAGCGGGGGCTCTGGAGGCGTGAGATATCTGCGAGGCGAAATCTGCCTCCAGCTCTGGTTCTCGTATGCTCGAGACTTGCCTCATTTTCATCTTTGATTCCTTCTGTGTGGATATGACAGAGTGCAAGTGTGCGTTTGCCATTGGTAAAAAAAAAAAAAGAAAATGAATATGCATTCACTATTGGTGTGTGTGTGTTTGAGTTGAACTTTGACGCTGCTGTACTGCTCTACAGGTGATGATCCTGTACTTCCATCCCAGTGTGTTTCGATGTGTCCTCCTGAGGTGGGTTCGCCTCCTGGGTTTCGCCATCATGTACGGCACAGTTGTCCTCAAGCTGTACAGGTATGGTAAACTCAAACTAAAAGCACTGGAATCAAAAATACTGGTTATTGTCGTATTTTTGAGACATGACATTTCCCATAAGAATCATCCTGTTTCATGGATTACTCCTCTTCCTACAGTACTAAAGTGGAGAAAAAACTAAAAAAAGCTGCTGCTCTTCCCTCATCTCTCATCATCCCATTTTATCTTTGCTCCTCACTTCTCTTTGTCTGCTTTTCGCATCTCTTCCTCTCCTCTCATCCTATCCCCTTGTTCTATTTCCATTCCACTCCTTGTCTCCTACTCTCTCTTCCCATTTCCTTGTCTTGTCTCCTTAGCCCTTTCTCACTCCTATCCCCTCTTCCCTCAACTCATTTAGTCTCTTTTCATCCTTTTGTATCCCCTTCTTCTTTTCTCTTCTTCTTCTTCTTCTTCTTCTTCTTCTTCTTCTTCTTCTTTTTCTTCTTCTTGTCTTCACCTCATCTTTTTTCACTTCCTTTTCCTGTTTTCTTCCCTTGCTTTTATTTCCTGTCCTCACCTCTCCTTGTCTTCTCATCTCATCTCTTCCTCTCCCTTTTGTCCTTCCTTCATTCTGTCCTCTTTTTAAGTCTCTTTTTCTCTCCTTCCCTTCTCACTTTATCGCTCCTTTTACCTCTTCTTTACTCCTATCCCTTCTTGTCCTCATCTCATGTAATCTCATTTTGTCTCCTTTCTGTGTCTCCTCTCCTCATGTCCTATCATTTCTTCACTTCATCTTCTCTCCCTCTCCTTTTGATTCCTTATCCTCACCTATGCTGTGCTCACATCCTTGTTTCCTATCCTCTCATCTCCTCTCCATTTCTCATCTCCTCTCCTCCACTTGTGAACACACACACATACCTACATACAGTGAAACATTGCACATTAAAATTGCACATAGCATTGTGCATG
>JAQLOL010000004.1:5820073-5836423 GCA_029783665.1 Naso thynnoides
CAAAGTGAAATTAAAGACAACAAAGACTTGAACTCCTCCTTGTAACATCTTCGACTTTTTCAGACTGCCAGCCAAAACATTTGCTCAGACTGATTCTATTTAGTCATGACAGCAAAGAAAAAACTTGCAGTGGGATTTTGGGGAAATAAAAGGATCCCAGACACATCTGGAGGTGGTTCAAAATTTGCTTTTAATTAGATTTCAGAAGCATCTTAGGATGCTGTCGCTGCTCATATCAAATTTCAAAGTATATAGTGTCACTTGCAACATGACACATTACTGCTCCTTGTTGAAAAAGTCACCTCATGTGTGCATGTTCACCAAATCACATGTAAACAATGTAATTTCTGTTTCTGTTTTTTCCTGTTGTTTCCAGCGGAGTTCCTGTTCCTGTTGTGGGGCGTGTACCTCTGCTACGCGGTCCGCACCGTCCCCTCGGCTTTCCACGAGCCACGTTACATGGCTGTGGCCATCTACAATGAGCTCCTCATCTCAGCCATCTTCCACATCATCAGGTGGGTGAGGAAGATGAAGTGGTACAGGCACTAGTGTGCACAACCAGTCAGTGACAGACAGAGAGGTGAGGTCACAAGTGAAATTTTGTTCTTTTCTCTGCTGACTGATAGAGTGAAAACAAAAGGAATGCAAACGGGGTGTAAAAGCGACATTAAACAAAAATGTATAACAATGAAGTATCTTACTTTTCTGGATGAACATCTCTGCAGTAGTAATGATAAAGCCTGAACAATGACATAGGGAGACTATTTGACTTATCGCTTGTTGCAGCATCAGCTGTTGCTTAAGCTTAATCATAGAGATATTTGTCTGTTGGAGTGGGCATAACAAAAGCTGAACATGTCAGATGAAAGGCAAGAGTTAATCCGCCCCCTTCATCTGGGAAATGAACAGAGTCAGCAGAACGCCTGAGTTTGCCAGTTGAAAGGAGGTGAATAGAAATGTGTTTCCCAGGCAGAGATACAGCATAGAGGTACTGTACCAGAACCTAAAATAAACTCTGCAATGTAACTGCCTGTCTGTCTATTTGTCGCACTTGTACAACTTTAAAAAAATAAATTGCCAACATGCTAAAAACTTTAGGCTTATAACCAACTACCAGTGTAAAAGCTGCTAACATCAAGAACTTTACTACCTGTAAAATGTTGTTTCTATGGTACAGAGTTCATGTGCCAGTACATAAAATATATGTGGGTAAAATATCCTGCTTCCTTAAAGAGCAAATCGGTAAATATAGCAACTCCATTAAGAGAAAGGATATATCCAGTTCTGCTGCGTGACATTTCAATAAAGAGCAACATCACATTTCATCTCTATTTAGGCTTAAAGGTATCAAGGTAATTTATCTGTCCTTATGCAGCACATGGATGCACACTGAAAAAAAAGATTTATTAGCCTACTTAATGCTACACACAGAACACAGAATAATATAGATTAGAAAAATAAAAAAGGAAAAGAAGAAGCAATACACACAGTTATTTGGATACACGGTTAAATATGTAGCAAGGGAATTATTTTGTGTTGTTTTTTTTTAAGTTACATCTAGTGGAATGTGAAGAGCAGCTACAAGGTAGTGATAATAATATGGTTGATGTCTCCATTATTAAAAGTTGAACACCAAATCCGCCTTCCCTCTTCCCATGGAGAGTCATGTGCTCTGTCAGCTGTGGACACAGTTCTGCCATTCGAGTGCAACAGCCTAATCCTGGATGTTGTGGTGGAGGCAAGTCTCTGCAAAGATGTGGGCACAACAGTCTCTGGTTTTCTGTTGCTTGGCCGGCCAGTATCAGTCTTAAATCATGCTGCATGCTGCATTTTAAATGTCCTCTGTTTGAGTAATTATAAGTTGAATCAGTTAATGTTACCCAAACCTAAAGATAATAACAGACAATGGACAAGACATTGTCATATTACTGTCTTAAAAACTGTACTAATCAAAACTTTCCATCATCTAATATTTACAGTGGATCAAATAAGTATGTTTAAGTATGAACCTATGTGAATTATCACCTGAAGCTCCTGAAGGTCCTGTAGCATCTTTCACTCTCACTGTTATCATCAGCAGGGTTTCCAACACAATACCCCAAGACTGTTTTTTGACTAAAAATGCTCCAAATATAGAGATAAACAAAGTTAGGGATTGGTAAACAGAAGCACTCCAAGTAAATGTTGTTTAGGTCTGTAAGATGTGTGAGTAAACTACTGTTAAATCTTAAACTTCACACACAAAACCAAAGGAGCAACAGCTTCGGTTTCACTGTTTCTCAATCCTAGTTTGTCTCAAGACTGAGCTAATCATCTTTTCTGGTTTGGATGCTCTCACTTTATTATGTCTGAGGACAGCCTGTGTTGAATATTTTGAGAGGCAGACTGGAGGCTGGTTTGAATGTGATTAAGGTACCTTCAGGCGGCTACTTCGTGTCTGTGTTGTGTGAAAATTAGCTTGCGGAGACTCGTGATTGTGATGCCTAATTGATTTATCATCCATCCTTTAATACATTTACTGCACATCTTACAGTTCTGTTAGTAAGACAGTTGAAGGTTGTTGTCTAGAACAATAAAAACTCCTCTTTGTTTTGCATTACATTCATTTTCCATGTTCACTTTTGCCAGTTTCCTTAAGCAAAGATTATTTGTCAGTCTTCTTGCAGTGGGAGTGAAACTGGTCAGGTGTTCTTATAGTTTCCCTGGAGGAGCCTGGAGCAAAAGATTCCATTTGTCACACTTTCTCAGATAAAACTGTTGGTTGATTGAATATTCTTTCATTTAGGTAGAGGACAACTGTGCTCAGTTGGACACAAAGGAAAAGATCACATCCTTTTAATCTGCTGAGAAACTGAAAAGTCCGATGGGGACACCTTCATCAGTAGTGTGAAACTATTCTAAATCAAGCTGCTCTCGCTGGCTGGGGAGTAAAAACATTAGAGTGTTTTTGTGAGCTGACAGAGCCAGTCTGCTGCTGCCGCACAGAGATAAGGCTGGACTTGTGCGGGATGTGGTGTGTGTGGTGATGGGGTGGAGTTGATGAGAACACACACACACACACAAACACTATACTTTTGGATATCTAATGTGAATTACGAAAGTAAAGTGGGAGTGATGACAACCTCTGAGCCACCTGAGAAGACCTCAAACAACAAAGAAACAACTTTTGAGGTCTCTCTCACTCCTCCTCTCATACACACGTATGCACAAACACACATATATACACACACTAATGCATTTTGTGCTGGTGCAGAGACATCTTTTCACAGCATTAGCACAAAACACCCAACACTTGACATTGTTTAATACTGACATTGATTTATCTGTCACGGTGTCTGCCTTTGGTTGGTTGTGGAAATTTGGTGCCAAAATTTTGGAGCAAATCCAGGCTTTTGTGTACTTTTAAACATTCTCCAACACTGGCACTCATGACTGCAGTACAAACTATAGTTTGAAAAACAAAACTAA
The DNA here is from genome assembly GCA_029783665.1 of Naso thynnoides. Classification (NCBI taxonomy): domain Eukaryota; kingdom Metazoa; phylum Chordata; class Actinopteri; order Acanthuriformes; family Acanthuridae; genus Naso; species Naso thynnoides. The sequence continues at coordinate 5,823,542 of JAQLOL010000004.1, forward strand.
ACCTTGCACATCGATATGTCTCAATGTTAGTGACACCGGGTCATATTTTATGGAGAAAACATCCTCTGGTTTCCTTCTAATGTCCTACGACTGCTCTGTCTGTCTGCAGCCATTTGTTCAGCAAAGCTGTCCCCAACAACTACCTGCTGCTACAGCTGCAGCTTTGCTCTGCAGGCAGCCTATATGTTGCTTTCAGGAACCTCCGTGAATCACGGAGTTGAGGCAGAGCAGTCGTAGGACACCAAGAGGGAAAGACACTAGACACTGAGGGTATTTTCTCTGTAAAATGTATGTGACCCAGTCTCGCAACATATTGACGTGCATCATTAAGTTTTGTTTTTCGAACTTGTGTTGCTTTAAAGAACATCTCTCATGCATTCTCTTTCTCAGGTGTTTGCCACCTATCTGTGGCCGTTAAGCAGCCTGTCGCACATTTACTGCGCATTCCATCATAACAAAATATCTTCACTACCCTTAAAAGCAAGCTAAGGGAAACTTATTTTGTAGCCTTTACTCAGTGCCTCTCAAAATCAAGTACCGTAACTTGTTTCAGTAAACAAGGTACTACTGCTTTTCTAATATCCCACTAATTTTGCTTCATGTCTCAATTCACAAAATTAAATTTTTAAAGTGAAGTGCCTCAGAGTTGTGGTGGGCTACATTTCGCTTTTTCCTCCTTGTCTGGAGAGTCACTGAGGGCGACTTTCGATGAGTGTGTTTGTGGATCTAACCATATTTAACAGAGACACACAGTGTTCAGTTCAACAGCTGCTTTCAAATATTAACTTTGGAGATGTGCTGCTGGCTGAACAGAATCTCTTCTGTCTGTGTGTGTTTGCAGGTTCTCTCTGGTTTCTGGGCTGCACCCTGACTGGATGCTCATGTTGTTCTTTGCTCACACTCACCTGACCGTGACTGTGACTCTGGGCCTGTTGCTCATTCCAAAGGTGACACTTTATACTTATAGCTTATCTAGCATGTGAGCTATTCCTAAAACTGATGTCAGCCATTGGTTAAATGTAACAGTGTAGGTTTACTCAGTAATGTATTGTGTATTTTTAAAATTTCTAGGTATTTATAATATGTACATTTTTACTTTTCATAAAATTTTTACATAAAAACATACATAAGCAAAAAAACACAAATTTTTAAGATTAAATCAAACAAAAAAACAGCATGTAGTTGGGGCTTCTTGTTATGTCTCACATGTTTGGAAATCTTTATTATTATTATTATTATTATTATTATTATTTTAGTTTCACTAAAGAGAGATTTTGCCAATAAGTTAAAATATCATTTCATTTGAATAACTGTTTGAGACTCAGAGAGGGTTTTTAAAAAAGAAGTAAATATAAGATAAAAGTACAAAACAAACAGTGCTAATTTGGAATTTGAGAGAGGGCAAATTGTAAAACTGCATTAGCCAGATAATTTCATGCCATTCTGTTTTAACATGCAAGACCTTAATAAATCAGAGCATAGTAATAAACATAGTATAAGAAAATATAAATAAAGTTGAGAGCAAGAACTGGTCAAGAAAGAAATAAGATATGACAATTTATTATTTTAAAAAATGCAAACAGGATGGCCACTATAAAGTGTGCTTTTTTTGCTGGATTGTGCAAAATATTATAATTTCCTCGCTGATAACTACAAACTCATTGACCAAAAACATAGGCTTTAGTTTTCTTATATTCACTTGCTTTTTACATCATGATTTCACTACAGCAAGTACTCTGTGTTGTTCTTGGAAAACATTTTTTGTGCTCAAAATGTGTCATTGTTTGTTCAGATAGTTCAGGCATTAACACAACTTTGTTGTACTAATCTGTACAGTAAAGCTAATCTGTGGAGAAATTATACTTTTCCTTTCTATGGGTGTTGTTGTTGTTGTTGATGTTTTTAGAAAGTCCTGCAATTATATTGGTGACATTTAGTACAGAGATATTTCTAGGATTGCCACTGCTGTATGGTGACTTGTATGTACAACAGTCTATTAATCATCTGAAGTTCATTTGATATTAGCCATCTGGAACACACACACATACACACAGATGCACACAGGCACATTTGCTACCATTACCTTAAACTCATTCAAACTGGGTTAGTGGTTATTGTAATTTAGCTAAGCACTCCCGTGGGCGTCTTTATGTGCAATCTCTCAAGTCTGATGGAAAACATTTAACTCTCCCGCTGTGTGAGAAATGCAATACACCATGAGCGCTCTCCGTTCTTTCATTCTTTCTTAATTAGGCACCTCAGAAGTGCAAGTCAGTTTCGCACACTGGGATAATTAAGCACAATGGGAGGACGTTAATCTTACACAGCGTCTGTTTCTGAATGCAGGATAAATATTAAGTGTCTCTTCGTTCTCTGATTTGTTATTTAAGCAAAACTTAAACATTTGGGCATGAAAATCAAGTCAAAACTAAACATCAGTTACCCTTCTCAGTTTAATGTGTTGTCAGTTAAATGTGTTGTTTTCTGTAAAGCACTTTGGTAAACTCATGTTGTTTTAAAATGCGCTGTATAAGTAAAGTTTGGCTTGACTCGTCATAAGTAACTGCAATTTTGTAATTCTGAATCATGTAATTTTATCAATTTAAAAATTACACATATTTTGCAATATTCAAATTACAATTACTTTCCAAAACACTTAGACACTGAGACCTTTATGCAAATCTAAACTCTTACTACTTTTTTATTATGATTTTTTGTTTGTTTGTGACACCATAATGACTTTGTAAATTTGTGATACAAAATTTGCACATGATATTAGAATTTTTAAAAAAAACAATAGAAAAACAGAGTAAGGCAGAGTAACTAATATTTGAATATCTGTTTATTTTTATTCAGCTTTTAACTGTAATTTCAGATTCTTAAAAAAAAATTCAGGCTATTGCTGTTTTGACTTGCTCCAACGTTATCAGAAAGATACAGTATCAACATGAATAAAATTAACAATAAACTTAACTTGTATGGGAGTTGTATAAATGTAGTGATAATTCTTTAAAAACAATCAATCTTATAATAAATAAATAATAAAACATAAAAATGATATCTTTGCTGCAGAAAAATGTTGTTCTCCACCAGCCTACATCAAATTACCCCTTTAGTAACATACAGTATTTCTACAACAAGTTAAAGAATGAGCAACCTATAGGTCAGGGTAATATTGTTTGAGAAACTACATTTATAGCTTTACATCTTTCTCTCACCCTCCCAGCTTGCTCAGTGATGCCATCTTTAACCTTGCTCTCCATCTGTCTTAGTTCCTGTCCAAGGGGACACAGGCCAGGGATGACATTGCCACTGAGGCCTATGAGGAGGAGCTGGACATGGGAAGATCTGGCTCTTATCTTAACAACAGCATAACTTCGGCCTGGAGCGAGCACAGCTTAGATCCTGAGGACATACGGGTAAAGTAGCACCTGAATCATGGCAAGATGTTTGATCTGGTAAGGTCAGAATGTGTATGCTTGACTCTTGTTGTTCACTTTAGATGCCTCTTCTGTTTGCTTTTGAAACTTGGTTGGCCAGAACTGATCATTGTTATTAGGTGGAATAAATATATATATACCTCCCACAATTAATCAATTAATCAATTAATCGACTACTTTTCCAGAGTAGTGGATAAATAAAATGCAATGGTTTCGAAAGCTCTAGTAAGAAATGTAATCATTTCAAGTGGTCTAACATTTTCATTCTTCTTTTCTTTTAGGATGAATTAAAGAAGCTGTATGCCCAGTTAGAAGTCTACAAACGTAAGAAGATGCTTGCCAACAACCCGCACCTCCAAAAGAAGCGCAACTCTAAGAAAGGTCTGGGCCGCTCCCTGATGAAACGAATCACAGAGATCCCAGAGACCATGCACATACACCGGCAGTGCAGCCGTGAGGATGGCAGCGAACATGGCAGCAACCGCAGCACTTTGAGGAGAAACCCATTTGAACCGAGTCACCACGGTAAGATCACAGTTCCACCCGTTTAATCTTTTTAGAATGATAGAGGCTGCATGGAAATTAAGATAATCTATAACTGAGTTTTGACATTGATACACAGTAAATGAATTAGTTACTGGATGAGTTAAAGCATGCAAGTTTGATTTTTAAAACTGTCTGCATTCATTTTTTTTTATCTGTCAGTGTTGCTTATCTTCAAACATATAAAGGTAAGGTAAGGTGAAGGTATTTTATTGGTCACATATTCAGTGTACAGTGAAATTTGTTTTTGCATTTAACCGATCCCTGAAAGGCAGTGGGCAGCCACCGCAGTGCAACCATCTCCAGATTATGACCTAGTACCTCGGTCAAGTGAACTGACTGGAGATAGACCTAACACACGTCTTTGAGGAAGACCATATATCCAATTATTTTTAGGGTCTGACCTATATGGGATTTTTGGGGCTGATACCAAATACTGATTTTAGGGAGTGAGGAAAATTTCGGTACCCATGTCGGCCAATATGTCGGCCAATATACTATATTTAATATTTTAAATGTGGTTATCAATAGCTATGGCAAGATGCGTAATTAAGGAAGGATATCTAACAAACTTCAGTCTAAACATCAGTGGATTGAGCAGTAAACACTTCACTTATTACCAATTAAATAATACACTGCCCTCTGTGAGACAAACTATGTGATTACACCATTTTTAATTACTTGTCCAAGCATTTTTTCAGGCCTTAAAAAACTGTTTTAATATCAGCACTTATTGGACAGTATATACGCCAATGCTGATAAGTCTGCAATAGGCCAATATCGGACAATAAAACCGCAAAAAACGATATATCGGTCGGATCCTAATTGTTATGACTGGTTTTGTCTCTAATTTCTGTAAACTTTGTTAATGGCTTTGAAAATATGAATATTCAGTTGAAAAGATCAAGAAAAAGAAGCCAGGTCTGGAAAAACTCGGGTCATAGTAGCAAAAACACAGGTGGCATTATCAGGACGGGTCATTTTGAAGTGTCCCATTAAACCATGACAGTGTGACAGCTAGCCAGCATGTACAATAATAAGACCATGAAAACAATGTAGTGAAATGAAATGGGGCTTTTTCATCTGAAAAAGAGGACGATCCAGTGAGTGCCACAGAGAATAAACAAATAATCAGTCAATGCAATTGGCACTTTCAACACCATTATCATGTTGTTGTCAACTGGCTGTCAAATGCAATGTTGAGTTGTATGTTGAAATGAAGGAGGAAACTGTCAAACTAAGGAGTGCTTATTATAAATGAATCAAGATTCTGTTACTCCATCGGCTGTTTCTCACCTCAAATGTTTCCAGAAATGTATTTAACTGTTTAGTTGTTTCCTTATAAAGTTTTTGACCCCACCAGCTATGTTGAAAATGGACAAGTCAAACTAAGCATGGCTCAACTTACAGAGCCAACCAGAGTTTTTTGGGGGTTGGGGTGTCCAGATCCATCCAATCTAGTGACTTTTTAGGAAGAACTGAATCTCCCTTCCCTACATTAATTGCTTTGAGTAAAGGCATTATCAAGCTGAGGATGGAAAATGAATGCAATTGTTAACAATTCTGTTAGAATACAGGTTTTGAAGGAATTCAGTCTATCCAATCATTATTTCAGTTTGGCTTAGGTATTTTAGTAGAAGTAAAATTTGGCTGAAGAGGCTATGATGACTGATCAACAGGCCAACATTGCTATCTCAAGAGCCACACTGCTTGTGTGGCAAAAATTATAGATTGTTTTAAAACAAAAGTCATATCAACAAATTTACACCACTTTAATGCCATATTATTGTTCAAATCTAACCTCAGGCAAATCTCGGGATGACTCCTTGAAGAACAAAGTCATGGGCTTGAAGAAGTCGCTCAGCTATGACCATGTTTGTGACCAGGATGAGGAAACTGGAAGCCAAAGTGGATCGACTGCAGGAGACAAAATGACTCCTGTCGGAGGCAGTGGCGAAGGATCTCTTCTTGGTTCCCTGATTGGTCGGAAACATACTAAAAAGCAGCTAGAACCAGCTGCGACCCCGCCAAGATTGGAACCAGCTGAGTCCACTGAGTCTGTTCCACTGTTCTGGAAATCAGCCAGCGCTCACAACCTAACGCATGAGAAGAAACCTGTCCACCTGCGTACCTCCATCATGCAAAAGTCTCTGAGTGTGATTGCAAGTGCCAAAGAGAAGATGCCAGGGCTGACCAACAAGACCCAAAGCGTTGAGGATGCCAGTAAGAAGGGTCTAAAGGGACAGGAGGAGAAGATGCTATCTGAGGTGGATGAGACACCTGAGCATTACCCCAAGATGATCATCAGTCAGTCAGTGGAGTACTCCAAAACACCCATGAAGATGGGCATCATGAAACAACAGGTATTTTTTACCTAATCCAGATCAACTCATGGATTAACTTGTTTAGCTTTATTGCTAACTGTTAAAAAAAAAAAAAAAAATTAGTCCACAGATTGAAAACTTCTCAACAAGTTTATGAAAAGACAAAGAAAATTCTGTGCTTATAGCTTCTCAAATGAAAATATTTTATGTTTTTGTTGCTGTAGATCAAAAACCTTTTTTGCAATTTTCTGAAATAATTAGCATTAGCAGACCTTATTAACTCTCTAATAATGTGATTCAAACTGTAGTTTATTGGGTGGTTATTTTATTTCTTGGTTTGAACAGGTCAGTGGCAGCCAGCCATCCATTTGCTCCGAGACCGGTAGGAACCTCTACGATGTGTCCGAGGTTTGTCCCTGGGAGTTAGAAGAGCCTCAGACTCCCTCTGAAGCAAAGACCCAGAAACATGTTTCCATTGCAGAAACCACCACCAGCCGGAGAGGCAGCAGTAGCTCCGGAATCTCCAAAGGTAGCCGGTCCCAGCAGAGGACGAAAGCAGGGCAGTCCCCTTCCAACAGACGCCGCTCCAAAGATAAAGGAGGAGAAAAGGATGAAGGCAGGGAAATGCGGAAAACTCGGCCGCCCAGGTCACCTCTCCCTCTCAAGCCAGACGTTTGTCCTTGGGAGTTTGATGAACAGCCCATGCTGGCAGGAGATCTGGAGTCCATTTCCCCAGACAGGATCAGGCGTAAGAAAAGTGTCACGCCCACTGATGGGAAACCAAAGGGGCTCCACTCAGACCACTCCAAGTCAACAGGGAGCCTTTTGCAGCCTCCCTCGCTGATGGTAGAAATCTGCCCGTGGGATTACACCAGCCCACCCTCACCCAAGCAAGAGAAGCCCTGCAACAGCCCCACCACACACAAGAAGAAACGAAAAGGCTCCTGCTCATCCAACCACAAAGCCGAGAAGGAGAAAGGGAGGGAGAAAAGCAGAGAACGGCGAAGCTCCTCCAGCAAGCCACCATCGGAGCGGAGACGCGTCAGCCAGTCGTCGGAGTGCAGCGGGCCAGTTTCTGAGCGGCGGAGGAGCTCCACCAGAGACCCAGAGATGATGGAAATCAGGAGGGCGGAAGTTTTGTCTCGTGAGAGTGATACCTCACACACCAGCTTTGCTCAGACTAAAAAATCCCCAGAGAAGAAGAAAGAGAGCTCTTTGAGTACTAGTTACAAACCTGCAGTCACAGCTGATGTTTGCCCTTGGGACTTTCCTGAGCAAGACTCCGGGGAGAGAGCATGATGACTGGTGTGATGATTGTATTTTTTTGTATTCACAGACTGGCAGCACAAAGGACAAAGCAATGCAACTGAACAACAAAGATGTAACATTGCACTTAATACGAACGTTTTCTCTTGGTGATCTATGAGAAAGAAGTTTTTTGTGGGGAACATATATTCTGCTGTCAGCTGATGCAATCCAAACATTACTATTTGCTAAATAGTAAACTTCTTGTTGTAAAATTGCATTGAATGCAACCTTGAGGTCACTTTAAAGGAATTTTTATCTGCACTTTTGCTTGCACATTTGTCAGAGTTACATTGTATGTATGTTTTATTTTATCACATTGAAAACATCAAGGTCATAAGAAAATTAATCATTCCTGTATTTACCAGCAGATCAGACAATCATTCATCATAAATACAGTAAATGCTTCATCTAATGAGTTCTCTTGAAGGTGCTGTGTTTTCAGTATTTTAGCGCCAATTACATAACATTTCCTCAAAACTCTCATGAGTTCATTTCAGTATGGCTAAAAAAAAAAAAAAAAAAAAAATTATAATCACACCACCTACTCTAATTGATAGCTGTCAGTATAACATGGTGTGTGCAGTCTGTACAGGTCCCATATGGTCTAGTGGTTAGGATTCCTGGTTTTCACCCAGACGGCCCTGAGTTCAACTCCCATTAGGGAAAAGTTTCATGTCTGTTCATCACTTTTCATAAGACTGTCACACTCCTACAGTAAAGTTTAATCCGGAAAACCTGTACATATAGAAAACTAATTTGACCTCTAAAGGAAATTTTACCGTAATTGGTGTTAAAATTTCACATAGAGCACCTTTAATGTATTGACAAATGTTAACTGTGTTATGCCGATGATATTCTTTGTTATGCTGTTGGAAAGCGGAGACTTGCCGATGATGAAAGCAAGCAGGCAGCAGGAAAATAAAGGCATAAACTATGGGGGAAAAAAGGATATCACCTCTGAGAAGCAGGACCAAAGCCCGAGATACAGCTGTGATGTCTTACCTTCTGGCCAAATATATAATTCATGGCACGAATATGATCCATTTGATTCATAAAAAATGTGAATCTCTAAGGATTGTAACACAGCATCATTTCAAAAATAGATAAGCTGTATGTTTCAGTATAGGTCCTCAATAAACAATATTTATTTTTCTAAAAAAAAAAAAAAAAAAAAGCCTTTGCATGGAAAACGATCAAGCATCCAATAACTAAAATGTTTATTGGTTAACTTGTACTCAAAATATGACAGTGGAAGTTTTGATGTTGTTGCTTCTTGTATTTGTCTCCCTATGTACCTCATGCTTTTGAAATGATGTGCAACATCATCAATAATGTACACATATTTCAAATGGCTTGCAGTTACAGTTGAGCAGTACTAAAATATCCATGAGGCTCTCCCTTCTGTTGATATTTATTTACTGTTTGCTTTATATTTCTGCCCTGGATGTCCCTTCTCAGAGGCTGTAGTATTTCCACGTCTTAAAAAATGTGCCGAAGTCTTTCAAGGACCAAAACAAGCCTGACTAAAGGAGGGTGGTGTGAATAATGCATTTTTTCTGTCACTTCGTTGCCTGTTTTACATCTGCTTGACTGCACCTTCTTTGGAATCTTTGCACATATTCAATCGCTAAACCCACATCCATGCATGACCAAAGCCTTTTTTTCCACTTTCTCGCTAAAAGAAAATGAGTAATTTACATTGTCAACATCACGTCTGATGACAATAACAACAGTCAGCCTTTCTGTCCTGTGATCAGCCACCCACCAACGACAACTAATGCAGTGACGGTCGTCAGTTCAGCTTCATTACGGTTCTGTGTGCATGACAGTGAAAATACAGGGGTAAAGATACACCAACATTCACCAGAAGGCTTTGAAACAACATCACATATCTTATAAAATTCTAAGAGAGGACTTAAGAGCATGTAAGGATTTCAAATATGGATGTCAGATGGTGTCATGTTTTTATCAAGCATTTTCGGAAAGAACTTCAATGTAAATAATTTGTTTTGCGCATTGAGCATTCAGAAAACAACATCTATGAAGTGAAAGGCTTAATAAATAAACATGATCCTCCGCTTTTTGTTTTTTTTTTCTTTTTCTATCTGATGGTTTTCGGCTGTTTGAAATAGAATGTTGTTACTTGCCCACCACTTGTATTTTATGCTTGTTATACTGTATAGTGTTGCTCCAAAAAGTTACAAAATGTTGTAGCATCCACATGGGAGTATTTATATTGTACATTCATATTGTGTTGCATGTACATACAGTAAATACCCTGTTCTCAATTCTGGATTAAATCTTTCTAGAAAACACTGGTTTGCTTCTGGACTGAAAATTTCTTTGTTTGGTTCGATGCTGATTGTTTGACGTTTACAGAAATAGTTCATACATCTTGATCACCTGCCAGTGTCTGTCAAAATGAATACACATTGTTCAGCTCTTCTGCGGCATGCAATGATTAACTCACCTCACCAAACCAATCAGCTTTCGTAATGCCTGAGGCTGTTTGTTGTTTAGGTTTTTTATATACAGTTGATTGATTAGTCATAGTTTACCACTGATACCAAATATACAAATCAGCATCTTCATCACCTTGTAAAAACATGTTACATTTTATGATATTATTCTGTGGAACAGAAGTAGCCTATAAAGGAGAAATATAAATGAACATAAAATCAAACGGTAACATTACAACCAACTTTTTAATATGTTCCTAAAATGCACTCTCTTATCTTCAACAACCAGTAGTTAAAAGGTTAAATTTCTATTTTGGGACAAAGCAACATTTCTTTCATCTTTAAACCTTCAACAACTTGCTTTTGTTCATTACATTTCCATAGTTTAGTTTTACTCTATAAACTGTAGCAGGTTTTTGTTGTCTTGCAGGTAGGCCAATTCTGTACAACACTGCCACCATGTGGTGAAGAATACTCTTGTCTAGATTAGATTGTGGTGGAAGGTAACTCATTTACTGATGAAGTATTTTCATCTTAGGCTTTACATTGCTACTTCATAACTACATTTATTCCTCAGCTGTTTTTACTCGTGAAGCTAGATTATGATCTGTCAAACAAAACAAAAGATCGTCATTATTTTCACTCTATTTGTTAAATTTGTTCAGATTAGCTACAACTTGAACAGTTACAACATAGAAATGTTTCTTACATATTTAAGCATCAGTAGTGATTCAGTAAATTACCTCAATAGGGATCATTCTGCTGCATCACAGGTGGGCCAATTTTTACTTCCATATCAAAGTGCATTTTGACAGTTTTCTACTTTTTCTTCACAACAACAAATAATTTATAAACCCATTTTTAGAACTAGTCAAAAAAACAAAACAAAATTAGTTAATAATAACCTGACTGAGTCAATAGCTGCGTTTTCCCATCACCTCCTTCGGCACCCGGTTCTATCCTGCTGAATTAACGAGCGGCAGTGACGTCATTGCTGCGGCACCGGACAGGGCTGCGTCCCTGCAGGAACAACCGAGTCGACCTGACACGCATCACACATCAGCTACAGAGACAAAACAGCACAACGCGGCACACGCAGCTTCCACTTCACTTCGTCACTGCCGACAGCGCTGCGGAATATCATGGGCAACGTGCAGGTAAGAAAAGTGGATTTTCTACAACTTCTGCAGCCACATTCGCTCTTGACCGGTGCGTTATAATAATATAACTGCAACAACTTCACTTGTCAGACACTTGCAGTTCTGGAAGTGTCTGAGTGGCAGTGATGCAATGGGGGGGAGTCGCAGTTTAAAAACAAATCATCACTGAAGTGTGAGGTACCACAGACAAAATATTATAGGATTATTATTTTCATCAGCAGACGAAAACAAAACTTTTTGTCCAACTCTTATCTTAAAAAGCAAAAGTTGCGCAGTTAACTTGGGCAGAGGGAGTGAACCCTGCCAGGCCGAGGATCAACTGCGGCAGCCATGAGGAATTTCCCAGAAATGCTGATCAATAAGGCCGCATTGTATGAAGCGGAGGGTGGGCGAGGGGAGGAGACAGCATACAGCTGCTGCTGCTGCTGCCCCATGACTCAGCGAACACACACAGGCTGCACCCTTTTCCTGTAGGGAGAAACTGTGCTGGATGGAGGCCTGCTGTAATGAATCCTTTCCCAAACTGCAGCCTACCCTTTAATCTGTTTGAGGAAAGAGAATTATAATTCTAGTTTTCCACTTGGGGGTTTTACTTCAACATTTTACATCAGTTTTATTCCACACTTGGCTTCTTTCTATGATGTAGCCGACTGCACTGAATGCACAGTTTTTCATATAATGACAAGACCCCCAAAAATATGTTTGAGTGGATATTAGTGTAGTTTGTGCACACCAGTTCAAATCTTATAAGTGATTTACATGTTTACTTTTTATCTTCTAGCCCACCATCGTCCCATATGAGGACTTTGACGTCACAACTGATATAAAGGCTATCAGAAAAGCATGTAAAGGTTTGGGTGAGTGTAGAGTATAAGTTCTCATCCATGAATCATTGTGTATTCTGTTGTTTTTCATCATTCATTCTTCTCATTTTGAGCTCTCGTGAAGCCTTTTCCTTTTTTTCCTATTTCTTCTCTCTTCCCTAAAGAAGATATCACATAATCTAAAGGAAACAAAAACTGTTTTGTTGGTTTGTTTGTTTTTTAAAATTATTATTTCTTTAAAGTTAATTGAAGTTAAAAACTGGACAGACATGATGCAGAACCTTTTTAATGACAACTGGTAACGTCTGTCCACTGGCAGCTGGCACAGTGTCTAGCAGCAGTATTGTGTTGTCAGTAATTCCTCATTCGATCAGTTCTGTTTTATGTTCTGAGTTTGCCAGTTGCAGCCTCATGTATAATAAAGTTGAATGAGAATGAACAGACCAAAGATATTAGAAGTTTATTATGCATTATGGTGAATAATTTAACAGTGACCAGCTTCAAAGCACAATGTAACTTTTTTGCAGTCTCTTCTCCACTGACCACTGATGATTGATTTGATTAATGTAGAGACTCAGATGTATGAGGATAAAAGTCTCTTTTGAATGAGAGACACATAAGACTGAGTTTCCTGGCAGACAAGAAAAGAAAAAAAACACAATCATGCAAATAAACAAGCATAATTCTGCATAATTCTGACATTTCTGTTGCATAAACCTAAATATGAACCTAAAGCATTTTATTTTGTTTTCATTATGCATTACTGTATACTCATGAGTTTAACTTATTGTGGATAAATAACTTGAAAGCTGCTATTTGACCCC